>CM076569.1:865073714-865493190 GCA_034641835.2 Pinus albicaulis
TGGCTGTACCGTTGCATGGAAATCGAGGCAGATTCTGTACAGCAAGTTTCTGCTGTCTTTTGGCACGAATTTCGAGGTCTGTACAGCAGCATTTATTGCTGTTTTGGCACAGATTTTGAGGTGGCTGTACCACTGCATTTATTGCAGATTTTTGGGCACGAAAAACGAGGAAATCCGTACAGCATTTATTGTTGTTCCTGTTTTGTTGTTTGCACATTTTCCGAGGCGGTGGTTAAGCACGGAAAACGAGATAAGTTGTATAAGTTTACTTGCTGATTTTTTTTTGCTGAATATTTCTCTCACTGTAAAAAGCATTTTTCCAGAAATAAGAAGGAGCTTTCGAACTGGTTTTCCCCAAGAGTTGTAGGGGGTTTTTCCAGGGTCACCTTGACCAAAAATAATGAGTTATGATGTGTTGAATGACTGTTTGTTACTGATGTTATTTTATTTCTGCATTTACAGCATTCTGAAAAATTTCCAGAATTTGTGTTTTCAGCAAAATTTATTTTTCCAGTTGTTGAATGTATGGTTATGGGAAAGGGCATTTAACTATTTTGGAGTAATAAGGCGAAAACTGAAAACCGGGGTGGGAAACAGAATTTTCTACACAGATTGCTTTGTTGAAGGCATTTCTCGGGATTTTCTAAAAGCTCTTTCCTCCATGGGCTTTACATCCCGCCGCACTACAACCTTCCTACTCCCAGGAATGTAGATTCTGTAGGCCTTAGCATTTTCATTGTATCCCACAAGACACCCTTTTTCAGAAGTCCTATCCAACTTCTTCCCCTTTTCTTCAGGTACATGGCAGTATGCCACACTACCAAAGATCCTGAAGTGGCTTACCTCTGGCGTCCTGCCAGTAAAGACACTTTCTGGAGTGATCTTACCCAATGCATTATGAGGAACCCTGTTCTGAACATATACAATTGTATTACAAGCTTCAGCCCATAGGAATTTAGGCATATCTTGATCATACAACATAGCCCTTGCAGCCTCAAAAACAGTTCTATTCTTCCTTTCTGTGATTCCATTCTGCTCCAGATTATATGGAGCAGTCCACTCCCTCTTGATGCCTTCCCTTGGGCAGAACTCTGTGAAGTCTTTATCTATGTATTCTCCACCATTGTCTGATCGCAGTGTCTTTATCCGCCTTCCTAACAGATTCTCAACCAGAGCCTTAAACTCCTTGAATTGATCATAGACTTTGTCCTTGGTCTTAAGAAAGTAGATCCAAGACTTCCTGGCGTGGTCATCAATAAAGGTGACGAAATATTCAGCACCACTGAGAGCGCTCGTGGACATTGGTCTGTAGATGTCTGAGTGTATTAATCCCAACACACTCTTAGCACTATTGTTGCTTCTAGGATACGCTGCCTTGGCATACTTCCCCATTACGCACCATCTGCAAACGTCATCTCACTTGGCGCTAAGTTTTGGAACTCCTATGATGGTCTTCTTGAGAATTCTCAAAGCCCCATGATGTAATTGCCCCATTCTCCTGTGCCGTAATTCATTCAAATCCTTCTCGTCATTGCTGCCTATCATCACCATTGGAGGTTCGAGCTGCAAATTATGGAGTTTATTGCTTCTGACTCTGATTTGTGCCTTCTTCTTCCAACTTGGGTGTTTGACGTATACTCTTTTGCCAATGAGGTAAACATCATAACCTAGCTTTGAAGCTGAGACACAGAGATTAAGTTCATGCCCAAACCAAGCACATGTAGTACATTAGAGGAACGAAGCTTATTACCAGCTTCGGTTTGAAATACTATGGTTCCTCTTCCCACAGGGGTGCATTTTGCCTTATTACCCATGGTGATTTGAAAGTTCATCTTCTCTTCTTGGTAGCTAGAGAAACATTCTCCTACCCCCGTCATGTGTGCAGAAGCTCCACTGTCAGTATACCAGACCTTTGGAGAAGCAGAGTTTGACACACAAGAAAATTCTTCTTCCAGTCTGGATGCCAATACAGAGATGTCATTATCCATATGTCCTTTCATGTTTTTCCTTCTCTCTCGAGAACTGCGTGAACCCTTCCGAGTTGTTGCAGTAGCAACGTCTGGTCTTAGTTCCTTTGCAGGTTCTCCACTCTTGTTTCTCATCTCAAGCTCCGATACCATGTGAAAATTTCAATCCTGAAATACTACTGCAGTGATAGATTTATTTCTCCTACTTATTCTTTAAATAAGTTATTTATAGAATTCTTCAGTAAATTTTGAAATAGACACTACTGCAGTAATCACCCAAGTAATTGCATAGAACAAAACAGTAAATAATACAAGCATAAGAATCAATCACATAGACAATTATTTTTGGACAATTATCCCCCAGAAAAACCCAATGTGGGAAAACCGGTGCAGCAGATGACAGTTTATATATTAATCTTCCGCAATGAAATCTTTACAAGGAAAGTCTGGCAGAAACAACTAAGAAATATTCTCGAGATACACCTGAGATAATTCTCCTTCAGTCCTCCGAAGAATTTCTGACACCTGAGGGGTTCCCTAGCCCTCCCTACGTCACTCTGTGTACCTCCTGCGTAGCTCTCTGCGCAGTGCCAGCGTAAGCCTGCATCACTACTGTGTGAGGCCTCTGCACTGCTCCAATGTACTACCTCTCTGCTTCCCTGCTTCCTTCTTCCCTCGTACCCTGACATTGTTGAAGCCCTCTGCTTCCTCCGCCCTTGCAAATCTCCCTTTGAAATCGAATTCTATTCCTTCATAATTGACTTCCCTCGGGTTACTGAATGCTTGCCCGGCTTACTTTCCAAATGACCCTCAAGCCTTCTTTTATAATCTTCTCCTTGATGAATCAACGGCCCAGATTAGAAATCTAATCAATGGCTAAGATTAAAACTTGACTTGATCTTCGTTCTCTAGAAGATTCACACTCTGTTTTATTAATACCCATTAATTATTTAGTTTCCCTAAGTTTAGACTTAGGGTCACCATTAAAATAATTAATTATTTTCATAAAACATGAATTGAGTGGAATTTGCACAAACGGTTTCTGGGTTCTTTGGAATACTGGTGTTTAAGCCACCTCACCAAATTTGAGACTTAGATCACTTTCTGATGCTACAAAAATCAACAATCTGCACCACCAAAACACTAAAATCAAAGGATTAGTCCAAGATCTTTTAAAGTGCGGAATCATTATAAAAAGTAGAAGCTCATACGCAACTCCAGTGGTTTTAGCCCAAAAGCAGGATGGGTCCTTTAGACTGTGTGTAGATTATTGAGAACAGAACAAGGTAACAATTCAGAATAAGTTTTTGATCCCTTTATAGATGAACTTCATGGAGGCCAATACTTTTCAAAATTAGACTTGAGATCAGGATACTACCAGATCATAATAAGGCTAGCGGACATAGCAAAGACAACGTTTCGAACACATGAAGGTCATTATGAATTTAAGGTAATACCCTTCGAATTAACTAACACTCTGGCAACCTTCCAAGCCACCATGAATGAGGTATTCCATCCATATCTAAGTAAGTTTGTGTTAGTGTTCTTTGACGATATTCTAATCTATAGTAAAACATGGAAAGAGCATCGACAAAATCTAGAGCAAGTTATCACTGTATTAGAAGAACATCAATTCTATGCAAAGATGTCCAAGGGCACATTTGGAAAAGAAGAGGTAGAGTACCTCGGACACATAATATCCAAGGAAGGAGTAAAAGTAGATCCTAATAAGAAAAAAGCAATAAAAGAATGGCCTAGACCAAATAACATCTCCAAATTAAGAGGATCCTTAGGGTTGAATGGATACTATCGAAGGTTTATTTGAAATTATGTTGATGTATCTGGATTCTGCACCCCTAACAAATCTGTTGAAAAAAAACTCCTTTCAATGGGAAGATAAGGCGGAAAAATATTTGGGAGACTTAAAGGAAATCATGTCCAAGGCACATGTCTTAGCAACTCCAAATTTTTCAAAGCCTTTTGTAATTGATTGTGATGCTTCAGGTAATTGAATAGCATTTGAAAGCAAGAAGCTCAACAAGCGAGAATGTCTCAAATCTACATAAAATAAGGAAATGTTCGCCATTATGTATGCATTAGCTAAGTGGAGGCAATATCTCTTGGGAAGTAAGTTCTTAATAACGAAGAGACCATAATACTCTTCAATACCTCCTCCAGCCAAAAGCACTATCCATAGAACAACAAAAGTGGATTGAAAAAATTGTCGCCTTTGACATGCATATATTACATAAGAAAGGGAAAGACAACGTAGTAGCAAATTCCTTGTCCAAGAAAGATGAAGAATCGTCATTACTTGAAATTTCGATTGTTATCCCAGAATGGCTTAATGAAATTCAAAGTGATTATGCAAAAGATCCAGAAACAAGTGTTATAATCGATAACCTTCCTCAGAATTCAAATTTGAATGGAAAAACGATATTTTGTGGTACAAGGGGAGAATTTACCAAAGTGCAAATTCTAAATTTAAAGCCAAAGTTCTCAAAGGATCCCATGACTCATTGTCAGTCAGACATGTAGGTTTCTTTAAAACCTACTATAATGCACACTAATCATTTTTTTGGAAGGGAATGAATAATGATATTCAAAAATATGTAGCAAAATACGATAAATGCCAAAGAAATAAAAATGAGAACATTATGACCCCCGGACTGCTCCATCCCTTAAATATTCTAAATCACATATGGGTGGAAATATCAATGGACTTTATTTAAGGATTATCAGTGTCTGGTGGCAAGGACAAAATTCTTGTAGTAGTCGACAAACTCACCAAGTATGCACACTCATTGGAATGAGGAAATTAGACTCAGCAAAACAAATCGCTGAGATATTTTGCAAGAATGTCTACAAATTACATGGGTTTCCCAATGTCATTGTTAGCGATAGAGACGCCAAATTTGAAGGTAATTTCTGGAAGGAATTTTTTAAACATACAGGAACCTACCTCAACATGAGTTCAGCATACCATCCTCAAACAAATGGTCAAACAGGAGTTGCCAATAAATGTTTAGAAGCCTACGTACGATGTTATGCAACAGACAAATCGAATAAATGGGCTCAGTGGTTACATCTTGTTGAATGGTGGTACAATTCCACTTACCACACTTCAGCAAAACTGACTCCATGTCAAGCTCTATATGGATATGAACCTCTAAATGGAAAGACCTTGCCATTATCGAAACAAAGCTTCTAGCAGTTAAAGATCAGTTAGAAGAAACACAAAAAGTCTTCCAAGCACTAAAGGAAAATCTAAATATTGCAAGAAATCATATGAAGCAGCACGCTAACCGAAAGAGAAATTGAAGTTAGAGAATGGGTATTTGTTAAACTCCAACCTTACAAGCAGTGGTCCTTAAAACAAAAGGGAAGAAACAAATTGGCGCCAACGTTCTATGGACCATACCAGATTAATAAAAAGATTTGACAAGTGTGAAAATTACAAACAGTTGCAGTGATACATTTATTTCGGAGTTGTCTTTAGTGCGACTTTTTGAAGTTTCAGGTGCCGGAATCCGGTGAAAATTTTTGAGGTAAAATCTTGGTTTTTGTTATTCAAACTGGGTTTTTGACTTTATATATGGATTCAGCACACTCAAAAACCTCTAGGGCACTTCGATTGTGCAAAGTTAGCAATCAAACTTCTCTTTTCAATAAATTCCTGCCGGAATTTAGAGAAATTACACCATAAAAAGTCACCGTAAAAGCTTTCAAAAAGTCGCACTAAAGACTACTCGGATTTATTTCTCCTACTTATTATTTCAATAAGTTATTATTCAGAAATCTTCTGGCAAATATCGAAATAAATACTACTACAACATTCACAAATATATATGCAGAGAAATAAACAGTAGGAAACATAAGCATAAGAATCAATCACATGTACACAGTTATTTTTGGACAATTGTCCCCGGAAAAACCCAATGCAGGAAAACTAGTGCAGCAGATGAGGGTTTTATTAATTCTTCAGCAAATGATGTCTTTGCAGGGAAATACAACAGCAGATAAATTCTGAATCACTTGAGACTAAATTTCTGGCTTACTCAAACAATTCTCTGACACCCTAAACAGCCCCTATGTCTCTCTACGTGATTCACTACGCAGTCCTAGCGCTCGACTGTGTGAGTCTGCGTGGAGACTGCGTGGGTTCTCTGCGTTGCATCCTCAAGCTGCCTCCAGTGACCCCCTGCTGCCCTCTGTCCCTGATCTCAATCACCCCTGACCTCCTCCTTCTGCTTCTGCAAAACTTCTCGCCCTGCAACTCTCCCACTGAGATCAAATTCCACATCAGAATGGATCTCCTTCAAGTACTGAGTGTATGCCCAGCTTGTTTTCCAAATGACCCTCAAGCCTTCTTTTATAATCTTCCTGTTGGAGAACCAACGGCCCAGATTAAAATATTGATCAATGGCTAAGATTAAAACTTGACTTGATCCATGTTTTCTAGAAGACTCACACTCTGACTGATTAATACCCTTTAATTATTTCATTTCCCTAAGTTTAGACTTAGGGTCTTCATTAAAATAATTAATTATTTTAATAAGTCATGAACTGAGTGGAATTTCCACAAACTGTTTCTGGGTTCTTTGGAATGTTGTTGTCCAAGCCTCCTTGCAAAGTTTAAGACTTGGAACACTTCCGGATGCTACAAAAATCAACACTCCCTCTTAACGAGGAAGGTGTTCCAACAATATGCCTACTACATGCTGCTCTGATATTGAAGCACCCTCTACGTTGTTGATCTCAAGACTTTGCCCCCCCATCTGCGGCGTTGCTGCCTCTTGTACAGCTGCCTTTGACACTGTCACTGCTGCCTCTGTACCACAGCTCCCTCTCACTACTGAATCTATCCATTCCTGCTATTGGAATGGATTCTTCATCATCCCCATCTTCTCTTTGAAGTAGACAAACTTTGTCTTCCCTAGAGCCTTTGTGAGGATGTCTACCACCTGTTCTCTTGTTGGAGTGTACTGCAACTGAACAGCTCCACGTTGTACAGTCCCTGATGAAGTGGCACCTAATGACAATATGTTTCGACCTATCATGAAACACAGGATTCTCAGGAAGCTTTATGCAACTCTGATTATCACATAAGATGTTGGTCGCTTCCTAAGCCATATAGCTTCGCACAAAGCGATGTTGGCTGCCATATACTCTGCTTCTGCTGAACTCAATGCGACGGAATTTTGTTTCCTACCGCACCATGAAGTCATTCCTAATCCTAGACTGAAACAGTAGCCACTAGTACTCTTCCGATCAACTGAACTTCCAACCCAATTTGCGTCAGTGAAACCACTCAACCTGACATCATTGCTACAGGTGTACTTCAATCCAAGCTCAATTGTTCCTTGAAGGTACATGAGAACATGATTGATTGCTGCCCAATGTGCCCTCTTCAGTTCCACCATGAACTGACTGAGGGTATTTACAGCATAATAGATGTATGGCCTTGTATTTACAAGATACATCAATGACCCTACTAGTTGCCTATATAGCGTAGGATCCAACTCATCATCTTCAGATGTGTCAATTTTCTTCCAGTTAATGATCATTGGAGTTGTCATGGGTCTACAATCCTCCATCTGAAATCTCTTCAGAATCTCTGTAGTGTATCTTCCTTGACCAAGGAAGATCTCCCCGTTCTGCTGCCAAACCTCCAACCCCAGAAAATAGCGCATCTGTCCTAAATCCTTCATGCCAAATTCTTCAGCCAAATTCTTCTTGCAATCTGTGATGAACCTTGATGATCCTGTCAAGAACAGATCATCTACATACAAAACCAGTACCAAAGGCTCACTCCCTACTCTTAGATAGTAGAGATTGGGATCTGCGTCACTCTTGACGAATCCCATCTTCTGCAAGTAGCTGTCAATTCGACCATACCAGGCTATAGGAGCTTGCTTCAGTCCATATAATGCTTTCTTCAATCTGCACACATGAGTTTTCTGATCATGTGTCTCAAAGCCCTCTGGTTGTTCTATATACACTTCTTCTTCTATCACACTGTTCAAGAATGTCGTTTTGACGTCCATCTGGTGAATTTGCCATCCCATCTGCACAGCAAGGGATATCACAGACCTAATAGAAGTGTACCTAGCTACTGGGGCGAAGGTTTCTTCATAGTTAGTTCCTTCCTTATGAGCATAACCCTTAGCCACAAAACTAGCTTTCAATTTCTCAATGCTGTCGTCTGTAGCATACTTGATTTTGTAGATCCACCTTGATCCTACAACTGATCTCTCCTGAGGTCTGGGTACTACTTCCCAAACATCATTCGTCATGATGGAACTGTACTCTTCCACCATTGCATCAACCCACACCTGGTGCTGAGTTGCTTCCCGAAAACAGGATGGTTCTTCGACTTGAGCAACCAAGGCTTGATACCTCTTAGGTTGCCTACATTGTCTCTTCTCATTTCGAGGGATTCCGACAAAGTCCTTTGCATCCTTCAGAATATGTTGAAGTTCCCTGCTCGTTCTTCCACTGGTGGTGGGTGGATCTAGCAGCTCTCCCTCTTGCACATCCGCGGGAGACACATCCTTTGGATCACTATGCCTTGGAGAGGCAACTGAATTTTTTTCTGCTAGGTGTTGGGGCTAGACCAGAGGTTCTTCCTCCAACTACATAACAGAAGGCAGCTCACGAGATCTTCTGAAGGCCTTCTCCTCCATGAACTTCACATCCCTTCGCACCACCACTTTCGTGCTCTCAGGAATGTAGATGCGATAAGCCTTTGCATTCTCGTTGTATCCTACCAGATACCCCTTTCGGCAACCATCTCCAACTTCTTCCTCTTCTCACTGGGCACATGACAGTAAGTTATACTGCCAAAGATCCTAAAGTGACTCACTTCAGGCTTACTGCCAATGAAGACACTTTCTGGCGTGATCTTTCCCAGTGCAATGTTCTGAATGTAGACAGTTGTATTACACGCTTCAACCCACAATAATTTGGGCATGTCTTGGTCATATAGCATAGCTCTGGTTTCTTCGACAATAGTCCGGTTCTTTCTTTCTGCCATACCATTCTGCTCCGAATTGTATGGAGTTGTCCACTCCCTTTTGATGTCTTCCCTTGCACAGAATCCGATGAATTCTTTATCTATGTATTCACCACCATTATCTGATCACAACACCTTGATCTGCTTCCCTGTCCAATTTTCCACCAGGGCCTTAAACTCTTTGAATCCACTGAAGACTTCATCTTTGGTCTTCAAGAAGTAGATCCAGGTTTTCCTGGAGTGGTCATCAATGAAGGTGACGAAATATTTAGCACCGCTAAGAGCTCTAGTGGACATCGGCCCACAGATATCTGAGTGTATCAGATTCAATACACCCTTGGCCCTATTGTTGCTTCTCTAATATGATGCCTTGGCATATTTTCCCAATACGCATCCCTTGCAGACATCATCTCGTTTAGTGCTCAGTTTTGGAACACCTGTGACAGCCTTCTAGAGAGTTCTCAACGCCCCATGATGCAAATGCCCCATTCATCTGTGCCATAGCTCATTCAAGTCCGTTTCATCTGCGCTGCCAACTAGTGCCATTGGAGAGTCAAGATGTAGCTTGTACAGTTTGTTGCTTCTTACCCCAATCTGTGCCTTCTTCTTCCAACCTGGATGCTTGACGTAGATTCTATTGCCAATAAAGTAGATGTCATATCCTCAATTTTGAAGTTGTGACACTAAGAGTAAATTCATCCCCAAACCTGACACATGCAGCACATTAGTGGCCCGAATTCTATTTCCTGCCTCAATCTGAAAAATTACAGTACCTCTCCCAACAGGAATGCATTTTGCTTTATTACCCATGGTTATTTTGAAATTCATCTACTCTTCTTGGTAGTCAGAAAAATAGTCCCATACTCCCATCATGTGAGCAAAGGCTCCGCTGTCAATATATCAGACATCAGAAGAAGCAATGCTCGATACGCAAGCAAAATCTTCCTCAAGTCTGAATGCCAATACAAAGACATCGTGATTCATCTGTTCTGTCGTGCTTCTTCCCCCTCCTGGAGAACTGCGTAACCCTTCTGCGCTATTGCTGTAACAGTAGATTTCCGTTCACTAATAAATGCCCACTCACTGTTATTCATCTCTAGCTCTGATACCATGCAAAAATTACAAACAGTTGCAGTGATAGATTTATTTCTCCTACTTATTATTTCAATAAGTTATTATTCAGAAATCTTCCAGCAAATATCGAAATAAATACTATTGCAACATTCACAAATATATACGCAGAGAAATAAACAGTAGGAAACATAAGCACAAGAATCAATCACATGTACACAGTTATTTTTGGACAATTGTCCCCGGAAAAACCCAATGTGGGAAAACCGCTGCAACAGATGAGGGTTTTATTAATTCTTCAGCAAATGATGTCTTCACAGGGAAATACAACGGCAGATAAATTCTGAATCACTTGAGACTGAATTTCTAGTTTACTCGGACAATTCTCTAACACCCTGAACAACACCTGCATGCCCCTGCGTCTCTTTACATGATTCACTGCGCAGTCCCAGCACTGGACTGTGTGAGTCTACGTGGAGACTACATGGGTTCTCTGCGCTACAACCTCAAGCTGCCTCCAGTGACCCCCTGCTGCCCTCCATCCCTGATCTCGATCACCCCTGACCTCCTCCTTCTGCTTCTACAAAACTTCTCGCCCTGCAACTCTCCCATTGAGATCGAATTCTACATTAGAGTGGATCTTCTTTGGGTACTGAGTCTATGCCCAGCGTGTTTTCCAAATGACCTTCAAACCTTCTTTTATAATCTTCCTGTTGGAGAACCAATGGCCCAGATTAAAAGATTAATCAATGGCTAAGATTAAAACTTGACTTGATCCATGTTTTCTAGAAGATTCACGCTCTGACTGATTAATACCCTTTAATTATTTCATTTCGCTAAGTTTAGACTTAGGGTCTTCATTAAAATAATTAATTATTTTAATAAGTCATGAACCGAGTGGAATTTCCACAAACTGTTTCTGGGTTCTTTGGAATGTTGTTGTCCAAGCCTCCCTGCAAAGTTTGAGACTTGGAACACTTCCAGATGCTACAAAAATCAACACCGAGTAGCATACGTTTTGAGCCTTCCTAATAAAAGTCATGTTCACAACATCTTCCATGTATCTTTCCTTAAAAAGCCACTTGTAAAACACCAAGTGGCACAGACAGCACTTCCAACATTAGATGACAAAGGGAAGATCATTTTAGAACGAGAAGGTATCATCTCCACCAGGGAAAAGAAGTTGTAATCATGAGTAATCAAAGAATACTTAATTAAGTGGAAAGACCTACCAAAATAAGAAGCTTCCTAGGAGACAGAAGCGTTTCGTCAAAAACACCCCTTGTTACGTATGCTTTGAGGGCAAAGCATCTTTTCAAGAGGAAGGCAATGTTATGTAAAAAAAAAAAAAAATTCTGTAATTATATGTTAATTAGGCAAAAGGGCACAATCAAAAGATCGTGCCCTTTCACCAAGAGGCACCCGAGGTGGTATATAAGTCAAGGGCCCCTTCTATGTAACCTCATCATTCAATCATTATATATGTATATTCATGTTCTGTCAATTCATGAGCTTGTATGCTCCATAGTATTCCTCATGTACAATCTATATCAATCTTTCCAATATCATGTTGGGGAATATATTGGAGATTATCATAAAATATCAACAACCATAAACCTTGACCTGAAAAACTTGGGAAATATTAGAAAAATTGGCAAGCTGACAAACTGATCAATATTTACAACAAATCAGAGATATTTGCAACACTGATCAATATTATCCCGAAGCAAATAGCCAAGTAGATTCCACAAACTATATTCTTGTTCCAATAATCCACTTAACATACAATAACTTTAGCATGAGGTGTAGCCCTATAATTTAACAGTTTTAGCAATTTACTTAACGACTTTCTTTGCAGTTTAAGAGGAGAGGATATCTAAATGTTTGATATAAAAGGTTTCTGCCAACTTCACAAGATAGGAAATAATTAACCCTACGATGATGTTACTAATCATATAGAGAATACTTTCTAATTCAACATACTAGGGAAGAGTTGGTTGTACTATCTAGAAGATGTGTGTGCTAACTATGACGATCAGGGATTTTCCTTCGTATTGTTAATAGTTTGATTTTTTCAACATGTTATCACAATTTTGGTCAATAATTTTTGCAGCGCTGACAACAGGAGTGTCAGCGCCAATTTGTAATAAACAGGGGCAAATCGTTGACAACGGGAGTATCAGTGTTATTGTATGTTTGAAAATTAAAAAAGAAAAATGCATTGACATTCATGGTATCAGCGCCAAAGGGAGAAATTCAATTTTTTCATCTTATAAAGCGCTGACATATTACACGCCAGCAGAGGAACAATCATTGATCAAACACATGCTGATGAGTCGGATGGGGAGGTCATGTGATGCATTGCTGGATTCTGCCGCCGAGAGGTAATATGGGTTAAAAAATTATGATTACGTGTTGTGATTTTTTAAATCAGTTGTCAGTTTGTTGTAAATATGTATCGCTTGACACGTCCTAGAGTGATTTACCTCAAACAGTAAGACCCGTATAACCCATGATTGAGATGTTGTAATTCTTATGCTAAATGAGGATGGGTTGTTAACTTTTCCCCGAAAACCAAGGATCGAATTGCAATCCCGCTTTTGGTGCTTTTGCTTGGCGGTGAGAAACATGGGAAGGTGTGGAAAATTGAACAAAGGCGAGCCTAAGGCACCCAACCTTCTCGAAGTCTATCCAGAGATTCAGTAGCGTTTTCGGGAAGTTGGGTGGGAGCAATTTTTCTCTCGTTGTGCAGGTTACCATGATGAAGTTACTAGAGCATTCGCAGAAGGCTTCAATGGTTAGTAGGTGACAGTTGGGATTACATTTCAAGTCACAGAGGATCTAATCATTGCAGTCACAGGTTTTCCTGCAAACGGAGAAAGAGCTTTCAAGAGTCATGTTTTAGTTGGCATCGAGGTACCATTTTTCATGAAAGATGAATTTAAGGAGATGAATTGGCATTCAGGGGTTCAGAGGTCTTGGTTAAAGGACGAGTGGCACTGTCTCTGGGTTGGATTACTCAGTCATACTTCACCTGCGAAGGACACTATAATCAAGTCAATCTCTATCATTTTCGGTTTCTGGCTCATACAACAAGTCAGTTGAGAATCAATACTCCCTATTTTCAATTGGAAAGCTTGAAACATATGTTTGCTAAAGTTAGAGCAAGAACAGATGCATCTTCCCACTTCATATATCATAAGGGTCTGATAAAATTGTTAATTGAAAGCCAGTTGAGAAGGGTTGGAAAGACCTGGGAACATTTTTTTTTCGGAGGGTTTGAACCAACGTTGCACGAAGCGGGGACGCAGAAGCGTCATTTTCCAAAAATTTAGGAAGCGAAGCGTTTCGGAAGCGTCTACTATATATATATATATATATATATATATATATATATATATATATATATATTATATTTTATATTTTTTTTGCATTTATATTCAAAACAAACATCCCAAATAACAAATTAGTTGTGGAAGACATGAAAACATGCATATTTTTACATAAATCAAGATAGATATGACATCCATGATTCCATTGTACATCAATAATTAATTATTCGAGCATCAACCATCTAGATTCTAGATTCTAGCAATTACAAACATACATCAAATTTTTAAGCATATAATAAAATATAAAAGTGATAACACATTTAAGTATACTATAAAACATAAAACATTTAACCATGCCACATATTACAAAACATAAACATTTAACCATATTATAAAACATAAAACATATTATCTAGCAAGTGAGAAGTTGTCAACATTAGTCATTTCCAAAATTCAAATAATAATGTTTACAAAATAGGCCACTTGGCCACCACCAAGACAAAAAAGTTCAAATTCACAATAAGCCTACAAGTCTAATCTATGACAAAAGCAGTAAATTGTGAATATATCTACTAATCTCTCCTCCTTCCACCACGAAGAGTATGTGGCGGTGGGCCTCCACATGGTGGCAATGAAGAAGATTACGGTTGTGGAAGTTGTGGCACTACAATTGATGAAGACAAAGCCCCTGTTGTTGGTGTTGAACCATGGAACTTAGGAAGAAATGGACCAGATGGGGGTGGCATGTCAACTCGATCGTCATCATCATGGATAAAAGCATCCTCTAATTGCTCTAATCGCAACACTCCATCCTCCAAATTGGCCTCCTCTGGATACCTGTCCCAACCCTAAAGGTCTTGATTACTCTTTGCAACATCACAGTAATGGGACAACAATCGCAAGTTGTACTGAACATAAACCAAGGTCTCTGCCCGGTCTAAACTTAACTTGTTCCTTTTAACACTGTGGATGAAAGAATAAGAGCTCCAACACCTCTCTGCAGAAGAAGTGTTTACCACCTGTGATAGCACCCGCAATGCTAAAGTCTGTAGAATTGGAGTAGCACTTCCATGCATGTTCCACCACTAAATAGAAGAAAAAGTCTCTTGATCTCTAATTGCATGCATGCTCCCAAATAGACCAGTGAAAAGCGTATAGTTGATCAACTGTTTTCGTACCAGGGCAGCCTCCTCCACATCAGGGACTAATCTAGTCAATGCAATCATATATTTTTCTAGAACCTCTAGATCTAGGTGTGGTTTTCTCCTGCTCCCCCTCCCCCCCAGTTGCTGGTGTTGAAAGTCGTGATGGATGATAGTATTTAGGTGTCAAAACATATCCTAATGCATGCAATGTAACATTTAGTATATCCCATCGTCTTTCCACCTCTGCACGAATATAACTGTACAAGGTGATATCTCTAGGATCAACAATGTCTTTAATCTGCCCCAACATGTTATCCATTTGCTCATACACCTCCCCAATTATTGGCCGATCTGAATCTGCAAACTTGATCATGTAATAAATTGGTTTGGCGAATTGCAAAACATATTTAACCTGTGACCAAAAGTACATCTCAAGAATAGTGTCCTTGGCTACATTAGCAGCATCTCTATCAGTGTTAATTTCCTCCCATGATTCAGCAGTGACCATATTAGTTAAATCTTGTCTCACCTTCACTAGTCGCCTAAAGGTGAGATAATAACTTGCAAATCTTGTTTTTGCAAGTTTAAACAACTGCAACCTGGAGTAAGTGCCATAGAAGTAGTTTACCCTTGTATGCCCTGTGATAAATTTAAAGAGTTGCTTCCCTCTCTTGTAAAGCTCATTAATCCACCCACATTCTTTATGCTTCACAATATCATGCATCAAAAGGTTCAATGTGTGCACCAAGCACCCAGACCAAAATATGTGTGGATGAGTATGCTCAATAATTTTTCCTAGTCCCTTACAATTTGTTGCATTATCTATGATCACTTGAACCATTTTACTAGGACCAACATCTTTGATTGATTGCAATAGGAGATTTGCAATGTTTTGGGAAGTTGCATTGATGAAGGAGTGATGACAAGTAATAAATACAGCACCACTAGCGGAAACACCAAGAAAATTTATCAAATGTTGGTTTTTGATATTTGTCCACCCATCTGATACAATGGATACCCCACAATCCACCCACTCATTTGTAAAACGTGTCAAAGCTATTTGAACCTTTCCTTTTTTTCTCTTTCTAATAACATTGTTCTAGCTTTCTCACAGTAGGGGGACTTGTATCCTTTTGGGGCTTCATTGATGGCCTTTACCATTTCATGCCAATAGGGAGAATATTGCAAGCACAAAGAAATCGGACTATCTTACCATCCACATCATCCCTCCCAACAACATTAAGGAAATCCCCTATTGTTTTTTGACCTCCAGAGCTTGTAAAAATACCATGAGGAAATGAGCTACCAAATCTAGAGGTTGCACTTGATTCAGATAGGGCTTTTTGTTTCTTGTTTTTTTGTTATGCAGCCTCCTCTATTTGGATGTATTTTCTTTTTTGTTCATTTGAAACCTTTGGGCAAATTGTTATCACCACGACACCCTTTTTATCATCATTGTCCATCACCCCACAAATATGCCTCCTCACATGGGTATACGAACCACTATATGGTTTTCCTCCATGACAGCCATGAGAGCACAAAAAATTGTAGCTTCCACCACCTTTTTGTTGAGATTTTAGGGTGTTGGGGTAGCATCGGATGTGCTCTAGCTCCCAAACTTTGTGCAGGGACTAGAGTACATGAGATCTCCAAGACCCAGAAAGCGATTTAAGAAATTCCATCCTGTTTAAGAGATATTTAATTAATTAAGCTTTTTAATTAAGGACCCTAAGTCTAACTTAGGAAAATTAAAAGATTAAAGTTAATTAAATTAAACATGTGATGAAAATGACTTAAGTCACATGGATCAAGCTTTCTTTTAATCTTAGGAGTCGATAAGAGATTAGATCACGGTCGTTGGTTTCCCAACAAGAAAAGTATAGGCTTGGGGTCAGTTGGAGAACACACACAGTGGCAGAGCACTGAAACTAAGTTGGAATTCTAGGGCATGGTTTGTTAAGAACTTCAGAAGTGTTTCAGCTACAGCGAGAGGCAGTTTGGCGAGGGGGATGGTGTAGTCCCAGGCCATGAGTGCAACAAGGGCAGAGAAGCAGCAGACCAAGGCAGCGCAGAGGTAGCAACTACGCAACTCAGCTAAGAGCCCAGCAGGGGCAATGCGGAGGCTTCAGGAGCTACGCAAGCTTGACACGGGCCCAGAAAAGGCAGCGCAAGGGCAACAGGAGGCCAGCAAGGCTGACGCAGGCCCTTCCTCAGCAGCGCAAGGGTTGACGCAAGCTAGCAGAGTTGACGCAGAGGGCTTCAAAGTAGCGCCAGGGTTTTTGAAGACTAAAAAGGGTTGTGTTCTATAAATCCCGTTTGAGGGTGTGAATCGGTCAGTTCTTTTGTCTCCAGAACAGAGGTATAGCTGCAGTTTATTTATTTCGCTGTCGGGTTAACCAGTTTGGTACCTAGATTTGTTGTACTTAGATTCTGCTTAATAATAAAAACCCTCCAGCAACTAGAAGACCGGTTTTCCAGCATTGGGTTTTTCTGGGGACAGTTGTCCAGAAAATCCTTGTGTGTCACTTTGTCATTGTGCATGTTATTCAGTTTAGATCTGTATGTGTAGGTTGTTAATGTATTTACTTTGATGTTAATGCTGAATATTTCACATTAATAACTTAATGTAAGTAGCAGAAGTAAATCTGAAATTTAACAGTAGGGTTTCTGTTTGAGATATTCAGAAATTTTCACACTTTTCCCCCTTCAAGTTTGGTCACATCGTTCCACAAGGGTGTCAATGCAGCTTTCCCCTCTAGTGTTTCAATGTTCTCATCAAAATCATCGCCTTCCTCTTCAAACCCTTCCTCCTCATCATACATTGGGTCACTCATATGGGGACCACTATATCGTTCTTCTTCTTGTTCTTCTCTTCTATTTCTACTCCCCCTTACCATCATGAAAACCAAGAGTGGAATGATACATAGAAGCCAAAAAAACATCATCTTTGAATATGAATATAGGTGGTGAATAACCTGCAAATAAACGAGCAAGAAGAAAGAATGGGAAAGTGTAGGATAGGGAGGACCGTCTATCAACGTTTTGCATCGGTAAAGGTGAATGACCACTGACAGATTCATTGTCAACACATTTTTGGCAATCGGTTCTATAAAAGCGTTGACATCCAGTGCGTCAATGATGTTGTTTATGTTCTGGCTTCAAAAGGATAACAGTGAGATTGCCAAAGCTATCAGATCCAGAAGCCCGAAAGGAGTTGTGCAACAAATGATATTTTTAGAAGGATGATAAGGCAAGAGTCGCAGCAAATCAGGCAGAGGATCAGTCACCGTTTTGAACCAATTTCCTAGCCAATTTTGTAGCACGTTGTTATCATTTAGATACAAATATGCTTGGAAAAATGTATTATGTGCATGTATTTGACATATATGTTTTTACTTTTAGAAGATTGTAATTAAGTAGATACTAGAAACCCGTTGTAAGTTATAATATTTTCTATAAAGACAAGCACTGTAGAAGGAAGAAGGCTTCGGAATTTTTTGAAAATCAGACCAGGTGTCTATTATATTTGATATTAATAGAACTCGCTGCAAGTAGTATTACAGAATTTCAAAGATTCATGTATTGAAGGTTTCCAGTCAATTTCCTATTGTGTTCTTCCTCTTTCTTAATCGAAACTTGAATCCATATATCTTCAGTAATTTGAATAAAGGTTATGAAACAAAATTTCTTGTAAATGCTCTGTTTCAGGTTATTCAGATTTCTTATGTGTTTTTCAACTTAAATGACAATTGTAGAATTCACATGGTTGCTCTGTGTTTGATGTTTACTTCTACTGTCTCCTACCATATCTTGTTAATGATTTGTCTAAGAAATCGGTAGCTATCTTGCTTCTATTAAGACTGGTTTGTACGGCCTGTAGCTAGTGTCTCTGTATCAGAGACTCCATGCCCAATGGTTTTACCTTTTCTTTCGAAACCAATTTCGTATAACCCAATCAGATCTAGTCGTTGTGTTGAGTACATAACTAATCATTTTGACTGAGTTATAGAAAGGATCCCCCTTTGAATTGAAAGAGCTAGCTTTTAATTTAAAATATTGGTTAAAGGTTACCTTAGAGTTTTTCCCCTACAACTAGGGTTTTCTCTAAGTGATAACACAACACATGTTAATATAGTGCTTTCTATTGTTTCCTTACCCTTTCATTAATTCTTTACATTCCCATCAAACCCTCGCCCACATACCCCTCTATTTCTTTTTCAATTCTTACAAGGATGCCTTAGCACTTTCCATGCTTACTCCTATTTGTACTAGTGCCATTTGTCATTTGTGGCCAGAAATGGACTTAAATGTTTCAATTAAATTAAAATCATCACATTCATCAATACAAGGAAACTTTCTCCAAGCGGTTAATGGAAATAATAAAAATTCATTGGGAATTGAGCATTCAATTTAGGCACCTTTAATTTTCAAGCATTTTTCTGCAGCCAAGCCCATGGGTAGACTTTAAATATAACAAATACAAAAAAAATTAAAAGATGAATGCTTACTTTTATATAGTGTCCATTACTTAAATGCCTAAAATTACAAGCTTCAAATTAATAAATATACAATTTGGCAAAACATAAGATACAATTTGGCTAAAGTTGGTTGGAGGTTATTAAAAATGCAATCTCTTTGGATGGAGGTGTATATGAAATATATACACCCACTTCAGTTAGAGGACTGGATCCGATTACCAAACAAATAGAAAACCAATGTTTCTATCATCTGGAAAGCTGTTCTATCCTATTTCTCTTTGACGGATTCATGATTAGCATGGAAAGTGGGCGACAGATCTCATTTAAAGGTGGGTCTCGATCCTTGGATTGGAAGTCTTATTGATCACAGACTTCTGGAACAATTGATTGTTTTTCTTCATGGCAATGGCCCTGTATACCTGAGTCAATTTGCAGACCCAGCTCAAACAAATCTTTGGACTCAGGATTGGGTTTCAGCTGATCATCTAGACATTACACTGCACCTACATCATTTCTGGGACAGATACATCGGAAGCTTACATGCCTCTCATATCAGATTAGTACAGGAGGAGGATCAGTTGGTTTGGTCACATGATCCTCATGGAGTATATTCTCCAAAAGCTGGATATAATTATCTAATTTCTGCTAGAGTGCAGGATATTCATCAGGACTGGTGGAAACTATTATGGAAAACCAATGGTCCAACTAAAACTAGACTCTTCATGTGGTATGCACTAGCTAACAAAATACCAACTTGCAATAATCTATCTAGGAGATGTTTTCAAGGTCCTAACAGATATGCTCTATCTAAAGCTGTTGAAGAATCTGCCAGTCATTTATTCTTGCTGTGTCCATAGTGTAAACGACTTTGGCAATATGTTATGACAAAGCTCAATTGAAGGTATCTGGCCAGGTGACTAGTTAATAGAGGCATGGTTTCAATGGCTCTCACTGAGAGAGAACAAAGTTCAAACTGTATCAAGTTCTAACTCTTTTAACAATTTGGAGTGTTTGGCTTGCAAGAAATAGAGCTATCTTCGTAGATTGTCTCTTGCCTATTGAGATTTCTGCGTCACAGATCTTAGCTGTTTATGGCCACCTCCCAAAGGACCACAAGGTTAATAATAATAGAATTCTCAATCTGGTAGTCATTGATAGAACACATCCATGGGCTTCTTTTGTCGGGGTTGCTCGAGGAGACCCTCCTGGATGTTGTCGAGGAGCTGTTCTACATCTTTCAGAGACTCATTCTTTCACTCTAAAAATGGGATTGGAAGAAGACGAGATCCTATCTCTTAAACTGCTGCTTACGTTTGCAATTGAGAAAGGAGAACATCGCCTTCAGGTATTTGGAGACTCCATGCTGATAGTAAATTGGGTCAAAGGATCTTAAAGATGCCACAACATGACATTAATACCTTTCTGAAAGAAATTTTACAGTTAAAAGATTATTTTACTCATTTTTCAGTGCTTCATGTTTACAGGGAACACAACAGTAAAGTATATGGTCTCTCAAAGGAAGGCCTACTATTGGATATTGAGACCTGAATGATCAAGGCACAGCAAAATGATCAAATCTATGAATTTTATCATAGACCTTTCATTGACATAGCTGACCTGACTTGACAGTCCTACATTTGGCTCTCACACTATATCAACTTTTGCGAGGCTTTATGCTGATTTCATGCTCTTTACTTATCTGAGTATCTCATATGACGAAATATTTTGTTGACTCCTTTTATATACTCAGTTGTTTACAGTGTTTGTTCCAGTCTTCTGGAGAACAATATATGTAATGGTCCTTGATAGGCTATATGACCTTTCTTTTCTGGCCTGATCCTCGTGGATCCATATGCTGAAATACATGCTTGTCATGTAGCTACAGAATTTATACTTTAAATACAATTACGCTATTTTCTGAGGAAAAAAAATTAGATCCAGATTCCACATTAACAATTAATATATTTTGGATCAAATATAGTATTACATGGCTCAAGCACATTTCATGGATACAAACAATACTCCATTGATCAAGAAATATAAGCATGAAAACCAATGATCACATGCATTATAGAATGGCTTAAAACAAGGATAGTGTGTTCCACCTGCAGAAAAGTAAATAGGAATCTTCAAATCCATGCGCTCCCAGTAATCATCCAGCAATATGCAAAGCTCCTACACATATCAATGCATAAAAAACGAAACCATCTATTTTCTTTTTTTGTAAATAGAAAATCATTTTCACTCAACCAATTGCAATATAGCATGTTGTTCTGCAACACGAAAAAGTTAATTCTGAACAAAACAAACAAAACCCAAGACAAGAACATTGTTTTGAATGCATATTGACAATTGACCAATAAACCAAGATACTAACACCTTTGATTGGTAGGCTAAGACCAGCCTAGATCCATCTTACTCTGGATCTACCAAGCGCAGGTTGGTATCTCAAGAGATTTGATCTCTCTCGGCGCTTGGTAGATCTGGAGTAAGATGGATCTAGGATGGTTTAACTTAATCAAAAATATTGATTCTCTTTCATTTTCTAATTTATTTGATTTGTGTATTTACTTTGTATATTAAGTTAAACCAGCCGAGACCCATCTTACTCCGGACACACACACACACAGACACACATATTTCAATAAATTTAAATGTGATTCTCTCAATCTTTTTTCTTAAATCTAAATATTAATTTGATTCTTTTCTTTTGTGTCTGCAATGATTTAATATATTTATTTGCATGGAAAAATTTACTCGTCAATTAACTGTGTATCTATATCGCTGTTTGAAACTCCCATGTAAGTCAAAGATGAGTTAAGATATTGAGTGGGTTATACTTTTAACCATCCCAACTAATCCCTCAAGAATACTGTTCATCTTTTAACTTTTTCTGAAATTATCAATCCATCCACATACACTTCTTTAATCGTTAGAAAATGGTATTATAAAAAATAGAGTTGATTTCGAAGAAGCGATTCCCAGGCATCTTTTGCCAAAGGTTAAACAGGTCCCCCTCATGACAATACTCCATAACCAAAGCTGAAAGGTTTTCCACCTCAAAATAATTGTATAACGTAGGCAGAAAGGGATGATCCAACATGCAGTATTTCTAATTCGTTGTAAACGCATTTCAGTTTGTTCAGGCTTTCCAAATGATTTATGTTCATCACTTTCATTGCAAAATAAGTAGATGTATCTGGCAGACGAGCTAGGAATACATTGCCTAAATTCTCTTCTCCTATGGACCTCACCACCAAAAAGTGTCTGGGCACCAACTCTTTGTCTCTGCTGATTATTTCTTTCAATACATCCCATTTTCCAGAACTCTAGTTGTGGGGTTTTGACTCTGCAGTGATATGGCTACAGAAAGACTTACCATCGTTGGGGGGACTGTTATTGTTTCTTCTATTGAGATTTGTGGAGTGTTGGGGTAGCTTCGGATGTGCTCTAGCTCCCAAACTTTGTGAAGGGAATAGAGTAGATGAGATCTCCAAGACCCAGAAAGGGATTTCAGAAATTCCATCTAGTTTAAGAGAAAATTAATTAATTAATATTTTTAATTAAGGATCCTACGACTAACTTAGAAAAATTAAAATATTAAAGGTAATTAATTTAAACATGTGATGGAAATGACTTAAGTCACACAGATCAAGCTTTCTTTTAATCTTAGCCATCGATTCAAGAGTAGATCATGGCCGTTGGTTTCCCAACGAGAAAAGTATAAAGGAAATGCTTGGGGTCAATTGGGGAACACACACACGGAGGCAGAGCACTGAGACTAAGCTGGAATTCTAGGGCATGGTTTGCTAATAATTTCCAAAAGTGTTTCAGCTGCAGCGAGGGGTAGTATTGGCTAAGGTGATGGTCTGATCCCAGAGCCAAGAGGCAGAGAAGCAGCAACTAGGAGCAGCCCAGAGAAGTAGAGGCTACGCAACAGCTGCGCAGCGCAAAGGGTTTCAGCCGCTACGCAGGCCCAGAAAGGGCAGTACAGAGGCAGCAGGGGGCCATTAGGGTTAGGCAGAGGCCAGCCAGGGCAATGTAAGGACTGCGTCATGCAGTCTGGGGTTACGCAACCCTCTCCTGAGCAACGCAGAGGCATCAGCAGGCTAGCAGGGCTGACGCAGAGGGCTTCAGACAAGTGTTGGGGTTTCTAGAGGTAGAAAGGGGCTGAGTTCTGTAAATCTCGTTTGAGGGTGTGAATCAGTCCAGTTTTTCGTCTCCGGAACAACAGGTATTGCTATAGATCTTATACTTCTCTGTCGGGTTAACCAGTAAGGTGCCCAGATTTGTTGTACTCGGAATCTACTTAATAATATAAACCCTCCAGTAGCCAAAAGACCGGTTTTCCCGCATCTGATTTTTCAGGGGACAGTTGTCCAGAAAATCTTGTGTCTTTGTCTGTGTGCATGTATTCAATTTTAGATTTGTATCAGTGAGTATTGTTAATGTGTTTACTTCGATGTTAATACTAAAATTTCAGATTAATAACTTGATTAAGTAGGAGAAGTATAACCAGATTTAACAGTAGGGTTTCTGCATAACTAATATTCAGAAATTTTCACATGGTATCAGAGCGATTACAGATCTAGTCGGATCACCAGCAAGAAGACTGAAGAATCTTGGCTGCAGAAAGCAGCAAGGAAAGCAGCAACAGTCGTGGAAAGCCAAACCAGAGAGGATAGCGCAGCAGAAGAGGGAAGCGGAGCCACATAGAGGCCAAAGTGGTGGAGTCCCCACACAGTCTCCACGCAGGCCCACGTACTTACTACACAGAGGCAGTGCAGAGACAGCGCTAGGAATGTCTACTCACGCAGAGGCCAGCTAGGGTGACGCAGTCATGAGGTTGTGGTTGATTCAGAGTGTCGGAAGCAGTGCTGCAGAGCTTCAGTAGTCACTGGTGGGGTTAAATTTCTAAAGGTACAAAAATTAACCTGAGCACAAGTTGAAAAAGAGCAGGAGGAGAACAGCTTTTCAGAGGATTTCCAGTCAAAAAATCTGCAGATCGATTAGAGGATTGAAGAGAGTTGATTCGTTGTGTTTGGCAAATTTCCAAGGAGGAAATCAGTTGTCAGAGGGAGCAGAGGTGCCTTTTCACCAAGGACCCTAGATCTGAGCTTCAGTTGAGAAGCGGGGAGAGGAAGAATCTATTATGACAAAGCAGATCTGAGCAGATGGCACCTCATGGACTACGTGATTAGGATAGGTTGGACGGCCTATCCAACTTTGCAGTTTGGAAGGCCAAGGCCCAGAATCCTGGTAGTCATGGAGGCATACGGTCTAAGGGAGCATGCAGAAAAATTCCTAGCCACGCCAACCAATACTCTACTCCTTGCGAAGCATAATGAAGCAGCGGCACATGCCAAGCACTCCATCATGGACGGGGATAAGGATCATGTTGTACCACATATAGTCGATAAGAAGACGGCTAATGAGATGTAGAAAGCCTTAACCGCCCTATATGAGGGTAGATCTATCCAGAGGAGAATGCTTCTGCAGAACCAGATGTGGTTATTCATGATGGCCAAGGGAGAAAAAATCGAGCCCTTCCTTTTCAGATTACAGGCGATCAGGGATTAGTTGACTGCCATGGGAGTGAAAGTGGAGGATGATGTGATGGAGAGGACAGCACTCAATGCGGTCATAGAGGACCGGAAACTTTTGTCCAAAGTACCTTGGGCAAAGCGTACCTTCCCAACTGGGACAATATGAGGGCAATCCACCATCAAGAAGAACTTCGTCGATTCACCAAGAGGCAGCATAGCACCGGATCAAGTAAGGTGAAGAAGAAAGAGGAAAAAGATGTAGCCTTGGCATCAAAGAGGCAGGGAGGAAGAAGTATGATGTATCCAAGATCAAGTGTTTCCAGTGCGGCGAACGAGGACATTTCGCCAGCAATTGTCCTCAGAAGAAGAAGGGCAAGGAAGCTTCTACGTCCAAGACTGTTGTGGCAGACAATGGCTCTGAAGATGACGTAGGCATGAGAGCTCATGTACCTCTACAGAAGAGGTGGGGCAACATGGATCTGTAGAGCAGCTACAGAGTGGTGGAAGGATCCTTGAGTAGCCCAACTCTTGGATCACATACGAGCTACGGGTGCCTTAAGACAGTAGCGGGACAAGTGGAGCAGTGGGTGCAGAGAGTCACAGATGGAGAAAATGTTGAGATTTTGTGTATTTGGGGTAGCATCAGTTGTGCTCTAGGTCCCAAATTTTGGGGAGGGACTAGAGTACACCTGATCTACAAGACCCAGAAATGGATTTGAGAAATTTCAAGTTGTGTTCAAGTTACTCAAATAATTAATTATTTTTAACGGATTTCCTAAGTCAAACTTAGGAAAATAAAATAATTAAGTGAATTAATTAACACATGTGCTGAAATTGTCTTAAGTCACATGGATCAAGCAATCTTTTAATCTCAATCGTTGATGGATGATTTAATCCTGGCCATTGAAGGGTTCAACAAAAAAGTATAAGAGAAAGACTTGAGGGTTACTTGACGACACACAATTTCTGTAGAACTGAGGAATAGATCTGGAATTCTAGGGCGGGTTTGCTAAGAATTTCCAGTGGAATTTCCTGCAGTGAGGGGAAGTATTGGCTAAGGGAATGATCTGATTCCAAGAGCCAAGAGACAGCAAGAGGCAAGAGGAGCAGCCACAAGGACAGCGCAGAGAGAGTTTAGAGCCATGCATAGCAGCAGGGACAGCGCAGAGGCAATTAGGGTCGCGTTGGGTTGACGCTAGTAGCATAGGGGCAGCGTAGACCCTCCTAGGGTGACACAGGCCCTCCTAGAGCCACTCAGAGGCTGACGCAGTCCCTCCAGGGCAACGCTAGGGCTTCAGAAGCAGCCCTGAGGGTTTCTAGGGTCAGATCCGCGCTGAGTCCTATAAATCCCGTTTGAGGGCATGGATCAGTCAGATATTTGGCACTAGAACTTCAGGTTAGCTGCAGATTTTATATATTTTATTCTCTGTCGGGTTTGCCAAGGTTGGAACCCAGATCTAATGTACTCAAAACTACTTAATAATAAAACCCTCATATCTGCTGAATCGGTTTTCCTGCTTTGGGTTTTTCCGGGGAATTATGTCCAAAAATCCATGTGTCACTTTGTTGCATGAGTGAATTATTCAGTAAATGATCTGCATGTGTAGGTTGTAGTTGTGTTTATTTTCGGTATTTTCTGAATCTAATTTCTAAAAATAACTTGTATAAATTAAATCAAGTAGGAGGAGATATACCAATATACTACAGTAGAATTTTCATATGGTATCAGAGCAATAGCAAATCAAGCTGAATCTCCAACAAATCAGCTGAAGAAATATTTTTTCTGCAGGGTGGCAGAAGAAGCAGCAGATCCAGAAAGGGCATCTTGACAACAGGAGGACGCAGATCCAGAGGGAGACAGTGTTGAAGCTGCAGAAGGCCTCTAAGCTTACGCGGACCCTTCCCAGGGGAGCATAAAGACTGCGTCACCCAGTTTGGGGTTACGCAGTCCACTTCTGAGCAGCGCTGGGACTGCGCTGGGCCAGCTAGGAAAACGTTGTCCAGTCACTTCTCCTGTTGTGGAAGAATTTTTCCAAGATCCGGAAGCAGTGCTTCAGATCTTCAACAATGCTGGTGGGTTAGAGATTCTGCAAATGCAGAATTATGCCTAACTAAGGCAACAAAGGCGAGAGGAAGACAGTTATTCAACAAATCTGAGCCAAACAAATCTGAGATTCGATCAGGAGGATCGGAGAATACTGTCTGTTTGAAATTTGGTGGAAAATTTCCAGGAGGGAAGTCTATTTATTCAGATCTGAGCAAAGATGGCTCGATATGGACTGAGGGATCAAGACAGATTGGATGGCATGTCCAACTATGTCATATGGAAGGCCAGAATCCTCTCAATTTTGGATGAGTATGGTCTCAAAGATCATGCAAAGCAGACACTTGAACCAATTGACGCAGATCCGCTCAAGAAGTATGAAGAAAATCAAACACGAACAAAGCGGTTGATCATAGATGGAGTCAAGGATCATGTGATTCCGCATATTGCTGGTAAGAATATAGCAAATGCCATGTGGACAGCTCTGGAGGTGATGTACCAAGGAGGCTCTGTGTAAAGAAGAATGCTTCTTGAAAATCAGATGCGGATGTTCCAATTGGTGAAGGGCGAAGAGATAGATCTGTCCCTTTTCAGACTTCAAGCTATCTGTGACTAGCATATTGGCATGGGCGCTACTCCAGATGAAGGACTCCTAGTGAGGATGGCCCTAAATGTTGTCTCTGAAGAATGGGAAACATTTGTCCAGAGCATTCTAGGAAGGGCAGCATTACCATCATGGGCAGACATGTGGGCTATTCTCTGCCAAGAGGAGATCAGGAGGATCACCAAGAAACAGTCTTTCAGTGGAGGAAGCGGATCAGCCAGAGTGAAGAAAGAAGAGGAGGAGGATGTAGCCCTTGCATCAAGGGAAAAGCAGCAAGGGAAGAAGAAGAAGGAACTCTCCAAGGTCCAGTGCTTTAACTGTGGTGATCTTGGTCATTTCGCCAGCAGTTGTCCTAAGAAGAAGGATAAAGGAGCTTATGATTCCAAGGCTACTGCAGCAAATGAAGAAGGCTCTGATGATGATGCAGCCATGAGTGCTCATGCACCTCGAGAGAAGAGGTGGGGTGACATGGATATATAAAGTATCCATATTTGATGGTGGGATCCTTGAGTCAGCCCTACTCTTGGATCACATACGAGCTACGAGAGCCTTAAGACGGTAGCGGGATGAGTCGGGAGATGGTTGCAGATGGCCACATTGGAGTGGAAGAGGGAACTGTAGAGCTGAAGAGGGAGCAGCGTAATGCAGACATAGAAGCAATGTGGAGGCAGCATCGCAGAGAACCTGAGGGGACTTCAGCAGCGCAGAGAAGCTGGGCTCACGCAATACAGTGTTGCAGCATGTCAGTGTCTCCAAGGGGACAACGTGATTCAGTATCCAGGGAGCTTCAGTGGTGGAGGGCAACTTGACTTATCTGTCAAACAGTTGGGCAGAGTCTTTCAGTTGTTTACTTCTCAACAACTGAGTTGCAATGCAGCAGTTAACAGTGGCAGTGCTATGGGCAGCATGATGCAGCAATTGAGAGGGAATTGCAGTACAAATGGGCAGTGTCAGTGGCAGTGGCATGGGCAACAGTACAGAGAGCAGCAGTGCAGTAGATGGACAGCAGCAGGCCAAGCATCAGCAGCACAAACCAAGTACTCAAGATCTTGTAATGCATGGTGTGATGTATTGCTAGAGCACACTTTTGATGCTAAGAGGGAGTGTTGAGATTTTGTGTATTTGGGGTAGCATCAATTGTGCTCTAGGTCCCAAATTTTGTGGAGGGACTAGAGTACACTAGATCTACAAGACCCAGAAATGGATTTGATAAATTTCAAGTTGTGTTCAAGTTACTCAAATAATTAATTATTTTTAATGGATTTCCTAAGTCTAACTTAGGAAAATAAAATAATTAAAGTGAATTAATTAACACATGTGCTGAAATTGTCTTAAGTCACATGGATCAAGCAGTCTTTTAATCTCAACCGTTGATGGATGATTTAATCCTGGTCGTTGAAGGGTTCAACTAAAAAGTATAAGAGAAAGGCTTGAGGGTCAGTTGAGGACACACAATTTCTGTAGAACTGAGGAATAGATCTGGAATTCTAGGGCGAGTTTGCTAAGAATTTCCAATGGAATTTCCTGCAATGTGGGGTAGTATTGGCTGAGGGAATGATCTGATTCCAAGCAAAGATGAAAAAATCGCGATATTATCGCGATAATTTGAAATTATCGCGAGTTTTTCAGCCAAACGATAATATCGGTGATAATTTGAAACGATAATTTGAAATTATCGTTATCGCAATATTATCGTGATAATTTCGAACGATTCGAACTGAATTTATCGTAGAAGCCTCGGACAGCGCGGTTATATGCCGATTTTTGGGTTTTTTTTTTTCATTTTTACTTTGACAGTGTGGGTTATGAGAGCCAAGGAGGAAAGGAGGAGAGCCAAGGAGGGAAGGAGGTGATTTACAAGCCCAAGATTGGACAAAAGTGAAGAATTTCTTGCAAGCCAAGCGAACAAAAATCGAATTTGGACCAAGTGTCTCCGACAAAACGTTTTTCCAGGTATGGGCATCAAATTTGACCCATTTTTTTTTGTTTTTCTCTTGTTCTTCCATGGGTTTCTATTACCCATGTATTTTTCATCATTTGTGATTGCATTTGGTTGTGTTTTTTTTTTGTTTTTTTTATTGAGAGGAGAGGGTTTATTTTGGTCAAAAATGCAAAAAATTGTTTGTTAAATTTTGTTTTTTATATTTCTTCTTGTGCTCTTAGGTTCTTCCCATTATTTTTGTTTGTGTTTCAACATGTATTTTTTCCTATTATTATTGCATTCAGTTGAGGGTTTTTTTTGTGAAAAAAATCAAAATGTTGCATGTAAAATTGTAATTTTTTTATTTTATTTTTTAACTGGCAATTTTTCTTGTGCCCTAGGTTCAAATTTCAATATTCAAAGTTCAAAGTTTCCAACATGCCAATGAAATTAGATCCTTTCTGGGAATTTGGTGAACCTGATGGGGGGTTTGACCGATTAAACTTGACTTGCAAATTATGTGGTCAACACATGGCGGGGGGGTATACAGGTTGAAATACCACCTGGCACAAATTCCTGGGCATGAAGTAGGCCCTTGCATTAAAACCAATCTAGAAATAATCAGAAGATCCATGAACTCATTGGAAGAAATGGAAGCCGCTAAAGTCAGCAAAGCAGCTCTGAAGAGTCAAATATCAGGGTTTGGAGTTCACCGTGAGAGTGGTAGTGGCTCTTCAGCATCAGCCTTTTCTACAGGCAGCCCCGCAGTTGCCTCCTCATTTTTTGTTCCTACAACCACTCCCGGGGCACAGCCATCTATCTCCTCCCTTATTAAAAAAAAGGAGAAGGAAGAAGCTGATAAGTTGTTGGGCAAACTGTTTCTTTGGAGTGATATTCCTTTCAATGTTGCCAGGAACAATCCATTTTATCAGGCTGCGATTGATGCTATCGTTGTTGTTGGCCCAGGATACAAAGCCCCTACATATCATGACCTTAAAGGGCGCATTCTGCAAAATGAGAAAGTTGACTGCACCAAGAGATTGGAAGACTTAAGGGCATCATGAGAAGTCACAGGATGCACTGTGATGTCAGATGGTTGGACTGATCAAAGGGGTAGGACCCTTCTTAACTTCTTGGTCAATTGTCCCAAGGGGACAATGTTTATAAAATCTGTTGATGCATCTGCACATGTCAAAGATGCAAGATTATTATGTGATTTATTAGATGTGTTCATTATGGAGGTTGGGCCCCAAAATGTTGTCCAAATCATAACGGACAACGCTACAAACTATGTTTCTGCTGGAAAGATGCTTATGGAGAGGTATCCGAGCATATTTTGGACACCTTGTGCTGCACATTGCCTTGATTTGATGTTGGAGGACATCAGAAAGCTTGATTTTGTCAAAGATATTGTAGAATCATCAAAGAGAATCACAAAATTTATATATAACCATGGATCTGTGCTTCATTTGATGAGGACATTCACCAACAATAAGGAGTTGGTGCGGCCTGCTATTACACAATTTGCCACTACTTTCATCTCTCTTCAATCCCTCTTGAATTCTAAGTGGGATTTGAAGAGAATGTTTCTTTCAGATGAGTGGTGTGCTTTGACTATCAGCCGCAAATCAGAGGGACAGGCCATCTGCAGGTTGGTGTCATATCAGGAAGATTTCTGGGTTGGAGTGGAAGAGGTGTGCAGCATTAGTGAACCTTTGGTAAAGGTTCTTAGATTGGTGGATGGAGAGAAGCCCGCAATGGGCTACTTATATGAGGCCATGGATAGGGCCAAAGAAGCTGTTCGCAGCTATTATGATGATAAGGGTGATGATGGGTTTCAGAGACAACTTCTTTTATGGGAAGTGATTGATGATCGATGGAACAACACACTCCATCGTCCCATTCATGCTGCAGGGCTCTTCCTGAACCCCGCATTTGCTTATTCATGTGGTTTTGTATTTGATGCGAGGTCATGGATGGCTTTTTCACTTGTGTTCAGAAGATGGTGCCAAGTCCATCAGAACGTGCAGAGATATCCAAAGAGATGGAGGTATACAGAATGGCAGGTGGCACCTTGAGCTTCGACATGGCTGTCCAGGATAGGACTGCTAAAATGCCAGGTAAGATTTTCATTATTTTAAAAAATTTCTTATGTTTGTAACTTTATAAATTATAAGTTTATCTTATTTGTTGTAACTTGTAACTTGTAGATGCATGGTGGAGGAGCTATGGTGGCAGAATACCAAAACTCCAAAAATTTGCCATTAGAATACTCAGCCAAACATGTAGCGCTTCAGGATGCGAGCGCAACTGGAGTGTATTTGAAAAAATACACACCAAAAGGCGCAATAGGTAAAAAACTTAACATATTCAAATTTCGAACTGATTTTTTGAATTCATTAAATATTTTTTTTTAAATATTTAATTTATTAATTTATGACCCTTGTACAGGTTGGAGGGTCAGCGGCTCAATGACATGGTTTACGTCTACTACAATCTTAGATTGTGGATGAGACAACTTGAGAGGACCCCTGATGTGGAGGCCATCTCTTTAGATGCGATTGACACCACTGCTGAATGGAGGGTTGAGGCTGAGAGGCCTGTCATGGAGTCAGCCCCTGATTGGATAGAGGAGGAGGTAATGGAGGGGGAGGACGAGGAGGAGGACGAGGAGGAGCAGGAGGAGGAGGAGCAGGAGGAGGAGGTGACACCACCTACCACTACTACCGGTAGAGGACGTGGTCGGCCTCCTTTAGCTCCTAGTGGTTCAGGTTCCCGTTCCGGTTCTAGTGCTTCATTTTTTTCTTCTAGAGCACGACAGAGCCCATTGCCAGTCCCGCCAGCGTCTTCATCTAGAGAGAAAGGCAAAGCTGTTGTATTTTCTCGCAAGAGGGGCAGAGGAAATCAATAGTATAGGACCATAGGTTATATGGTCACCGGTGCATTGACATTCCTTTGTATATGACTGTTGACATTATGACTCATGATATGAGATACATTATTATATTTTTTGTTGATATTTTGAGGCTGAGTTGACTCTTGAGACTCAGGACTTAGTATTCAGGACAGGATTCAGTTTTATGTGTGATGTAGCACTAGACATGATATTACACATCTTATATATTAGTTTTTTTTTTCATATTTATGTGTCAATGCATTTATTTTATGCTGTAGATGCTTTAGATATTAAAAAAATTGAAAAAAAATGAATATTTTTGTATGTGCCGATTTTTTCCCGATAATTACGATTTTTTCCGATTTTTTCCCCTCGCCGATAATATCCCGATAACGATTTTTTCATCTTTGATTCCAAGAGCCAAGAGATAGCAAGAGGCGGAAGCTGACCTGGCAGGGCAGTGAGAGAGACTTGAGCCACGCGGAAGCGGCAAAAAGGACGGCATAGAGGCAGCTAGGGCCACACTGGTTTGACGCTGGCCAAGAAGAGGCAATGCAGGGGCAGCGTAGACCCTCCTAGGGTGACGCAGGCCCTCCTAGAGCCACGCAGAGGCTGACGCAGTCCCTCCAGGGCAATGCTAGGGCTTCAGAAGCAGTGTTGAGGGTTTCTAGGGTCAGATCTGGGCTGAGTCCTGTAAATCCCGTTTGAGGGTGTGGATCAATCAAATATTTGGCACTAGATCTTCAGGTTAGCTGCAGATTTTACATCTTTTAGTCTTTGTCGAGTTTTCCAAGGTTGGAACCCAAATTTGTTGTACTCAGAACTACTTAATAATAAAACCCTCTTATCTGCTGAACCGGTTTTCCCGCTTTGGGTTTTTCCGGGGACTTATGTCCAAAAATCCATGTGTTACTTTGTTGCATGAGTGAATTATTCAGTAAATGAACTGCATGTGTAGGCTGTAGTTGTGTTTATTTTCAGTATTTTCTGAATCTAATTTTTGAAAATAACTTGTATAAATTAAATCAAGTAGGAGGAAATAAACCAATACACTACATGGTCATGGCTTTTTCCTGACGATTTGGATGACGCGGCCTCTGACGACAGAGTTCGAATCTAACGATAGCGTGTAGTCTATTATGAAGGGGTTTGATGCGGCTTCGGTAGTGCGGTGCGGGCTTGCTTATGTAGAGCGAGTTGCGGTAGCGCGGTGGCTTCGGGAGGGGCCCGGTGCAGCAATAACTGTATGGAGCTTCAATGATGTGGATGCAACCCAACTGAGTTGTCTGTCAAAGATTGGGCAGGAATTTTCAGTTGTTTCTCTCAGCGACTGAGTTGCAGTGCAGTAGTTGGTAGCATGATGCAACAAATTGAGAGGGAGCTGCAGTACAAATGTGGCAGTGGCAGTGGTAGTGTCATGGGCAACAGTACGGGAGAGCAACAACAATGCAGTGATGAAGGGCAACAGGCCAAGCATTAGGGCATAGACCCACACCAGAAATCAATACAGAGCTTCGGGGTGAAGTAGTGTTGTGCTAGAGCACTTTCCTCGCTAAGAGGGAGTGTTGAGATTTGTGGAGTGTTGGGGTAGCTTCGGATGTGCTCTAGCTCCCAAACTTTGTGGAGGGACTAGAGTACATGAGATCTCCAAGACCCAGAAAGGGATTTGAGAAATTCCATCTGGTTTAAGAGAAAATTAATTAATTAATATTTTTAATTAAGGACCCTAAGTCTAACTTAGTAAAATTAAAATATTAAAGGTAATTAATTTAAACATGTGATGGAAATGACTTAAGTCACACAGATCAAGCTTTCTTTTAATCTTAGCCATCGATTCAAGATTAGATCATGGTCGTTGGATTCCCAACGAGAAAAATATAAAGGAAAGGCTTGGGGTCAGTTGGAGAACACACACATGGAGGTAGAGCACTGGGACTAAGATGGAATTTTAGAGCGTGGTTTGCTAAGAATTTCCAAAAGTGTTTCAGTTGCAGCGAGGGGTAGTATTGGCTAAGGGGATGGTCTGATCCCAGAGCCAAGAGTCAGCAAGAGGCAGAGAAGCAGCAACCAAGCTCAGCGCAAAGAAGCAAAGGCTACACAGCAGCTGCGCAACGCAAAGGGTTTCAGCCACTACACAGCCCCAAAAAGGGCAGCGCAGAGGCAACAGGGGGCCATCAGGGTTACGCAGAGGCCAGCCAAGGCAGCGTAAGGACTACGTCACCCTAGTCTGGGCTTACGCAGCCCTCTCTTGAGCAACGCAGGGGCATCAGCAGGCTAGCAGGGCTGACACAGAGGACTTCAGAGCAGCGCTGGTGTTTCTAGAGGCAAAAAAGGGCTAAGTTCTGTAAATCCCGTTTGAGGGTGTGAGTCAGTCTAGTTTCCGTCTCTGGAACAATAGGTATTGCCGCAGATCTTATATTTCTCTATCGGGTTAACCAGTAAGGTGCCCAGATGTGTTGTACTCAGAATCTACCTAATAATATAAACCCTCTAGCAACTAGAAGACCGGTTTTCCCGCATTCGGTTTTCTGGGGACACTTGTCCAGAAAATCTTGTGTCACTTTGTCTGTGTGCATGTATTCAGTTTTAGATCTATATCTGTGAGTATTGTTAATGTGTTAACTTCGATGTTAATACTAAAATTTCAGATTAATAACTTGATTAAGTAGGAGAACTATAACCAGATTTAACAGTAGGGTTTCTGTATAAGTAATATTTAGAAATTTTGACATCTTTTGCTACTGCTGCTTAGTTCTGGCAAGCTTCTTGTTTCTACAATATTGCTAGATACGTCAGACAACCATTCCAAAAAATATTTAGCTGATGTCTCTGTATTGTACAGTGCCTCAACATCCGCCTCATAGAAATTGACTTGTTTTATCCCTCTTCCTTCTCTAAATCATTGGCTTCCTCATTTGGGATCTTGAAATTGGCAACTTCTTCTGTTATCTCAAAGATGTCCATTGCAATTGATATATGGCCACCTCATATTCCACACCTCTTACCATTTATATGTGTCATCTTGCGAGCTGGCAAACCCAACCATATATATTAAAGTTTAGATGATTTGTCGTTAGGAGTTGGAATTGCAATAAGGCAGCTAGGAGTTCGAATAGCATCTCTCGGCCTTCCCTCGTTGTTTCTGGCTTATTTTTTCGGCCTCACTGGGTTGAAAACATACGATATCTCTCACATTGTCTTCAAATTAAATTTAAGGGCAAATTCATGTTATTGATCTCGCAATGGATCATTTAGAAAGAATATTGCTCCTGCTGCTTCTCTCACTGTTTTTAATGGCTGCCTCTCTGCATCGGCCCATCAATGCCTAGGAGCTTACAGTTGCCATTAACTGGTTGAGAGACATTGCATCTTATGAGATGCAAGAGTTTGAATCCTCTGTGGGCGAGATCTGTCATGGAACTCTCGGCGAATGCCATGATGAGGCTGAGGAGTTTATGATGGATTCTGATGCCCACACGAGGCTTCTCAGGAGTATCTGTTATTACATCAACTAAGTATTTGCTGCTAATATTGTTCCATGACCCTTGTCCTATTACATATATATAATTTACATGTATATATTTATGAGCCGACATTTAATGGTTACACATCTAACGCTTGCATATCTAACGCTTATACATCTAACGCCTATACATCTCCCCCATACTAGGCTGTAGAGCACCTCTCGGCACAATTAGGGACTTCCATGAAATACGTAGATATAATAAAAAACTGAATTGGAAAAATTGTTGAGAACTTTGCCTATAAAATGACTCCCCGTGTCAAGCTAAGCTATTAGAACAGAACTTTGCCGATAAAATCACTCCCCGTGTCAAGTTAAGCTAGTAGAACACCCTTAACCATGAAACATGCCCACTTCCTAACCTATTTCTTACCAAACACATGTATAAAGTTGTCAACAATGTCAACAAGTAGGGAAGAGCTAGCAAAAAGGAAAAATCATTAATGGGCCAGATCCATTCCCCTAATTATTACTCAACATCTACAGATCTCAGAATCATGGAAAATCAGTAATCCAAATGCAAAAAATATACTACAACCCTAATATAGGGAAACCCAAACTAATTAGCTATAAATTCACAATAGAATTAGATTGTTAGTCCCTTTTTCTCTATTTGGACAGTTTGGATTCAGTTGGGGAATGAGGAATTTGTGACAAGTTTTCAACATGGACTCAAGCAGGCTCCCGGGGCATGGTATGGCCAGATTGACAGCTACTTGCAGCAGATGGGATTCGACAAGAGTGACGCAGATCCCAACCTTTACTATTTTATGGTAGAGGTTGAGCCACTCATCCTAGTTTTGTATGTGGATGATCTCTTTTTGACAGGATCATCAGGGCTCATAGAGGACTACAAAAGGAACCTAGCAGCAAAGTTTGACATGAAGGATTTGGGGTTGATGCACTATATCCTAGGATTGGAAGTGTGGCAGAAGGATGGGGAGATCTTCCTTGGGCAAGGAAGATACGCTACAAATATTTTGAAGAGGTTCAGAATGCAAGAATGTAGACCCATGTCAACCCCAACTAGAAGAAGATAAATGCATCAGATGACAAGGATGTCAACCCCACCTTGTATAGACAGCTTATTGGGTCTCTCATGTATCTGTTCAATACTAGGCCAGATATTTTCTTCGTTGTCAATACCCTAAGTCAGTTCATGGTAGAGTCGAAGAGGGTACATTGGGCAGCAACGAGGCATATTCTGAGGTGTGTGCGCGGCACATTGGATTATGGGTTCAGATATACTCGAGGGGATGACATTAGACTATGTGGGTTCACAGATGAAAATTGGGCAGGCAGTTCAGCAGACAGGAAAAGTATGGGTATTGCTTCAGTGTTGGCTCATGGTTTCTCAGTGTAGCAAGAAGCAGAAGTCAGTAGCACTGAGCTTCGCAGAAGCAAAGTATATCGCAGCAAGCACAGCTACGTGTTAAGCTATATGTCTTCGAAAGCTGCTAGTAAGCTTGTTCACACAGAGGATGGAGGCAACTAGTGTCTACTGTGATAGTCAGAGTTGCATAAAGCACTATAAGAATCCAGTGTTTCATGACAAGTCGAAACACATAGATATTCAGTGTTATTTCATCATAGATTGTGTTCAACGTGGAGCAGTCCAGCTACAGTATGTTCCCACAGAAGAGCAGGTTGTAGATATACTCACGAAAGCTCTAGGGAGAGCTAAGTTTGTCTATTTAAGAGAACAGATGGGTATGGTGGAGAACACGTTTAAGTAGCAGGGACAAATTACTTTGGATGATTCTCAGTTGCAGTAGCTGCAGATGAGAGGGAGATGTGTGAAAAATCCTAGATCTGGATTCCTACTGCAACAAATCTAAATAACTTCTCCTATTATTTGATAATTAATTCATTACATTGAAATACCGAAGTAATTACTGAAGCACTCTACACAAATAATGTTGCGGAATAAATCTAAGTGCTGAAACAATCTGAACAATAAACAATACAAAAACAACCACATTGACACAGTTATTTTTGGACAAAGGCCCCGGAAAAACCCAACTTGGGAAAACCAATGCAGCAGATCAGAGGGTTTCTATTATTAAGCAGCAGAATCTTGAATACAACTAGGGTGCCAACATCCAGCAAACCCTTTAGCGAAATCTAGACAGCAAAAATATTTGTGAGATATACCTCACTCACCAAGTCTCTGGCTGATCAAAAACAGCGTTGATGAAGGCCTCAGTGCCTCTGCGTGATTGCTTACGTTGGATCTACGTAAGCCTGCGTAGGCAAGCTAGAGCAACTACGTCACCCTTTCTTGTAGCTGATCTGGCTGATCTGAAGCTGGATAATGACCCTCCTAGCTCAGAACCCCAGCCTCTATCTTTCTCCGGACTGACTCCAAGAGACACTGCGCTGGCTCTCCGTGATTCTCTGCAGTAACTGCGTCACCCCTGCCAGAAACTGCGCTGTCTCTCTCATGCGTTGATGCTGCCTCTCTCTAAAATGTATTCTTGGCCCTCCTGACCAATCTCTACTTCTGTCGCTCTGGATCTGATCACTGAATCAAATCACTTAGCAAATCCAACCCTAGTGATTTGTTCTTGATCAAAAGCTGTGTCTCCTCACACAAATTCAAAAATGCTCAATGGCTCAAGTGTCAAGTGTATTTTCCATAGGCCCCTCACCCTCCTTATAATCTTTCATTGACTCTTCAACAGCCAAGATTAAAACATAACCAAGGGCTAAGATTAACTTGGAGGTGATCCATGACTTTATCTAGAAGATTCACACTTGATTTAATTAATACACTTTAATTAATCAATTTCCCTAAGTTTAGACTTAGGAAAATATTAAAAAACGATTAATTAATTTAATTAAATCATCTGTAAGTGGAATTTTCCAAAACAAATTCTGGGTTTTATGGAATATATGTGTCTTAACCTATATACAAAATTACAAGGCTAGAGCACATTTGATGCTATCATAAATCAACACTCCCTCTTAGCAAGGAAAGTGCTCTAGAAAAACAACTCAATGTGTTGTTGATCTGACTTCTGTAACATCTTTGTTGTGCTTGTTGATGCTGCTCAACAACACTGCACAAAAAAATGATGCAACTGTATTGTTGTTGACTCTGCTTGCTGCTGCCAACTGCCATTGTACTGCAACTCCCTCTAAATTTTGCAACCATGCTGTTGCTCTGCTCTGCACTGCGTGAGCACCACTTTGCATTGTGCTGCCTCTCTGTGCATTACGATGTTGCTGCTCCTCTGCTGCTACTACTCAACTACTATTGTTGTTGCATTATTGCACTGTCCCTGATTGCAACAAGAAAACATCCAAAATTTGGACAAGTCTGAAATTGAAGAATAAGACTGACTGATGCTAGTTTCTGCACTAGCTTCTCTGAAGATACTTCATTGTTGCTGCTCTGCACTGCGTGAGAACTGCTCTGCATTGCGCTGCACCAGTGTGCACTGCGTTGTTGCTGCTCAACTATTGTTGCTGCTGCTCCTTTTCTGTGTTGATCCGGCTCTAGTTTTGCTAGCCACTGCACTGTCTTCTCATCTTCTGCTGCAACTGTCCATCCTACTACTGTCTTTAGGCTGTCGTAGCTCACATGTGATCCAAGAGTTCGGAAATACTCAAGGATCTTGCCTGCTTGTTGATTTTGGATCTACAAATCCAAATCAGCCCACTTTTCTCCTTTTGGAATATGAGCTAACATAGCACAATCTTTCTCTGCCTCAATCTTGGCAGCTCCTGCATGTGGATCTTCCTTCTCCTTTATATCCTTTTTCTTAAGAGGACATTGTGTGGCATAATGCCCCATTTCCCCACACCGGAAGCACTTGATCTTAGAGAGATCTTTCTTCTTCTGCTTCGGTTGCCCTTTTGATGCAAGGCCAACGTTGTCTTCTTCCTCCTTTTTGACCTTTGAACTACTACTACCATCCACCAAGTGGATTTTCAGGAGATCTCTCCTCAACTCCTCTTGCTGTAATGCTGCCCACATTGCTTCCCATCCTGGAAGCTTCTCTGCCCAATATACTTTGGACAAAGACTTGATAATCCTCTGAAACAAAGTTTAGTGTGAGCCTTACTAGCTCTAAGTCTTTAGGAGAAGATCCTACTGCAGACAGTTGATCTTGGTTTTCCTGAATCTGAGACAAGAACGAGTCAAAATGCTCTCCCTTCTTCATCCTGATATTTCGCATCTTCTCTTCAAGGTACATCTTCCACTGCTTGGAAGATCCTTGGTACAGCTTTTCTAGCCCTACCCACATTTCTCTAGCAGTGGTTTTGGCTGATATATGAGGTATGATATGATCCTTCACTCCAGCTAGGATCAATCGCTTGGCTCTAACCATATTCTTCTTGAACTGCCTCAGGTGTGTTGCATCAAGAGGTTCTGCAACTACGTTGTCTATGAGGGTTTTCAGATCGTGTTCATCAAGGAGAAATTCTATCCTTGATTTCCAGATAACATAGTTGGAGGCACCCTCCAATCTATCTTGGTCATGCAGTCCATTACTGGCCATCTCCTCAACTGTCGATACCTTGCTCTAACCCTCTACTCAGCTTGACATATGCACTCCTTGTGGAGTAAGTCACTTCTCCTGCTGTTACATGGGAAAAACTAAGTTTCTTTGAGTGAGAAACCCTCTGAGGTCAAGAAATCCCCAACTGTGATTTTCAAAAAAAATTGACGCTTATGCACCAGCTCTTACTGTTGTGCAGTAACTACGTCCTTCAGCTACGTTGCTCCGCTACGCTGCCTCTTCTGCAACTGAAAAACTTACCCCTCTGTCAACTCTCTCAGAGAGAGCTTTTTCTACACTAGAATGCCCTTCTGGCCTGGACAACGTAATTTTCTGGGAGGGTCTTTTGCTGATTACGCAGAACCCAAACTCTTCAGCGTTGATCTGCTAGTTCTCTTTGTTTCTCCTGCACTTCAGCTTAAATAAGCTCTGATACTGTAATATTCCCAATTAGCCTTGCTAATTGGAATATTTCATTTTTGCTTTATTTTGCCGCTTTAGCTAGACATAATAAATAAAGTGAGAAATAAGAGGGGTCACCTCACTTTAGTCACCTCACTTTATAATAAAGTGTTATTTTCCTAGTAGATTGACGTTGTAACTTAAGAGAGGGGGCCTTGGGGGTCCACATGAGTATGATGGGGGAGGCATCAGGCTGACCCAAGGTAAACTGCGCAGGTCAAAGGAGAGTTAAGTTTTGGAGGGAGTTTGGCATTATAAAAGGAGAGGTTCTCACCTCATTCGGAGGATGCATATTTTGATATTGATATTGAGAGCTAGACTTTTGTCTGCTTCAGCACGCCGGTTGTTTAGTCGGTCTGCAGCACTGTTTAGTGCACGAGTGTCTCCGGTCGGAGATCTCACCCTTAGCCTCGGGGGACTTCGAGTGCCTGCCCTGGTAAGGTTTTTCTGGTTTCACCCTTAGCTTCGGGGGACTTCGAGTGCCCGCCCTAGTGAGGTTTGTCCTGAGTATACTTTTCAGTTCCAGTAGCAGCAGCAGCAGTTTCTGAAGCATATCTGAGGAGGAGAAAGCCCTCTTGTGGCTGCGCAGAGCAAGAGAAGGAAGGACGCTGATTCTTGAAGGAGAAGGACGCCGTCTCATCTGGAGAGAGGACGCTGATCCTTGCAGGAGAGGAAGGACGCTGTCCCAGGAGGACGCAGTTCAGGATTGGCAGAGAAAACGCTGTTTTGGGAGGCAGAAGGACGCTGTCTAGCCCTAGAGTGAGGACGCTGTCCATTTCTGAAGGTAAGGGTTGCAGATCTGAAGGCTTATTGTTAGATCCAGCTTTGGGAAGGATAGATCTTGCAGATCTAGTCTTGTATGTTGCAGATCTGGAGGTTTAGCACTAGATCCAGCTTGAGGAGTGACAGATCCGAGGAGATATTGATAGATCTAGTCCAGATCTGAAGGGATAACACCCGATCTAGCCCTAGAGGCTGTAGATCTGAGGAGATAGTTCCAGATCTAGCATAGATCTGAAGGTTTGGCAGTAGATCTGGTATTGGAGGACGCAGATCAGGAAGGGAAGGACACAGATTTGATTGGAGGCTTCAGATCCATCAGGTGGGACGCAGATCTGAGGAGCAAACTATTGTGAGAGGAGCTCAACAGCGTTTTCCAGTATTCTGTAGCAGGTTCATCTGTCTGGAGGGTTGAGGGATTTGTGCTTCACCTGTTTCTGCGCTGTCACTAGCAGAGACAGCGTTTTCCATTTATGAGGGTTTGCAGCTTGAGATCAGCCCCAGTACCAGCGCAGTTCATCTTCAGTCTTCAGAGCAGCTAGGACGCTGTCCTTGTCGCAGCCATTTTCTTGTATGGGAGGGTCATCACTTGCCTAGGGCAAGGATAGGTGCACTGATTCTGATTTACTCCTCTCTATGTACTATCTGATTAATAAAATGGCTCAGTTTCTGGTATTACATGTGTCATGATTCAGTGATCTGGTTCAGTATTGTATTTTCTATATCTGTCTGGCATATTTCTGTTTATTACTGGTTATTTCCCTTTGGGGATATTACAGATACCATGTAAAAAATCCTAGATCTGGATTCCTACTGCAACAAATTTGAATTACTTCTCCTATTATTTGATAATTATTTCATTACATTGAAATACCGAAAGCAGTCTACACAAATAATGTTGCGGAATAAATCTAAGTGCTGAAACAATCTGAACAAAATACAATGAAAAACAACCATGTAATGACCCAACTCGAATTATATGGAACTTAGAAATATTAGCATGCATATGAAACCTGCATATGATAGCTACATATGCATGTATCACGTGTACTGCACTAGTATACATACCTGCTAGTATGGAAACTAACTAAGTTAGAGTAACAAACTGAATATCGTAATGCATTTATCTCACCGAGATATGATGGAACATCAAGCTAGAGACCGAACGCATGTACCACTCTTATATGAGTATGCGTGGTAGAGAATTATTTAAAATAAATAAATAAATCTTAAAATAATTAAGTAAAGTCAATATCTCCATAAATGACTTGGTCAATAAGTCAATATCCCCATAAATGCCTATAATATCTACATTAATGACTATAATATTTTAATAAATCTAAGATATTTATTAAAATATAATATTTTAAGATATTTTAATAAATCTAAGATATTTATTAAAATATAATATTTTTTAAGATATTTTTCAAAGATATTTATTAAAAGATCATATTCTAATAAATATCAGGAATGGAGTTTGTGTGCTAAAAAGGGAAGAGGAGTAAACTTGAAGGGGGGGGGGGTAGTGAGTAGAACACCGACCCGCATGTCGGCCGGGGAGGGAGTTCTAACCGCATGGTTCATGAGCAAGGAGTTGAGAGTTCCGAGTTATGAAATGCTCTTGATTGTTCTCGGAGTTTCACACGGGGGCCGAAGACTTGTCTTCCTGATCCGGGGCCGGAGAGGTTGACCTCGATAGGCTGGGAGGAAAAACTAGCGGTTTGGTAACGGGAGCCGGAGCCATGGCGCATCGAAACATCTCCAAACACCTGGCTCCAGGTAAGTATTAAATTGTCAATTGATGTATATATTTTGCTTCAAAAATCCCACTCTGAATTGTGTAGTATGAATTCTGTGAATGATTGTTAATTTCGAAAAGTTAAGAGCTTTACACTTATAAATTTTGAGTTTTATGGTTAAATTCTGAAAGTGAAAGTTTAAGGACTGAATATCGCAATGCATTTATCTCACTGAGATATGATGGAACATCAAGCTAGAGACTGAACGCATGTACGACTCTTATATGAGTATGCGTGGTAGAGCATTATTCAAACTAAATAAATAAATCTTAAAATAATTAAGTAAAGTCAATATCCCCATGAATGCCTATAATATCTACATTAATGACGAATATTTTAATAAATCTGAGATATTTATTAAAATATAATATTTTGAGATATTTTAATAAATCTAAGATATTTAGTAAAATATAATATTTTTAAGATATTTTTCAAAGATATTTATTAAAAATCATATTCTAATAAATATCAGGAATGGAGTTTGTGTATAAAAAGGGGAGGGGGTAGTGAGTGGGAACACTGACCCGGATACTGTCAGAAGAGTTATAACTGCATGATCCATGAGCAGTGAGTTGAAGAGTTCTAACTGAGTTATGGAATGCTCTCGATTGTTCTCGGAGTTTTGGGCACGGGGGCCAGAAGACTTGTCTTCTGGATCTGGGGACCGGAGAGGTTGACCTCAGATAGGCTGGGAGGAAAAACGGCGGTTTGGTAACGGGAGCTGGAGCCATGGCAGATCAGAAACATCTCCAAACACGGTTCCAGGTAAGTATTAAATTGTCAATTGATGTATATATTTTGCTTCAAAAATCCCACTCTGAATTGTGTAGTATGAATTCTGTGAATGATTGTTAATTTCGAAAAGTTAAGAGCTTTACACTTATAAATTTTGAGTTTTATGGTTAAATTCTGAAAGTGAAAGTTTAAGGTTCTTACACATGGTATCAGAGGTGTTTCAAACCCTTTTGACCTTATAGGCCCTACACATTGTGTAAAATTTCTGACTGTTGCGTGAAAATTTTATGAAATAAGTAAGTTGGGGTTACATTCTGTGTTTGAATACTGTGAATTAATGAAATTAAATTTTGAGTGAATGGGGGGAATGAATGAATTTCTTAGGCCTTGTGAATCTGTAATTTTAATAGTCCCTGCGCTGGTGTTAATATATTGGAATTTATTGGGTAAATATTCATTTTGATGGTATAATTGAATATCTAGGTATATCTGATATATAAAATAGTAAGGTCGATGCAGTAATCTGTTCATGTATAAATTTTCAAGAGCCTAATTATTGCATTAAATTTATTTCCTTAATTTAATAAAAGACAGGTGACTGAGTGCGGCAGATTTATCTTTGCATTTGTGGTGGATTGGAGTTAACATAAAGATTTAAGAGAACCCATTTTCAGCCATTGTCTTTTATCGATTCATAAATTTCTAAATACTCTAGGGTATTTGATAAAGAGTACATCAAATCAAAATCACTGTTAACCCTCTCACTCTGTAAAATACTCACTGTAAGGTGGGGTTGGGGACTGTTTATGTGTATGCAGGAGTTTAGATTTTAGTGTTTTAGATGGAAACATAGGGCTTCAGAGGTATTTCTATAAGTTCAAACTTTCAGTCTATATTTCACTAAGTCGAGACAAGAAATCTAGAATTTGAAATTAGGAGATAAATTGGAATTTTGTAGAATTATGCGAAACCCATAACATATTATGTTTCTGCGTTATTGGTCGTCTACTATGTGAAATCTGCAAACACAGGCGACATATAGAGATATACATCATTGAGGGAAAAGCTTAGCATATGATGAAAAAGAAACTCAAAAATCATATAAGGAAAACCATAATAGCTTTAAGAAAGAAGCTCAGGATCCATGAGAAGATCCATGAGTAGGAGTCTGAAATGATCCTGACGGATTGGATAAGAAAAATATTTGCGAGTAATAAACCAACGGGGTCCTGGTTCACTTGTGAAGTTTGCAGAGTATTAATCCATTCACCAGGGTTACCATCCTTCCACAAGTAAATGCCAGGAGAGCCTCCAAACTCAGTTAGAGAGATAGATCTACGGTCACGGACTCTTTGAATAGGTTTTACGACTTAGTCATAATTATTGTGGCTTGAGATCATACTCAGAATTTGATTTTAACATCACAGGGCGCTGGAAGGATCGAAGTCTGTGGTTAGAGGGCCGAAAGTTTGTGCATAAAGGCCGCATTCTCCTTAATACGTTAAGGTACATAATGGAAGGGACAAAAACCATATGCATCATCTCTGTGACCCAACCTGTAAAGTAACCATGACAAAGAGATAAAAGAGAAAGATGAATTCCTTGGAGAAAGGTGGAAGTTAGTTAGTACCCGGAGATTGCCACCGATAGCGAAATCTCTTTGGTTTACGAAATTCTCCTGCCTTTGGGGCAAATAATCCACGACTTTGACTTAATTGCTTCTTTCCAAAGGGAATTTCGTCTTCCAAAGACCATAGTAGCGAAAGCAGGTTAGCGGTTCGAGCTCCCACCACCCCGGGGAATTTAGAAGTGGGACGAGGAGGTTCAATGGTCGATCATAAGACCGAAACATCAGCTCTGCAGAACGAAGATGATAGCGTGTTTTGACCTCTGTACTCGGACAGTAAAGAAGCCGCTGCTGTTAACACGCTTGTGAATCTGGCCGTGGAGGCAAAGCTCTCCAATGCGGAAGTAAAGGCTCCGGGCCAAACCATTCTCAGCGTCTCCAAGTCTCTCATTGTTGGCGGTGTTGCTGGAGCAGTGTCCCGCTCTACCGTGGCCCCTTTAGAACGGCTTAAAATTCTGCTTCAGGTTCAAAATCAAATAAAAGATCGGGCGGAGGTGTGGATTGAACACACGACCTTCCCCATAACAGCGCTCAAACTCCTACTTTTGTTGGACCCTCTGATAGCTGCAGTGGAAAAGCGGAGATGAATGTTTGCGTAACCTCACCCGCCGAAGGTCCTCGTCCCCGTAAAATGGCACCGCGCCATCTGACTGAGATCTGCTTAAATGAAAATGCCATGCCAAGTCGGCTGGAATGTTCGATGGTTTGTGAACCACGGTAGTGGCATAGAAGGGTTCGAAGATATATACATAGTTGGCCGACCTATCCTCACACGGTGCATACGCTCATGACGGTGTGACCGTCATATTAAAATAGAATATGATTCATAATAAGTCATGCATGCCACAAGCCACGTACGACAGCCACGTTTGCATTTTGAAAGGAGAGACGAGCTGCAAGCTAAGCCATACAACCAGATTCTAATAATCTATTTATCTCCTTATCTGCCTGCTCTTTAAAAAAAAAAAAAAAAATGACTCCTGTACTCTTTGGTGGTTAACTGCATGTTCAGATTTAAGAGAAGGAAAGATTGTTTGTGGGTCATACAGTTGTACGGCGAAAGTATCTCTGCCCAATGCTTGTTTGTGGATCATACAGTTGTACGGCGAAATTCTATCTCTGCCTATGCATACAAATGGTCCTCTCATTCGGGACTAGTCAAATCTTGCATTATAGCCCAGGACTTAAGAGCAAGATTAGTAGGGATCAAATATTCCGACGGGAAAAGAGACACGAAGGAAGAACTTCTGTCCAAAGTATTGTCGTGGACAAATCTCTGCTGAAAATCCCACATTCCAATATTAATATTGGTACAAGGATAGTTGTGCATACTACATACGCTTTCCCAGCTCTCCAAGCCACCGCTTGAGAACTCGCATGTAAGAAAATTCCGTATAAATACCAAAGAATTATTTTTTGGGGTGTGACCTTTAACGATTTTTGATTTCTTTGGTGGGTGATATGATATTTTTACCTATTTTATATTTGGAAGGAGTCGTGGAGTTTTAATTAAAAAGAAAAGAAACGGTGATATGATATTTTTACCTATTTTATATTTGGAAGGATTCATGTGGAGTTTAAAAAAAAAAAAAAAAAAATCACTCAAACTTATTCCATATATTAACCTTTATCATTCATGTTCAAAATATTGTCTTTTAGTTAAAAGAGACTATTGTTATTTAAGGTGGCATCATGTCAAATACTCTAGAGACATTGATACCTCGTCTATTTTAAGGTAACATTATCTTACATAATCTAGAGCCATCACCTAGCTTGAGATGTACGTTACCTTCTGTTGGTGTCATATTATTATAAGTTTTTGTTTTTTTTTAGAGTTAAAGAATCTCCATAATTATTAAGTTTGTGGTGATTTTACTATTTATATTAAAATGTTTATTTTAATTAAATTATAATTAAAAAAAAAATTTGATATAATTTATTTGTAAATATTAAAAAAATTGCTATCTCATGAATTACAACGAAGAAAGAATAGCCCTGTTAAACTAGGAAAATATTGCATACTACCAAGGTACCGGGTCTTGAACCCTAGAATTATAATCTATCAAAAAAAATATATATATATATATATATTTTTCCTCGTTTGTTGCTTTGTTATCCACAACCTTGAGTTTTCTACAATTGAATCTTTCATAACCTTATGTAGCAAGAAGTGATCAGTTCATTGCAATTAGGAAATTGCTTTGGGGGAGTTTGTAAACTAACTGAAAAGGGGAAGATCAAGTTATTAGGGACTTTAATGTATTTATTAATAAATAGGGTGAAGGGAAGCCTATGGTGTATTCCAGTTAGTGAATTACGCTCAATGGCTCTTCATTATATAAAATAAATGTTATTTCGGTAAAAGATATGCGTAAATAGATTTGATGGATTCTTTTGGAAGGGTCCTCTTAAAATAAAAAGCTAGAAACCTTATTTTAAAGGTTATTAATACAAATTAAGCTGGCCAACAATCTTCCATGACGTTAATGCCTACGTAGTTGGCACATTTTGACAGCAATTGGGATAGCTCATATGGTCTGAGATTTTCAAATGATCATAGGTGGCACTGGTCTTTGCATTCTAGCTACAAGTCTTCTATTTTGCTCCTAGCATGGAGTTAGCTTTGGGTTTGATGTTATCATATGGATCATGTAGTGGGATCATGCCTGGTCAAAGAGAAGAAATTACCATAAACCTACATAAAATGCAGATAAGATAATATAATTGCACCAAGAGAAGTTCGGTGCTCTTTCGTCCCAGTTATATATATATATATATATATATATAATGGGGATATAGTTAGAAAGATTCTATAGGAAATGGGAGTTGATGGTTATTATAAAGGTATTATATAGAATGTGACTTGTTAAGGGAAAAGCTATTAAATATATGAATACTCGGCTATAAATCGGAAATTAAGAGTATAAAGATAATGAAAATATAACTCCTTCAATAACTACTTTTAGGACAAAAATTTAGAAACTAGAAAAGGCTAAATAAATATTACAAAATGATATTATGGTTTAAAAGACCCATGCATTATGATCAGTGTTATTACGCATCAAGATAGAATATCCTGTATTGGGCCAAGGAGATCGCGTTTAATCCAAAGTAATAAAACAGTGGAAGGGTATGAGATAAGGTTTATGGAGTTGGTAAAATGTCCCTTAACAGACGTCAAGCCGAGTGTTTTGTATATAGATTAAATCCTCGAATCAAGGTTATGGTTAGAATGTGTAACTACCATCAAATACTCAAGGCAATCATAGAATCCATGATGTAGTCAACAATAATTAGACAGCGCATCAGTTCATTGTTGTGGAATCTTTAGGTACTATCAATGGGATAAAACTTAAAATTCTATTGTGGAGCTATTGATAGTTTTATTTTATCATATGCATTAAATAGATGCGGGTTGGCAACTTACAGATAAAACGATTTCAAACAGGTAGAAATGTCTTTAGGAGAACTTTAGTCTATAGGTTTAAGTGTTGAGGAAAGCAAAGTTAATCTAGGAGTCTGTTCGACTAGGTTGAAGGTGCTACGACAAATGATCACCATGGAAAATGTCTTAGTTTCTTAACCATTTCCCAAGATCTTATGTTGATTCTTGGATATCACTGCCTTATTTTCAATAATTATAGCAACAATCCTAATATAACCGAGGTATATTACTCTGAGTCATCCTTGATAATTTACCTAAAGTATTTAGTATTATGTAATATACAATGACGAGAAAAGTAGTTTTCAACTTTTGGAAGAAATAGAAGCTGTTAACAATGATAAAACGAAATTTTATATAATTTGATATTCGAAAGCTATGAACCCTAGGATGATACATTTTATTAGAAGAGTTGGGATAATTAATGCTAATGTATATGTCGAAGACATATATCAAACTCAATCCCACTTGATTCCTAAATCCATTACTTTTACTTTACATCCATCCAACAAAGGAGCTGAGATAACTCACGGATATCCGTTGCAAATTTTCCAAAATGAAGTTTAAGATTTTATATGTCATGCAAGTAGAGTTTGAAGTACATTCAAATTATTATAAATTGGGCACATTAACATCACTTTAGACATCAAAATTTTCCATAAACTTTTGGACGTTAGAATGAAGACTATCCTGATTGTTTTATGCAATTAAAACATTTCATTCTTCAAGTAACGTTGAGATTTCCGTGTATCTGTCTTACTAGCTGATAAAATAACCATTGATGATATGAATTTATGAAAGTATGTTTTACACTGTTTTTCATCAATTAAATACTTTGATTACTATCCAAGTATATGTGTAAGTGGTCTAAGGAGTAGAGTGAAGGTTTAAATTAGTATAGTTGAATATTCACTAAATTGGACATTTTGAAATTCAACCATTATGTCATTGTTAAGATAGATAATTAACCATTTACAACCGTGAGGGTATATCGATGTCCAAAACAAAATAAAATGGAAACATAGCATTTTATGGAAAGGAAAACAATGTGGTTTAGGAAAGAGAAATTAGGGACATTATGACACTATGTGAGATGATTCATGATAATTATTTAGGCATATATAAAGATTAGTTAGCAGAGTTGTTCCAAAAGAAGTTAACTCTGGAAGAAAGAAAGGATGGTAATGAAAGCATGACTATTGATATTATGGCATGACTAGTAGATGTGAAGTTGACCACATAAAAGGCTAAGCTTGAGGTAAACTGATAGATGAAAGAAGACACTATCTATTCAAGAAATGTTGGGAGAAACTATGAGTAATCAAATTTATGGTACAAGTATAAGTATAGGTCACTAAAGGTACACATCAATCGAAGACCAATGGATGAAACATATGTTAAGATGGTAAGGAACCACCCTATAAGGTAGTAAACACACTATTAGAACAAGACGATATAATTACCATGAGAGTGCAACGGAAAATTTCATAGTTTGATCTCCATTGTTACCATAATATAATCAATATAGTACCTAGGGAGAACGGGAAAAGAAAGAAATGGAAAACTTCTGATGACGATAATAAATGTTAGTAAACTTAGAGTGTTGAAATCGACAAAAATAGCACCAAAGGTGAGTGAGTGAAAGTTTCACAAAGCAACATAAGAAATCAATGACATTTGATTAAAGAGTGAATCTATCATAAAATTGATCAACTAGATGATAATTTATGTGCATGGCAACATCTATAATAGTTTCTCCTTGTAATGGGAGAGTCGCATTATAAAATTTTCTTTAGGTGACTAACTATATCCATGGATTATGGACATCCTGGAGAATGATTAGGAAATTATATCCCGTGATGTCTAAAAAAAAAAAAAAAAAAAAAAACTGAAATGATAAGTAGATTACATTCGACATTCACATTATTAAATTTATTTGTAGTCTTACCCAAGTTGGAAATAGTAACGACATTTCCAAGTGAAATAAGTGTATGCATTAAGAGAGAATGAAAGAAAACCATGATGACTAAAGGTGATAAAACAAAGTCAAACTAATAATATGATCTTTTCAAATTGAAGTAGACCTGGGATATTGGGAATATCGGGTATAAGGAAGTGAAAAGATGTTTCTATCAAGAAGAATTTTCTTAAGGATAATAAGTATACCCCGTTAGAAAAGAAGATACATATGGCGATAAGATAAGGCCTATGGACTAATAAGAAAACGATTGATGTGAATAAAAGAAGAGGGTATACCAGTGATGTATCATGTGTTTGAATTAAAAGAGTCAATAAAATAAAAAAAAAGAGAAACAATGGTTTAAGGAATGATGGTAAAGCTAGTAATATCCTAGCTAGAGTTAAGACTCTAAATGGTGAAACTTGCAAGTAAAGACACTATCGAGACTATAACATACTAATAATGTGACTATGCATATCTTGTAAATTGTGAATTTCTTATTGAAAGAGGAAATTATTACTTATTAACAATTGACGTCTTGTTGAAAACATGATAATCTTAGTAGACCGAGTATAATGCAAAGTGAATAATGCATTTTCAAGCAGTGACAAATTCCTTCTATAAAAGTAAACCTCTCTCTAAGGGATCTTTAGAGTAGTCGATTAACTCTTCGTCCATCTCCAGCATAACCCTAAGGATTAATTCTACAAAAAAAAACAAAAAAAAAAAACCGTACTCCTTGCCTTCTAGATTTTAAGCTGAAGATGAACTAAAATAACATGATAAAGAAGTTAATGATATTATTATCTCTTGGGATCTAGATTATAGATCAAAGATAATTAGACTTAAAAGACAAATAAATAACAAGAATTAAAAGATTGGCTGGATCCATATGTAGTTTTGTGTTTTAGAGTTCTTAATCAACTTGTATCAAGAAATCGGATCATGCTTCGACTAAACAGTAAGAGTTTTGTGCTCTTGTTTCAATTCAATTCGTTTCTATATATGAAAAGGTTGGAGAATTCCTCCATTTAGATTTAGAGCCTCGACCTGTGACTTTTATCAGGTTAATCAGTTAAAAGAATATAGAAAATAGTGGCTACATCCTTATTTGTATATCCATGTTTGATTATTCTATGTGACATTTATAACTGTGGGTTATATTTCTAAACATTTAAAAACTTATTTTTATAAATCATACCTTATTTTGGATGGATAGTTAAGATTGTTATTTTGTACTATGATATGTGAGAATATGTTAAATTGCTTAAACATTGCTGGTACATGGATACCAATATGAAGAAATTTTGCTTAAACATTGTTGATACTGAGATACTAATATATATTATGAATTATGTTATGGATATGGTATCTATACTTTTACATATCAACCTAAATGATGAGGTTAAAATAAAGGAATGATTGAACGTGACTATTCAGGTTAAAAATGAATATACAGACATATTTTGGTTATGTTTATAGAAATTGTTATATGGGTAACAATTTGTTTTGAAAATATGTTATAATTTGTGGACAAGTGTTTTAAATTATAGGTAATATCGTTACCAAACCGACCGCGTGATGACAAAACTCCAAGAACAATTGAGATGCATTGAGATTCCCTGATAGGGTGTTGACCCTGGTCCTACTGGGAGGGGTGGAAGTGTTGCCCACCGTTTATCCTCCAATACCTGGAGTCATGGGAGAACTGTGCGAGTCAAGCTCCCCTAGACGTGTGATGATGACTGCCGGATGCCTACAAAAATCATGTCGACGTAATCGACACTGCTACCTTCAAGGTCTATGGATGGATCAGTAAAACTGATGCCATGGCATATTCCTGTAGAGGATGGATAGGATGGAAGTGGAAGAAATTAGGAAGGATAGGATGATTCTAGAATAGCTTGGGGATACTGTTGAGATGAAATGTGACTACTAAATTGGTGAACCAATAAATGATCAAAACATAAATGTTAAAAGTGTTCTCACATATTTAACTATGGTACACCAACCTTATACGATTATATTAATCACTAATATAATTAATGATATACGACATAAAATTTAACTTCGGGACGAAGTTTTCTGAAGGAGGGGTGTATGTAATGACCCAACTCGAATTATATGGAACTTAGAAATATTAGCATGCATATGATAGCTACATATGCATGTATCACGTGTACTGCACTAGTATACATACCTGCTAGTATGGAAACTAACTAAGAGTAACGAACTGAATATCACAATGCATTTATCTCACTGAGATATGATGGAACATCAAGCTAGAGACTGAACGCATGTACGACTCTTATATGAGTATGCGTGGTAGAGCATTATTCAAACTAAATAAATAAATCTTAAAATAATTAAGTAAAGTCAATATCCCCATGAATGCCTATAATATCTACATTAATGACGAATATTTTAATAAATCTGAGATAATTATTAAAATATAATATTTTGAGATATTTTAATAAATCTGAGATATTTAGTAAAATATAATATTTTTAAGATATTTTTCAAAGATATTTATTAAAAATCATATTCTAATAAATATCAGGAATGGAGTTTGTGTATAAAAAGGGAAGAGGAGTAAACTTGAAGGGGGGGGGTAGTGAGTAGGAACACTGACCCAGATGCTGTCAGAGGAGTTCTAACTGCATGAGACATGAGCAGTGAGTTCGAGAGTTCTAACAGAGTAATGGAGTGATCTTGGTTGTTCTTGGAGTTTTGGGCACGGGGGCCAGAAGACGTGTCTTCTGGATCTGGGGACCGGAGAGGTTGACCTCAGATAGGCTGGGAGGAAAACGACGGTTTGGTAACGGGCGTTGGAGCCATGGCAGATCAGGAACATCTTCAAACACGGTTCCAGGTAAGTATTAATTAGTCAATTGATATATATTTTGTTTCGAAAATCCCACTTTGAATTCGGTAATATGAATGTTGTGAATGATGGTTAAATTTAGAAAATTAAGGGCTTTACACTTATGAATTTTGGAGTTTTATGGTTAAATTAAAGTGAAAGTTTAAGGACTGAAATATCGCAATGCATTTATCTCACTGAGATATGATGGAACATCAAGCTAGAGACTGAACGCATGTACGACTCTTATATGAGTATGCGTGGTAGAGCATTATTCAAACTAAATAAATAAATCTTAAAATAATTAAGTAAAGTCAATATCCCCATGAATGCCTATAATATCTACATTAATGACGAATATTTTAATAAATCTGAGATAATTATTAAAATATAATATTTTGAGATATTTTAATAAATCTGAGATATTTAGTAAAATATAATATTTTTAAGATATTTTTCAAAGATATTTATTAAAAATCATATTCTAATAAATATCAGGAATGGAGTTTGTGTATAAAAAGGGAAGAGGAGTAAACTTGAAGGGGGGGGGTAGTGAGTAGGAACACTGACCCAGATGCTGTCAGAGGAGTTCTAACTGCATGGTTCATGAGCAGTGAGTTGAGAGTTCTGAGTTATGAAATGCTCTCGATTGTTCTCGGAGTTTTGGGCACGGGGGCCAGAAGACTTGTCTTCTGGATCTGGGGACCGGAGAGGTTGACCTCAGATAGGCTGGGAGGAAAAACGACGGTTTGGTAACGGGAGCTGGAGCCATGGCAGATCAGAAACATCTCCAAACACGGTTCCAGGTAAGTATTAAATTGTCAATTGATGTATATATTTTGCTTCAAAAATCCCACTCTGAATTGTGTAGTATGAATTCTGTGAATGATTGTTAATTTTGAAAAGTTAAGAGCTTTACACTTATAAATTTTGAGTTTTATGGTTAAATTCTGAAAGTGAAAGTTTAAGGTTCTTACAAACCACATTGACACAGTTATTTTTGGACTAAGTCCCCGGAAAAACCCAACTTGGGAAAACCGGTGTAGTAGATCTAAGGGTTTGTATTATTAAGCAACAGAATCTTGAATACAACTAGGGTTCCAACATCCGGCAAACTCCTTAGAGAAATCTAGATAGAAAAAATAACTGTGAGATATACCTCACTCAGCAAGTCTCCGGCTGATCAAAAACAGCGCTGATGAAGCCCTCACTGCCTCTGCGTGATTTCTTACATTGGATCTGCGTAAGCTTGCATAGGCAAGCTAGAGGAACTGAGTCAACCTTTCCTGTAGCTGATCTGGCTGATCTAAAGCTAGATCTTGGCCCTCCTGGCTCAGAACCCCAGCGTCTATCTTTCTCCAGAATGACTCCAAGAGATAGTGCGTTGGCTCTGCGTGATTCTCAGTAGTAACTGCGTCACCCCTACCAAAAACTGTGTTGTCTCTCTCTTGCGTTGATGCTGCCTCTCTCTTAAATGTATTCTTGGCCCTCCTGACCAATCTCTACTTCTGCCCCTCTCTGGATCTGATCACTGAATCAAATCACTTAGCAAACCCAGCCCTAGTGTTTTGTTCTTGATCAAAAGTTGTGTCTCCTCACACAAATTTGAAAATGCTCAATGGCTCAAGTGTCAAGTGTATTTTCCATAGGCCCCTCACCCTCCTTATAATCTTTCGTTGACTCTTCAACGGCCAAAATTAAAACATAATCAAGGGCTAAGATTAACTTGGAGGTGATCCATGACTTTATCTAGAAGATTAGCACTTGATTTAATTAATACCCTTTAATTAATATTAATTAATTTAATTAAATCATCTCTAAGTGGAATTTTCCAAAACCAATTCTGGGTTTTATGGAATATTTGTGTCTTAGCCTATATACAAAATTACAAGGCTAGAGCACATTCGATGCTATCATAAATCAACACTCCCTCTTAGCGAGGAAAGTGCTATAGCAAAACAACTCAATGTGTTGCTGATCTGACTTCTGTAACATCTCTACTGTGCTTGTTGATGCTGCTCACCAACACTGCACAGAAAAATGTTGCAATTGTATTGCTGCTGACTCTGCTTGTTGTTGCCAACTGCCACTGTACTGCAACTCCCTCTAAATTTTGCAATCATGTTGCTGCACTGCGTAAGCACAACCCTGCATTGCACTGCCTCTCTGTGCACTGCGCTGCTGCTGCTCCTCTGCAGCTGCTGCTCAACTACTACTGTTGTTGCACTGCTGCTGATTGCAACAGAAAAATATATGAAATTCGGACAAGTCTGAAACTAAAGAATGAGACTGATTGCTGCTAGTTTCTGCGCTAGCTCTCTCAAGATACTAAATTGATGCTGCTCTGCACTGCGTGAGCACTGCTCTGCACTGCGCTGCACCAGTGTGCACTGCGTTGCTGCTACTCAACTGTTGTTGTTGTTTCTCCTTTTTTGCGCTGATCAGGCTCTAGTTCTACAAGCCACTGCACTGTCTTCTCATCTTCTGCTACAACTGTCCATCCTGCTACTATCTTTAGGCTGTCGTAGCTCACATGTGATCCAAGAGTTCTGAAATACTCAAGGATCCCGCCTGCTTGTTGATTTTGGATCTACAAATCCAAATCAGCCCACTTTTCTCCTTTTGGAATATGAGCTAACATAGCACAATCTTTCTCTGCCTCAATCTTGGCAGCTCCTGCATGTGGATCTTCCTTCTCCTCTTTATCCTTTTTCTTAAGAGGACATTGTGTGGCATAATGCCCCATTTCCCCACACCGGAAACACTTGATCTTAGATAGATCTTTCTTCTTCTGCTTCGGTTGCCCTTTTGATGCAAGGGCAGCGTTGTCTTCTTCCTCCTTCTTGACCTTTGAACTACTACTGCCATCCACCAAGTGGGTTTTCAGGAGATCTCTCCTCAACTTCTCTTGTTGTAATGCTGCCCACATTGCTTCCCATCCTGGAAGCTTTTCTCTGCCCAATATACTTTGGACAAAGACTTGATAATCCTCTCAAACAGAGTTTAGTGTGAGCCTTACTCGCTCTGAGTCTTTAGGAGCAGATCCTACTGCAAACAGTTGATCTCGGTTTTCCTGAATCCGAGACAAGAACAAGTCAAAACGCTCTCCCTTCTTCATCCTTATATTCCACATCTTCTCTTCAAGGTACATCTTCCGCTGCTCGAAAGATCCTTGGTACATCTTTTCTAGCCCTACCCACATTTCTCTAGCAGTGGTTTTGGTTGCTATATGAGGTACGATATGATCCTTCACTCCATCTAGGATCAATCGCTTGGCTCTAGCCATATTCTTCTTGAACTGCCTCAGGTGTGCTGCATCAAGAGGTTTTGCAACTACGTTGTCTATGAGGGCTTTCAGATCATGTTCATCAAGGAGAAACTCTATCCTTGATTTCTAGATAACATAGTTGGAGGCACCCTCCAATCTATCTTGGTCACACAATCCATTGTTGGCCATCTCCTCAACTGTCGATACCTTGCTCTAACCCTCTGCTCAGCTTGACTTACGCACTCCTTGTGGAGTGAGTCATTTCTCCTACTGCTTCACGGGAAAAACTAAGTTTCTTTGAGTAAGAAACCCTCTGAGATCAAGAAATCCCCAACTGTGTTTTTCAAAATTTCAGACGCTTATGCACTAGCTCTCACTGTTGTGCAGTAACTACGTCATTCAGCTACGCTGCTCTGCCACGTTGCCTCTTCTGCAACTGAAAAACTTACCCTTCTGTTAACTCTCTCAAAGGGAGCTTTTTCTGCACTGGAATGCCCTTCTGGCCTAGACAACATAATTTTCTGGGAGGGTCTTCTGCAGATTATGCAGATCCCAAACTCTTCAGCGCTGATCTATTGGTTCTCTTTGTTTCGCTTGCACTTCAGCTTAAATAAGCTCTAAGACCATCTGAAAAATCCTAGATCTGGATTGCTACTGCAACAAATTTGAATTACTTCTCCCATTATTTGATAATTATTTCATTACATTGAAATACCGAAGTAATTACTGAAGCAGTCTACACAAATAATGCTGCAGAATAAATCTAAGTGTTGAAACAATCTGAACAAAATACAATGAAAAACATTCACAGTGATAGTTATTTTTGGACTAAGTCCCCGAAAAAATCTAACTTGGGAAAATGGGTGCAGCAGATCTAAGGGTTTGTATTATTAAGCAGCAGAATCTTGAATACAACTAGGGTGCCAACATCCGGCAAACCCTTTAGAGAAATCTAGACAGCAAAAATAACTGTGAGATATACCTCACTGACCAAGTCTCTGGCTGATCAAAAACAGCGCTGATGAAGCCCTCGTTGCCTCTGCGTGATTGCTTACATTGGATCTGCACAAGCCTGCGTAGGCAAGCTAGAGGAACTACGTCACCCTTCCCTATAGCTGATCTGGTTGATCTGAAGTTGGATCTTGGCCCTCCTGGCTCAGAACCCCAGCCTCTATCTTTCTCCGGACTGACTCCAAGAGACACTGCGCTAGCTCTGTGTGATTCTCTGCAGTAACTACGTCACCCTTGCCAGAAACTGCGTTGTCTCTCTCCTGCGTTGATGTTGCTTCTCTCTGAAATGTATTCTTGGTCGTCCTGACCAATCTTTGCTTTTGCCCCTCTCTAGATCTGATCACTGAATCAAATCACTTAGCAAACCCAGCCCTAGTGATTTATTCTTGATCAAAAGTTGTGTCTCCTCACACAAATTCGAAAATGCTCAATGGCTCGAGTGTCAAGTGTATTTTCCATAGGCCCCTCACCCTCATAATCTTTCATTGACTCTTCAACGGCCAATATTAAAACATAATCAAGGGCTAAGATTAACTTGGAGGTGATCCATGACTTTATCTAGAAGATTCCCACTTGATTAAATTAATACCGTTTAATTAATCAGTTTCCCTAAGTTTAGACTTAGGAAAACATTAAAAAATGATTAATTAATTTAATTAAATCATCTCTAAGTGGAATTTTCCAAAACAAATTCTGGGTTTTATGGAATATATGTGTCTTAGCCTATATACAAAATAACAAGGCTAGAGCACATCTAAAGCTATCATAAATCAACAAGAGCAGTGCAGATGCAGATTTGGAAGCAGTACAGCAGTGTCAGCAACAGCTCAGATGCAACACATATCAGATTTGCGCAGTAGTTGGTGGGAAGTAGTAGCCAAACATCAGCAGCGTGACAGGAGATGATACAGGGACAAGGTGTTGTGACAGGGTGTGCAGCACCAGAAAACTTTCCTCGCTAAGATGGAGTGTTAGTTTTTGTAGCATCGAATGTGTTCTAGCCATGAAATTTGGTAGAGAGGCTGGAAAACATGAGATCTCCAAACCGAGAAATCATTTCTGGAAATTCCACCTAGAAGTGTCTCAATTAGATTATTAGCCGATTTTTAAATATTTCTTAAGTCTAAACTTAGGGAATATGGTTAATTAATCAATATTAATTGAGATAAGATGAGAATCGTCTAGAAACTCACATGAATTGAAAGGGAATTAATCTGGGCCATCGATTATGTTTTAATCTTGGTCGTTGGTGCTCAAACAAGGGATTATAAAAAGAAGTTGATGGGTGGATGGAGAATACACTAGTGAAAGATACTCAATTGCCCAGGCAGTTCAATTTTTCTCAGGAGCAGAGTCTCAGCAGGGAAGATAAAGCCAGTGGGTGAGTAGCAGGTGGCAAAGGAGGTTAGCACCATTTTAGGAGGAAGAATTCCAGTTTCTAGGAGAAGCAGTAAGAGGAAGGCCGAAATTCCCAGAGGAACTGTGCAGGGTTAGACGCAGAAGGTTCAGCGTGTGGCTAGGAAGGCAATTTCGGTGGCAGAAATTAGCTGTGGGGTGACAGAAAATTCTCTCAATAATTTTGCCAATATTTTCCTCAGATTAGATTGCCAGTAGAGCATCTAAATTATTGTACTCAGAATTTCTACTGAAGATTAATAATAAAACCCTCATCTGTTGCACCGGTTTTTCCACATTGGGTTTTTCCGGAGACAATTATCCAAAAATAACTGTGTCAAAATTCTTATGTGTGCTAGAATTTCTCAGTTTGCACTATTTTATTTTCTGCAGTATTTTTTATGGTGAAAATTGCAGTTTTGATTTTATTCATTGTTTGTCGTAGCAAATAAACTGCATAATAAATTTACAGTTAGGATAATAAGTTCTCGTTGCTGCAATAGATGAAATTTTCACAACTTATCTTAAAGATATAATGTTATTTGAAAAGCTCCGCACAAAACTGCAAAAGCATGTAGCTGATTTGACCTTCCTTGAACATTGTTGAGATTCTGGCATTCTTCCCTCATTTACCAAGATCAAATCTCAAACGGAATTGTAAAGATCTATTGCGAATCCTCACCAAAACTAGCATGGTGATCCTTCATTCTGAGATCCGTTTTTCTAGGCTTGAGTTAAACAAATTATCTTGTCAAGTTTATCTTTCGCACCTCAAGCTATCTTCTCTCATGCATTCTGATTTATGGGATGCTATTGAGCTTAGATCTTTTATTTCATCTTTTCTCTCATCTCATTTGACCGTCCATAGTTAATTTAATGTTTTTCATCCTTGTGACCGTTATTCTAGTCTTTGGTCTCTCATTACTTATAGGTTTGATCAGCTCTCATGCTTACCATGTATTTGCTTTCTGGTCCCTGATGCTGGGTGGAGTGTCCACCCAAAACGTCAGACAGGGAAAACATTTCTACACAGTTCATATCTGAAAGATTCCAGCAAAATGATCCATCAAGCTGTGGTCAAGTGGTTGAGATGGGTCATTGCCACATTGATTCCCCAAGCTCAAACCCTAGTGTGCATGAGGCTTGGATTATAAAGTAGTAGAGATTGATGGGTTCCATATGCTTTAAAAAAACTGACAAACAAATTCTATAATACTTACAATCCTGCTCCAGCCTTCAAGTACAAATAGCAACAAATAATGAATAAGCATAGCAAATTTTGTATACATTTTCACTACACACACATGCTATTATAACCAAACTAGAACTGGCTAAACCTGAATATTAAAACCAGTTTTGGGGGATTTTCAAGTGCAATTTTCCCTCAAACCAGAAATTATCAGTTTTGGTCTAAACCAGTCTAAACAAATCAAAATTGGATTGTTCAAGCCAAAACTAGTCAAAACAGGCCGAGTTGACCAGTTTAGACTGCTCAACCCAGTTGATTCTAACCAATGCACATCCTTCATAAATATGAATTATTATGTAGTTTGATTTAATTGTAGACTATACTATGATCATTTTTGGACTTTGCAGGCCATTTATCTTTTAGAGCCTCAATGTAGTTGTATTTTGGTCCAAAAATGTGTCGCACTTGCACCATTTTGTTATATTTACCCTCAAAATGTTACATACATAAAATATTTTTTCATATTTGCATCTAATGGTTTGGATTGGCATGGATGTACATGAATATGTATTTTTTTAAATAAAAGTTTGCATATTTTATGAATTTTTTGGACAACCAATTTTTCTGTCCCATTTTTATTAATCATATCTGGTTCACACTTTTGGGGTCAACTGGTTCAATCACCAATCCGATTCTGATAACGTGCCACAAACCACTTCTTTTTGATGAAATACTCTTGTTAGATCTAAGACTTTTGCGATCCAGAATGTAGATAGACTTTTGAAGATCGGTTAGCTTTTTCACCTTGTCCTGAGGATGAACCACATTAGCTGGTTCGAAACGTCAAAAAAATCCTAATGATGTGATTAATTCGAAATACTCTTGTATTAACACAGCAAATATCTACAAAAGAGCGAAAATAAAGTATGCACAATCAATGTAATCACTTTCTCAACACTACAAGGAATGATCAAACTAGAGTAAGCATGCACATCAATATTTTAGCATCCCTGATAAACAAAAATCCTTTGGCTGATGGTTGAAAGCATACCTAACTAAAGAGGAAACAAAAATCCCAGACTGTTCAAGGATACTTACAACTCATTCTCCAGATTGGGTGCATAGCAAAACCGAAATGCAAGGCCAAAGCCCCATAAGCACTAATAGAACCAATTGTATAGAATCTACTAGCAGTGCAGCCAACCAATGAATGATGACTTGGAAGATAGTAGAAACATGTCGATCTATCTCATTTCAAACAATGTGCACTCCCGTAGAAAATGCTTAATAGTTTTCAACTTGACACCAACTAGACAATAATATTATGAACCTACTTTTGGCTAAAAGGAATTTTGTTTATAATCCTTCACAAACAACAAGCCAAGTGAAGACGTCCAACTTGTACAAAATATGGAGGGACCACATACTGTGAAGACTCTAAATCCATTATTCTTTAGCTCCAAGGAAGTCCACATGCCATTCAGTGTAGTCCTTCTATGCAAAAAAGAATACAACCTTTTAGAACCAAAGAAAAGACCAACATCGATCTCCCCAAATACAGTCCCTCATTTGAATATTCTTTTAAAGACTCCAATAATCTTATTCATGTCCTTGATCCCCTATTAGAGCCTAGAAAGGTCTTTTGCCTTGCTAAAGACCTCCACTCCAACCAAGTCTTAGCACTTTTATCTTACAAGTCCTTCCAAAAGAAATACACTTCCTATTCATTCATAATGCTGGGAAGAAAGGAATTTTAGAAACTCATTTACCTTGAACCATCAACTCCAAAATGGGTGAAAAGCTAAATCCCAACCACCACTATTACCCATGAAATTCTAACACAAAAGATTGGCAACATAACCCCTGGCCCCCAAAATGACCTTTATGATAAAAGACCCACAAATTATGAATAGATGTTGGGTGGCAATAATGATACATAAGCCAAAGGATCCAAAAACTCTCAAGTAGATGATGTTCCTACACAATTCCATATCTCAGTAAGCTCCTTCCAGACATTTAACTACCTATTTTGCTGATAAAAAATTTCCCAAAGAGGTCAATAAGACCCAATCCCCCTCCTCTTTATGCATAGCACAAACATCCCATGGAACCATTGGATATGTGCCTCTCACCCCCATACTTGGACCACCAGGGAATATTTGGTGAATGGTTTCACTTCACAAAACTTAGAATCACAAAACACCAAATGCATGTGCCAATAGACAAAAGGAACGACTCAATAACAACCTAGGGCAAAAAAATCAAAGAAATTACTATGATGAAATAATACACACAAAAATCTTTGAACACCTCCCACTATGAAACACTTTTTCTTGTACCCCATAGTAGAAGGATTGCATGCATTCAACATATTTTGAATCCAGACAGTATTAAAATATGTTTAAAAGAAAATGAACACTAATAGTTGGATCCAAAGTAACATGCATTCGTCAAAGCCTAGCCACATTCAACAATGACCCTAATACCTGTGCTCTTCCCAATGCAAACACTGGAATAAGAACCTTACCCCCTCCTGCAACACATGTATGAACCTACAAAAAGAGAGAAGGCAACAAAACAATGAGAATACAATAGTTGCTAGTTCAAACCAAAATCAACACCATTAGATAGAGAAATCAATCAAGTGATTGCAGCAAAATATAGCTATAAATCTAATTCATACTTAAATATGTGATAGTAGTAATGGTAAATATTAAGCTACTAGACAAATATATTTGTAAGTGGTTGACCCTGGGATTTTTATTACTATAATCAAGAGTTGCTTTATATAACAAATTAGCATAGTTTAGAACGGTGGCAATGGTTCAATTGTTCATATGATCTAGGTATGTGTGGTATGTGTGAGATTATTGAGCATCAATTGTATAATATTTTAATACACAAATAATGGCTATTTATTTACCATACACACAAGTATAAAATGTGTTCTTAAATAGATGTATAATTATCAACACCCTCTAAACAATCGTCTTGCTCATAGAATTCGCAACTCATTTCCAAAAAGAACTATGTTTCATAGCTGTTAGGGGACAGGGGAACATGTTTTCAGGGCTGTTGGAGAAACCATCAAAGTGTCAGGGAAGAGTGTAGGGTACAACACCCCAAAAAATAGATAAGTATATTTTTTTGCAATTTATTATCCAATCTGAAACTCCAATAACTAAGATAAGAAAATCCATGCATGCATATTTGATATGGCAATCAATGAAAAAACCCTCTTATTATCGTGCATTGCTTCTCTCTTCATAATTTGGAAAATGGTGTGACTCAAGGTTTCAAAACCTTTTACATGGCACTCACAGGGTAATTGGACTTGTCCATTCTGAAAACCTAAAAACAAAATTTAATAAAAATGTGTTTTTCTTATTTCTATGCTGACTATTTTGTGAGCTTCTATTATGGATGTAAAATCTCTACTAGACAGCAAAAAGTCCTGTTAGCACCTGAATTACACGCTGTGTAATATTTGTGCCAACTTTGATATTCACTCTCACATCTGTAGAGACTTCATCAGATCATTCAGCAGTGCCACATGGAGATGATTTGGTGGGGTACATGCAAATTCTCTAGATGTTTAAGAGAAGCATTTAGAGTTTGTTATTAATTTACATGAGGCATGCAGGCAATTTTGAAACAGTGTTATTTTTAGCAGTTAGAATTAGAGGGCTGACATGGAGAAACAAACAAAATATTCTTGTTCCTTATAGCGACACAAGTTAGAAGAGCCTGTTTTTGACAACATGCATAATGGTACTATTTTTGGCATGATTTCTTTGACATCTTATTTATAATATGTGCTCCCACAAGTGGTATTTTTGCATTTTGAGGTTTGATGGAAACATGCTATTTTTCTGAAATCTATTTTTTGCAGTTGTTCTTTTTAGCACATGTTATTCTCGGCACGCAGGTGGGATAACAGTGGTTGATATTTCCTCACAGAGGTGAGCTTTAGTATTCACTAACAGCGCTTTTGGAGACTGCTGCTATATTTGATAGTGACTATTTTTAGCATGTGGGAGTGTTGGGGTGCCAAGTCAATCTTGGATGTCACCATGTGGCATCTTTAAGAGTCATAGAAAAGTGTGCCCTACATGGTCCCTGTTGCCTCAAAATCTAGCATGTCTTGTGAGGGGAGCTTGCAAGACCAAGAGCTAGACTAAGGGATGACAATGAGATGTGGCCCACTATCACCACAACCTCTACCTCCTGCTCTTTATGGATTTTCACCAACGGGAGGCTTCCCTTTAGAAAGGTCACCTATAAGAGATATGCTAGGTTCAAGGATCAAGCTGACAAGAAAGGCTTACAGAGGATGGATCTTCCTAAGTACAAGGCTCACTTTAGCAAGGAAAGGCAACTCGCATCCCAAAACAACACCTTCTTAGGGAAAAATTGACCTAGGGCTTGAGAGATAGCAAGCAAAATGGACTAGCCGAGAATCAAGAGGCCAAGAAAAGATTTCCCAACAATGAATATCAGCTATCAAATGCATAAAAAAAACCTTCAATTAGCCCCCAAGTTGAATCCTTTGGCTACCTAGGGTTTCCTAGGGCAAGCGATTTTCGCCGCTAAATGGATAGATTGGCCACTAAAGGGAATTAAGGCAATCAAGTCTCCCCTCAAAGTTGAATCCTTCCACAAGCCAACACTCCACCTCTACGTCAACTCGTACCCTAGCCCTAGCTAGCAAATTGACCTTAAGAGGGCCAAAGTCAGAAAATAGGAAAGCGAAAATGAGTTTGGAGATGAATTTATTAGTGCTCACCAATATGAAAAGGCTAGTGCATAGTCCTTGGGATGACAGAGTCTATGGATGTGAAAAATTGGCCTAATCTTGCTAGGAGTGAGGGAATTTTGATGCCCAACATCAAAACCCTAGCTATTACTTTTCTAAGAGATCAAAGTCACTTGGGAGAGCTATTCTAAAGATTCACCAAGGGGATTGCCATTGACATTGTTGATTTTCTTAAGAGAAATTGATCTTCTAATTTGATAATTACTTTCCAATGATTTCTTAAACAAGTTAACTTATGTCACATACATCCAAGGTTGTAAGGGAGCGGCTCCCCCCCTCCCTTCGAATCACTCCCAGAGCGTGCTCCGAGCAAGAGTAAATCAGGAGCGACCTAGGCGTGCACTCCCGAAATTCGCTCCCGCACAGAGTGAATTTCGGAAGTGCGCTCTCAAAAAAACAAACGCTCCCTAGTTTTTTCACAAAATTTTTGCTACAAAGATGTTCCAAACGCAATTTTTTTTCAAAGAAACGAGAGTTTTTGAGTAGGGCAGCCTAATATTCAAGCTTATGTACCTAGTATTGATATGCAATTCATGGTAATGTTAAATTCTTAAATTAAAAGTGGCATTCTCCTTTATCTTTCATTTTCATCCTTTTACTTAAATTTTTAAAATTACCATGAAATGACTCTTGATGTTTGAGAGTGGTTCTGACCTCATTGGATTTCATATGGCGAAAGTAGAATTTTAGATATCACTCAAAATCCAGCAAACTTATCAATTTTTCAAGATTTTAGGATTGGGGGGATTGCAATGTTTCCATTAGAATTTGTCATGTACTAAGGTACGAGACTTGTTGCCCAAAGTGTACACCAAGGGCCACAACCCAAAGGAGTCAGGACAAAGGCTGCCACTTTAAACTTTGTCCACTCCGTTCTAGCTATCTCCTAGGCAAGTTAAGGGAGATAGTCCCTAAAAGGTGAAAGATGGATAATGAAGGAGAACTTGTTGGTTCCCAACAAGTTCTAGGAGATGCAATGAGAGTTATCTTATTAACTTGACTTAAATTAAATGCAAGCGAGATTAATTGCGTAATGTTTAAGATATTCAATTAGATTTAGACAAACCAGATTATGAGACCAGTGCCTTTAACTACAATGCTCAGAAGAAAAAGACTTGCAAGATAAATGGTTTACCAAGTCACAGGATAACAAATGTTGCTTTAATGAATGATCAACTAGCCTATATGAAATGCAAATCTTACAACTAGGTGAAATGCAGAAGTCTTGGTTAATTTTATTAAAATGCCTATTCTAAATTTTCCTTTCTCTTAACTGTTTTGAAGTGGGGCTCCAAGGTAAGTTGTGGGAAGGAGGCCAACAAGAAGCAGGCTAGGGCCTGATTAACAATACCTCCTATTGTGCTCCTATCACCCGGTGCCTCTAGCGCTGCAGAGACTGTCTCTGATGACTGCAAGGTCACTGTGTTAACTACCAAAGAGTTGTTGAGACTCCTCAAGCTAAACGAGAAAGTTCGTCCTAGAGGTCTATCAACCAAACTTATGCTTGGAGGAGCATTTTTAATATGCACGACTAAGCTTAAAATTCAAATGCAAGGAGTGATTAAAAGATGAAGCGAAAATATTAAAGACTCAAAGCACTTAGATTACGATTTACTTTGAGTTATACACTAAGTACCTAAGCGAAGATTCAATGAAAAATCCCAATTATGAAGATACTCAAAATACTCAATTTTAAGAACTGAAAGATATACAATTTACCACAAGTCCACAATAGAGTATTCAATGTAAAATGTTGATCACAATTACTTGAAAAATTCCCAAAACTAATTATTCAAGAAATATCCAAATAACTCAATTATAGACCCAAATTTAATGCAACATAGAGCAACTTCTTTAGAACAATAAGTTTATGTGAGTGATCTCAATAGATATCAAGCATTAGAATTCAAAACCAAATGTCAATGATCACTAAACTTTGTTGAAGTATACAAATAGTCACCTTAACAATAATGCTAAAGCACTCAAATTTCAGTGATTAATATCGAGGATAGCAGTATGTTTAGATGTTAATTAATGCCAATTCAATGAACAAATACCCCTTCAAGAAATTCTTGAAATTAATTGTCTTATCTAATGACTCGAGCCCAGAAAATTATCCTTTCTCCTATTGTCAAACTCAGAAATTATATTACCTTGACTATAAAAAATCTACTTCTTTCTCACATGTAAATTCTTCTTCAAACTCATTAAAAAAAAAAAAAAAAATGTCCAAAACCCTTATCACAAAACTCATAAAATTATTTCCAAAACCTTTATCAAAAATTTCAAAATTTTTATTTTTAAATTTAGGAAAAAATAAAACTAAAATAAAAATTAAATGATTGCGATTTAGGAATAAAATAAAATTAAAAAAAAAAATTTTAAGGCCCAAAGGCCATGTGAATTTGGGATGTGTTTAGGAGGGTTGAGTGTTCAACGCAACAAGAGGTAAGGGAAGAAGGAAAATGCGAAAGGAAGAAAGGGAACGCAGGGAGGAGAGGGAGATGAGAGGGGGAAGGAACGAGTCAGGGAAGGTGGTCAGGGGTGAGAGGGAGCAGCGAGGTTAGGGCTGCGAAGAGATGGGATAGGGAGCTCATTGGAGGAAAGAGAAATAGGGTCGCAAGAGCGAGGGAAGAATGAGGAGGGAGTGGCGAGGAGGGTTAGGATATGGCCGCAAAGGGAGATGGGAGCAGAGGGTCATAGGAAAGATGGGGTCGCGAGAGTGGATGAGGTCGTGGATAGGAGGGAGGAGCGAGGGTCGTGCAGGAGGAGAGGTGAGTTAGGGCTGCCGAAAGGTGTGAAGGGATGATGCAGCAAAGAGGGAGCTAGGGCGGCGGGTAGAGGGGAATGGGTTGCGGGCAAGGGAGAAGCCACAGGACAAAGCTGGATTATAAGGAAAGCAAGAAGGCCGAGAGGGTAAGGCAACGGAGGTGGAGGAAGCTCCAGGTGAGAGAAAACACAACAGAGAGGAGAAGCAAGGTTACCGAGGAGGGTTTCGACACAAAGGAAAAAAAAAGAATTTAACCCTTAAAGAAATAAATTCACTCCAATCTCTTCGAAAAATTTCGAAAACTTTTGATGAAACCACATATCTGAAGTTTTTACTACATGATTCGAAGTGAGTTTTCCCTGCAAACAAAATTTTTGAGACAAGATCTTGCCCTCCAGGGCCTTGATCTGTCTCAAACTTCGAAAATCTCTCTGAATACCCTCAGATCTACACCTGCACAAATTAAAAAACAATAACCCAAGACCCAATATATACAAAAATTCAAAATTTAAACCCAAATCCCAAGTTAGAAAACAAATTTAAAATTTCTTCAGATCTATACAATTAAATCACAGATCTTCCATATGTGAGGAGTATGAGTCCAACTCCACTCCCAGATCTAAAGATTTAAGCTCTTCCTAGCCAGACCTATCTATTTAGCAGGAATTTATAAAAGATAATTAATTTTAAAAGATGAGGTAGTAGCCCCCAAGACCCTGCAAAAGGAAAATTGTAAGATAAATCTAGGAATTTAAATTCAGGAAGGCTCTTCAGATCTTATGCCTTGGAAGTCAGCTGGTCCAGCCGAGGACTTCCCCAAACGCCCATTTTTTTAAATCCAGATGATTTCTGCACACTTTAGATTAAATTGTCAGATTAATAGAGACGTAAAACAACAATATAATTTTTCAAGAATTAGAGATACCTGCTAACTCTATCAAATTAAAATGTTATTTTAAACCCAACAACCTATGCAAGATACCTATGCAATAGATTATTCCACAAGGCTATTAACCAACAACTTAAAAATAATATCAGCAGAACATTAAAATTTAAAAACAATATTACCATAAGATGTAGAAGAGGAACACCACCATCAATGTAAACCCCAAAGACTTTGCATTATTATTATTCCATAAAAAGAATACAAGAGAGCTTCAAGAGCAAGTACACGACTCAATGATTGGATCATTTGTGTGATAAATGACTTCTAATTTATAGATAAATTCTCCAAACAGCTAGTTGGCTTGATCGACGTCAAAGTAATCTCGACTATTGAAAAATATTTAATTATCTTTTAATCATCACCATCGAAATTATTTATTTTTGAGGAAAATTCGAATTTTTCATTTAATTCATTTTTAATTAACTCAAAATTAATTATTTTGAGCTAATTTCCTCAAAAAATTGACTTTGACTTAACCACCAAGGTCCAAGGGTCCAAAAATCTCTGGAAATTTTCAATATTCCCTTGGTGGAGGACCTCCAAAAATTAATTCTTCTAGAAACCACGATTTTTTTAATTTAAAGAATTTATTTTTCCTAAGACTTAACTTAGACTCTAATTAATTAAATTTCTTGCTTAGGATTTTTAGTTTATTTTTGCCAAAAAATTTAATTAATTGACACATGAGGAGATTATTAAATTTTTCCAACCCTCTAATATTTTAGCACCATGGCTAAAATATTATTTACATAAGATAAATCACATTTAACCCATGAGGGGGGAACACTTGTTTGTTATAAACCCTCAATTATTTACCCAATTCTGTGACTCAAATATGATCTAGTAGACCAAGTGATTTGTCATAGAATAATATAGCCAACTAACTAAATTATTCCCAAATCACTTTTACAAAGACATGATAAAAAACAATAGGACTTACCTAAGATCTTGACGACAAAATCCACCCTAGCTTTGGGGTGAGGTTGGAGGGAAAAACTCTGTTGATCATTTGTGTTTAGAAACACATATGAATCAATGAGACAAAAAACCTCTTACGATGAAAATTGTCATCAAAATAATGGCCTTACCTAGCTTGTTACCTACATTTATGGTCTTACTAAAATCATTTACATTATAAACTTGCAGAATGGATTTACAACTTTGACAAACTGTCGACTGATAATCATGAATCCTGGATGATCTGAGTGCTCGAACATGATGGAATCTCTTTGCGAAAAAATGTACTGCTATAGGGTAGTTGACACGGAGTGGTCAACATCTGGCTCTACTTGGGGGCACGTTGCTTCATCAATGGAATGTGAGAATCCAGAATCTGCACACAAGCAACACAAAAAATCGCATAAGTAGCATCCATCCAAAAATCATCATATAACATTAAGTACTTGAAATAGAAGCTCTGAAACGTAAATCTAACCTAAAGACAAAAATGAAATGTTGAAATAACAAATGTAGGGTTAGAAATACAATATAGAGGATGCCCTATGGCATCAGATGTGTTCAATGAAGTGCTTCTTAAGCATTTGCCTACTCTTTGGCAAATCCATAGGTTGTTTCTCTAATGTGCCATGTGTAATTCTGAAAATTTTAGGACTCTAATTTATCCCAATGGTCTATTGTATATGGACATCAGATATATCAGGCTTCTTTCTTTTTCTCTTCTTCATACTTTTCTTTGTGGTGGGCTGTAATGTTGATGATGTAGTCATGATAATCAAATGATTTTGCATGGTAGTCATGATTGTTTCCATTTCCTTACCATGTTTTTCTTCTATAGCTAACAACCTATTCTGAAGAGATATCGGACCAGTTACCATGTCCTTTATCATTGTGTTATGATTTACTTGAATAGAACTCATTTCTCTGAAGTGATCTGCTATCAATCTTGCTTGATTAATTTCCATGTTCTTGATTGTAATATCCCGAATGGGAAATAGACAGCAATACAAGCATACGACAATATAGAAAATGCCGGAAATAGAACATAAAGAAAATACACATAAAAATGTCGGAAATGCTAAGCCATTTTATTAATCTGAGAATATAATGAGATACAATGGATAATCAGAATAAATGCACCTATCCTTGCTCAAGGCAAGTGAAGAACCCTCTCAGAAAAAAGAAACGGAAATGTTTGCTACGGCTTGCATCCCCGGTGCTTTGCGGAAGAGCTACGTAGCTATTTTAACAGCTGGAATGTGAATTACGGCAAGGGGTTGATCCATACCGGAATGAGGCCCCGAAAATCGTGAGACCACACGAACTCACCACCTAGGACAAAAACCATATACCAAACGGACCACCTCCGAAAATCACCCCCAGAAACCCTCCTAGAAAAACACTGTCCCTCCAGGACCAGCGCAGAAACCAACTGAAATAGACTGAAATGGGGCCACAACTCCTCATGAAACTCACCAAATGATAAATGCTGAACCTCCACACCGGAAGAGGCCTAAATCTCCTGCAAAAATCTCTACCACTGAACAGCTCCAACTCAAACTGCGTCCTCCCTCCAAGGACTGCGCAGTCACTCAATGAAGCTCAGCTCCTCAGCAAAACTCCCAAACAAAACACTTGCAAATCTCCTGCTAAAGACTGAAGATAAACCTTGCCCGAGCAGGCACTCGAAGTCCCCCGGGGCCAAGGGTGAGATATCCGATCGGAGACACTCAGTCGCACTAAACAGTGCTGCAGACCGACTAAACAGCCAGCGTGCTCAAGTAGACAAAAGTCTAGCTCAATATCATCAACAATATCAATCATGCCCAAATGAGATAGCTCTCCCTCCTTTTATAACGCTGGCCCTCCTCAAAACCCTACGTGGTCCCTCTCTCTCCCACGTGCTCCTCATGGGCCTGCGCAGAAGCTTCTAGAGGCTACGTGAGGCTCCTCTCATATGTGGTGTGGACCCCCAAGGCTCCCCCTTAAGTTATAACGTTGCATCTACTAGGGAAACACTTTATTTTATTTAAGTGAGTTAGCACCCCCCTTTTCTCACTTTTATTTATTAATTAACTATAGGCGGCAAAACTATACAAAAATCAAATATTCCAATTAGCGGTGCTAATTAGGAATATTACAGTCTCCCCCGACAAAATGTTGCTTGTCCTCAAGCAACTGAAGTGATGGATGCTGTAAAATCTGCTCGCTCTCCCAAGTGGCATCCTCATCCGGCAAAAATTGCTTGTCCTCAAGCAACGCTTGAACAAGCCTACTCTCTAGCTGATGCTCCCCACCGATACTACAAAATGTGCCTGGGTCCCACTGAAACCTCTCTGTCTCCTGCATCACCCTGATACGAAGGGATATCTCAATGCCAGGATCCCAAACTGGCCTCTCACAGTACCAGTCAACCAATAATCCCCCAGGATCCCATCGCCACCATGGCCAATAATCGCCCAAGTCCCACGGCTCGGACCGTGCACTGCCTCTGGCTATGACTAAAGCTCTAAGAGGTGAAGACCACCAATAAGCATCAATGCTCCTGGGCTCCTGCTGCGTTGTACCTGTAGCTACATATGCTACCCCTCCAACTGCATACCAACTCATCACCTCTCTCCAATCCACGTCATGACTCAATCCCATGCTGATCCTGCTCTCCTGAAATTGGGAAGGAGTCCTGAAGTAACGACAACTGGTGCCCTCCTGCCGACTGGGATCTGTAACATCTACTATGTCCAAGGGCCCCTGCTCCACTGTGCTCCCTGTGAAGAATACCGTACCATCAAGATGGTACCAACTCATGATCTCCCGCCAGTCCATCTTGGAGGAAGCATCTGATGTAGCAACAACAACTGCATGTGGAACATGCCTGGAAGGTTGCCGCCAACCCGTAATCATCTCCCACTGCCAAACTATCACATCTACCTCCAACATCTCCAAAGGATATGGATCTGTAGCTGTTGTCATGGTACTCGGTGTCTGTGCATCTGACTGCTCCACCTCAAAGGATGACCCCAATGCTGGCCACATATCCATCATAGGCTCAATGTGGGCACCCATCTGGACCTCACCCAAGGAAATGTCATGCCTGATGTCCATAGTATCCTCCTCTGCTGACTCAGGCTCCATCATGTGTTGCTCTAGCTGAAGCGTCACAAGTGACTCATCACCCAGAGTATCTCCTATACAGTCCCCTGACTGCTCACCCTGCACACTGTAATACGGCTGCAATCTACTGTCATCATACCTGCATGACTGCTCTTGCTCCACAGAAGCAACCTCAACTGATCCTATGGACTCATATGAAAGAGAGTCCTCACCCTGGCATACAGAAGGAATGCCCTCTTGTTCTACCTCCGCCACCTCATCTGCATTGAATATGCCATCCACCCTCTCGATGAAGTGTCGATACAATGTCTGGAGTCCAGACGCATGCTGGGATGCTACCTCTGCCGAACCCAATATCCTCTGCTCATGCATGATCTCAACATGCCCTGAGGGAAAAATGATGCATGTCTCCCTCATGACCTGCTCCCCAAGCGTAGGCTCAGCAATGACTAATGTGCCACCACTGCAGAGGATCATCTCATCCCCTAAACTGTGGCTGTCAGCTAGCGTACTGACCCAGTGCCACTGCTGAGAAGTCTCTCGCCTAGTGTGCTGAGGGCCATCCAAATATCTTGGGTGTGCCTCACGGACCTTGCTGCTCATGCCCAAAGTGCCAAAGGACAACAACAAAATCAGTTGTGCCCATGAGTGATGTAGAAGAGTGTGGGATGTGTGAGTCCCCACAGATACCATCAAGTATCGCTCCTCTGTCTCCTCATCGATCCTGGGTGAAATACCCCCAAAGGTAAGCCCAGTGTCCCTGTCTGTGAGTCTCCCTGGATGCAATACTCTAAGACCCTGCTGTGCCGCGCCGTACGCCCTCGCAAGCCACCGATCATCCATGTACTCCTCAACATGCCACTGCACACTAAGGCATACCCCTGAATACTGCTGGATACCCCATGCTACTGCTGTACCACCTTGTACCGTCTCGTGCCCTAACTGTGTCCAGGAATCTGTCACTCCCCGCGTGCTCTCAATGTGATGTAGGGCACTCCTACTCCACAATGCAGTCCCACACACTACGGTACACCACCATGTAGCTCCATGTCCACCAGTAGTCCACTGGTCACTGCTAGAGGCTCCCACACATCCATGGATGTGATGTCCTAGAGTTGTGCCTCTACATATCGGACTACCACCAATCGGTATCGTCATGTCCACCGTCGCATCACTATACCCGCCGACAAATGGATCATCACTGCAAATCCTCCTCGAGGGGTCCGAGAAGTGAATCTCCCTATGGGTCAGTAGTGTTACCACCATTGCTCGGCTCCGCTGCGTCCTCTGTGCCCCACACAAAGGTGAAGAATCCTTGGCCCCATACAAGGCGCCATCTGGTGGCCTGCCAATGCCACTTCCTCCGACAAACTCCTGCCAAGGTATGTTGACCACCCCGTGATCCCGTGTATGAGTGTCATACCAAAACAACCTAGGGAGTTTGCCCATAAACTGGTTGGCCACTGGAGCTGACCCAAACTCCCCTAGCGCATGCACATGCTCTACTGCTTGGCCAACTGTACCCTCCAAGACACAGGCAACCAACCTGCCTAGGAAATGATAGGTGATCCCACCTGGATCCCAATGCCAATCTGGGGTTCCTGTAATCACCATGCATAGAAACTCCTGCTGAGCTACACTCGGATCCATCACCATCTCCATAGCCCGCTCCACCGAGTACCAACTCAGAATCTCTCGCCATCCAACCTCAACATGTGGATGTTGTACCCTGTGCAACTCTGATCGTCTCATACCGCTATCCAAGTGAACATACGAGATCTGACTAGGTGGCTCTGCCTCTCTCTCTCCAACGGGAAAGGGCCAACAACTGCTATGTGGTCCCATCCATGCGTACGAAGAATGATGCGAAAACGCTCAACGTGCCCTCACAAGTTGTACCATCGGGGAGTCTAGTCGTTCCCCGTGCGGACCAACTTGACATGGAAACAAGCACAAGTCACTCCTCATACCCTCCGGCTCACAGTCCCACCCGCAACAAAATGGCCTCCCGTACTGACGTGGCCTTCTCTCTCAAAACTCGAAGGTCCGTCCGAAGCCGATGATACCGCTGTCTGCGACCATCATCCAATACCTCTGTACCTGCTAGTGCCTCATCGAAGGTGGATACATCTCTTGACACTGCTCCCATCTGTGTGCTGCTACCACCCGAAGACTCGGACGCGACTCCGGTCATCACCTCAATGGATGGCTCTACTGGGGTAGGCTCTACCTTCTCCACTACCACATCAACCGACATGGCCGAGGAGGTCTCCAATGAGGGTGAATCCTGTGTCACACTAGGTGTAACCTCGGACTCCCTGCAACCCTGTGTTCCCTCATCCTCTAAGTGCGAGGTAACCATTTTAATGGTTTCCCTCTCCGATACTCGATCAAGCTGGAAAGAGGTATCCAACTTGTCCACCCAAGCTTTTTATCATCGCCTGGATGACCCGTCAAATGTCGGTAGATGGAATATGTCCACTGTGCGCTGTAAGCCCCCATCATGTGAGCGCCTGTTCCCTCTGTGAAAGTTGTGAGGTCTACTATCACGCTGGAGCTGAACATAATCTCTGAATGAGATAAGATCTCTGATCGTCGGTCCACGTGCCAGGTACTCTGCAATGTAGGCGTCCATCTGGTCAGGGTCTGTCTCCGGCTCCGACTGTGCTCCTGCCCCTATGTCTTCATCCAGAAAAGTGGGCATGGTAGGACGTGTGGGTGTATGTGATGCCATATGCTGAGTGGCATCATGCTCCGGCAAATGGTGGGATGTGCCTGATCCCCCACAAATCTGAAAACCCCTTAGGGTTTCCCACTGCCTATCCAGCGCAGTGAGTCTCTTATGCTCTGATACCACTGTAATATCCCCAATAGGAAATAGACAACAATACAAGCATACGACAATATAGAAAATGCCGGAAATAGAACATAAAGCAAATACACATAAAAATGCCGGAAATGCTAAGCCATTTTATTAATCTGAGAACATAATGAGATACAATGGATAATCAGAATAAATGCACCTATCCTTGCTCAAGGCAAGTGAAGAACCCTCTCAGAAAAACAGGAAATGGCTGCTACAAGAAACTGCATCCCAGCTGCTGGAAGGAACCGCCGTAAACTGCTGCTGCGGGAATGAACTGAAGCTAGGGGCTGATCCCCTTGCCAGAATGAGCTGAGAATCGGCAGACCACCTGAACTCACCACCCCGGACAAAACCCAGAAACCATATACAAAATGGACCACCTCCGAAAATCACCCCAGAAACCCTCCTCCTAGAAAAACGCTGTCCCTCCAGGACCAGCGCAGACACCAACTGAAATAGACTGAAATGGGGCCACAACTCCTCAGAAAACTCACCAAATGATAAACGTTGAACCTCCACACCGGAATAGGCCTGAATCTCCTGCAGAAATCTCTACCACTGAACAGCTCCAACTCAAACTGCGTCCTCCCTCCAAGGACTGCGCAGTCACCCAATGAAGCTCAGCTCCTCAGCAAAACTCCCAACAAAACACCCGCAAATCTCCTGCTAAAGACTGAAAAAAAACCTTGCCCGAGCAGGCACTCGAAGTCCCCCGGGGCCAAGGGTGAGATCTCCGACCGGAGACACTCAGTCGCACTAAACAGTGCTGCAGACCGACTAAACAGCCAGCGTGCTCAAGTAGACAGAAGTCTAGCTCAATATCATCAACAATATCAATAATGCCCAAATGAGATAGCTCTCCCTCCTTTTATAACGCTGGCCCTCCTCAAAACCATACGTGGTCCCTCTCTCTCCCATGTGCTCCTCATGGGCCTGCGCAGAAGCTTCTAGAGGCTACGTGAGCCTCCTCTCATACGTGGTGTGGACCCCCAAGGCTCCCCCTTAAGTTATAACGTTGCATCTACTAGGGAAACACTTTATTTTATTTAAGTGAGTTAGCCCCCCTTTTCTCACTTTTATTTATTAATTAACTATAGGCGGCAAAACTATACAAAAATCAAATATTCCAATTAGCGGTGCTAATTAGGAATATTACATTGATGACTTGAGCCTGGTTAACCTCCATACTCTTAATTACATGTGCTTGATTAAGTTGCATATCTTTAACCATTGGAGTTAACTCCTTTGTAATATCCCCAAAGGGAAATAACCAGTAATAAACAGAAATGCACTAATACAGATATAAACTGAACCAGATCACTGAATCATGACACATGTAACACCAAAATCTGAGCCATTTTATTAATCAGAAAGTACATAGAGAGGAGTACAATAAATCAGAGTAAGTGCACCTATCCCTGCCCTAGGCAGGTGGAGACCCTCTCAACAGAAAGTGGCTGCAACAAGGACAGCGTCCTGGCTGCTCTGCAAGCTGAAGATGAACTGCGCTGGGGCTGAAGTCTGCAAACCCTCTCAAATGGAAAACGCTGTCTCTGCCAGTGACAGCGCAGAAACAGATAAAGCACCAAGCCCTCAATTCTCCAGACAGATGAAGCTGCTACAGGATCCTGGAAAACGCTGTTAAGCACTCCTCACAATGATCTGCTCCTCAGATCTGCGTCCCACCTGATGGATCTGAAGCCTCCTATCACAACTGCGTCCTCCCTTTCCTGATCTACGTCCTCCAAAACCCAATCTGCTGCCAATCCCTCAGATCTATGCTAGATCTGGAACTATCTCCTCAGATCTACAGCCTCTAGGGCTAGATCTGGTGTTTCCCCTTCAGATCTGTACTAGATCTGTCAATATCTCCTCAGATCTGTCACTCCTCAAGCTGGATCTACTGCAAAACCCTCAGATCTGCAATATACAAGGCTAGATCTGCAACATACAGGACTAGATCTGTAAGATCTATCCTTCACAAAGCTAGATCTGACAAGAATCCTTCAGATCTGCAACCCTCACCTCCAAGAATGGACAGCGTCCTCACTCTGGGCTTGATCAGCGTCCTTCTGCCCCTCAAACAGCGTTTTCTTTGCCAGTCTGGAACTGCGTCCTCTTGGACAGCGTCCTACCTCTCCTGCAAGGGACAGCGTCCTCTCTTCATATAAAACAGCGTCCTTCTCTTCAAAGATTCAGCGTCCTCCCTTCTCTTGCTCTGCGCAGCCACAAGAGGGCTTTCCTCCTCCTCAGATGTGCTTCAGAAATGCCGCTGCTTTGCTACTGAAAAACCTTACTAGGGCGGGCACTCGAAGTCCCCCGAAGCTAAGGGTGAAACCAGAAAAACCTTACCAGGGCAGGCACTCGAAGTCCCCCAAGGCTAAGGGTGAGATCTCCGACCGGAGACACTCGTGCACTAAGCAGTGCTGCAGACCGACTAAACAACCGGCGTGCTGAAGCAGACAAAGTCTAGCTATCAATAAGAATATCAAAATCATGGATGATCAAAATGAGGTGAGAACCTCTCCTTTTATAATGCCAAATTCCCTCCAAAATTTAACTGCTCCCTTACTCTTCTCTGACCTGCGCAGTTGACCTTGGGTCAGCCTGATGCCTCCCCCCATCATAATCACGTGGACCCCCAAGGCCCCCTCTTTAAGTTACAACGTTCATCTACTAGGAAAAGAACACTTTATTTATAAGGTGAGATGACTAAAGTGAGGTGACCCCTCTTATTTCTCACTTTATTTATTATGTCTAGCTAAAGCGGCAAAATAAAGCAAAAAATGAAATATTCCAATTAGCAAGGCTAATTGGGAATATTACAGTCTCCCCCGGCAAAACGTTGCTTGTCCTCAAGCAACTGAAGTGATGGATGTTGTAACGTCTGCTCGCTCTCCCAAGTGGCATCCTCATCCGGCAAAAATTGCTTGTTCTCAAGCAATGCGGGAACAAGCCTACTCTCTAGCTGATGCTCCCTGCCGATACTGCAAAATGTGCCTGGGTCCCACTGAAACCTCTCTGTCTCCTGCATCACCCTGACATGAAGGGATATCTCAATGCCAGGATCCCAAACTGGCCTCTCATGGTACCGGCCAATCAATAGTCCTCCCGGATCCCATCGCCACTGTGGCCAATAATCGTACAAGCCCCATGGCTCGGACTGCTCACTGCCTCTAGCTATGACTGAAGACCATGACCGATGCTGCTCTGCATCTATGGTTGTGTAAGTTGTCCCATCGGCTGTGCACCAGCTCATCATCTCTCTCCCATCAAGGCATGGAGTCGAAAATATAATGAGGAATATCTCCCTCCTGTGGATCCTCCATCTCCAAGCAATCATCCAGACCAAATGAGCCACCTCCCAACAAGGCAACTCCCAAAAATCTCCTTCCACCTAAAGCTCTGGTAATGAAGGTGGGCTGAAAATATGAACTTGGCAAGCATCATAGCTTACCTCATGCTGTCCTTCTCTCCACTCATGACAAGTGTAGAGTCTATGCCGTTCCTGGGCTGCAAAATCATTGCCCTCAAATGGAAAAGTGAAAAACAATCCACCATAGAAGGTTCCTCCATTGATGAAGAACAAGCTGGCCCAAAACAAACCATAGTGCAGTCTCATCCACTGCAACCTTAGAGAATCACATGGCAAGCGATGTACAAGATCCAACACATCTACTAATGGATAGCAAATGGCTGAATATGACAACAACATAGGTCCACACACTTGCCCATGGCTGTAAATATCAATCTCATGGCCCACATCAAAAGAGAACGCATACATAGTAGTGGTGGCCATGCCTCCTCCCATGCTCCCATTAGAACATGTAGTGCAGAAATTGTGAGAATTTTTCCCACTCATGGATACATCCAGCTCATGTGTCTCCCTCATAATCAAGCCTCTCATACAAATCTGATATATATCAGCAAATGAAGACATGATCAGCAGCAAAATGAAGGAAATGTCGAAGGTCTCACGTGGTGCAAGAAGATAATCCTCCTTATGCTTGGAAACCCAAGTCAAGAAGAATAGGCCATAGATGTCTCTATCATCATTACTTCTTGTAAGTGCAACAAATATGAAGTGATCCTGGGACCTATGGGTTATAGATCCACCATATCTCTGCTGTGCATACTTCCTCCATAATGTTCTGCTCCAAGGTGACAACGCTGTGAGCTCATGCAAATGAGTTCCTGTCAGTACAAGACTCTGTTCTTTGACATGCTCCTTGTCAAAGACTCCTCTAATAATGCTGCGATAAATATGGAATACCTCCCAAGGTGGAAGTGCTTCCCAATCAAAGACCATGGAGATTGTGCCATCTCCTTCTCCTGCAACATCATACAAAGTGTGAGAGCAAATCTGCCCTTGCTTTCCTAGGAACAACCCAAGCAACAAGACATTGTGTTGCCTCTCCATACCTCCATCAAACAACTCATGTGATGAAGACACAATGAATGATATGAGTAACACATCAACACCATGCATCCATACTCTATGCTGCTCAATGATGCAAGTATCCATCCATCTTTTCCCCATCCTCCTACTCTTAGGAAGAGTGTTTGCCCAGTGATGGCCAAACTCTTTCAAGAGTAACCAGCGCAGCCAAGCCTCCTGCTGCCTGGTGTCATAGATCTGCAAGTAGCCTCCCAGCTCCTTGCTCATCATCCCCATCCACTCAATCACTTGTGGATGCCTCCTTCTCCTTATCCTGGTACTCCTCCCATGAGGGCTACCATCCTCCCAAATCAAATTTCTGATTTTGCACCTTGTGGGAATCTGAATTATAAACTTCTCAAGAATCACTGAGACCCTATCAAGAATCAAATAGGTGGTAGGCAAAAACCTCCCATCATGATGCGTATGGCTCAAGGGATGTCCGACACAAGCATGAGAGATGTTATCCATTCGAAGATGTCCTCCATCTTCTATCTGCTCTTGTGAGAAGGGAACCAAATCATTGTGTTCCATAGCCCGCTCCACCGAGTACCAACTCAAAATCTCTCTCCATCCAATCTCAACATATGGATGTTGTACCCTGTACAACTCTGATCGTCTCATACCGCTATCCAAGTCAACATATGAGATCTGACTAGGTGGCTCTGCCTCTCTATCTCCAACGGGAAGAGATGATCCAACAATACTGCTAGTCCCATCCCTGCATGCCTGAAGGGGAATGATCTGATGCTGCAATGTGCCCTCGGGTTGTACCATCAGGGAATCCAGCTGTTCCCCAATGTGGACCAACTTGGCCGCTGACTTGGCACAAGTTGCTCTCATACCCTCCAGCTCCTGGTCCTGCAACAAAATGGTCTCCCGTACCAACGCGGCCTTCTCCCTCAAAACTCGAAAGTCCGTCCGAAGTCGATGATACTGCTGTCTGCGACCATCATCCAATATCTTCGTACCTGCCGTTACCTCATCGAGGGTGGATACATCTCCTGACACCTCACCCATCTGTTGTGTGCTGCTACCATCCGAAGACTCGGACACGGCTCCAGTCATCACCTCACTGGATGGCTCTACCGGTTTAGGCTCTATCTCCTCCACTACGATATCAACCGGCACGGTCAAGGAGGGCTCTAATGATGGGGAGTCCTGTGTCACACTAGGTGTATCCTCGAACTCCCTGCAATCCTGTGTGTCCTCATCCTCCAAGTGCGAGGTAACCATTTTAATGGTTTTCTTCTCCGATACTCGGTCAAGCTGGAAAGAGGTATCCAACTTGTCCACCCAAGCTCTTCCTGAGCGCCTGGATGACCTGTCAAATGTCGGTAAATGGAATCTGTTCGCTGCACGGTGACTATCACGGTGGGAGCCACGTCCCTTGTGTCGCTCCAGCTCATAAGTCTTGCCGCCACATCTGAACTGGATATATTGATCGAAAGGGAGAGCATCCATGAAGTCCTGTCCCATGCTCCGCCAATCCGCAAACAGAGTCGCATGTTGAGCTAGATTCACCTCTCCTGGTTCCGTTCGCTCCTCTTCCTCTACCGGGAAAGTAGGCATGGTAGGTCGTGTGTCCATGGAATCGACCTTCTGCGTCCCCTCTGCAACCTTCTTGGTTAACTCCTGCATGAATGCATTCATCTTTGCTTCCATCTTCTCAGTCAACTTCGCAAACACGGCCTCCATTGGATCCCGCTGACCTGTCTCCCTAAATCTCCTCTTATCCACATCACCTGCCATCAGCTCTTTCTGCTATATGTCTACAGGCTCCTCAGAAACTGCACGGCTGCTGCAAAACCATATTGTGGCTTAACTTCGACCTCCGATTTATCCACTGAAAACTATTCAGAAAATTCCAGGAATCTGGGAAAGTGATCCTCGCCCAAAACCCAGAAAAACCCAGAAAACGTTTTTCCTAATTCCAAACTCCAAAATTTGACCCTTTTTATTTTAGCCCTTTTTCCAACTGCGTTTCTGGAATTGCAACTGCTATTGCTTTGTATTATCTCTTTCCTGATGTTATAGACCACAGGCTGAGCCAGAATTAAGCTCTGATACCACTGTAATATCCCCAAATGGGGGCTAACCAGTAATAAACAGAAATGCACTAATACAGATATAAGCTGAACCAGATCACTGAATCATGACACATGTAACACCAAAATCTGAGCCATTTTATTAATCAGAAAGTACATAGAGAGAGTACGATAAATCGAGTAAGTGCACCTATCCTGCCCTAGGCAAGTGGACCCTCTCCAACGAGGAAAGTGGGCGCAACAAGGGCGAGCGTCTGGGCACACTCTAATGTCCGCGAAGATGAGCTGGCCCTTTTGACAAGTCTGTGAGCCCTCTCAAATGGGCCTTTGTCTGCGGTGGCGGTAGCGAAGCAGAGATAAAGCACCAAGCCCTCAACTCTCCAGACAGATGAAGCTGCTACAGGATCCTGGAAAACGCTGTTAAGCACTCCTCACAATGATCTGCTCCTCAGATCTGCGTCCCACCTGATGGATCTGAAGCCTCCTATCACAACTGCGTCCTCCCTTTCCTAATCTGCGTCCTCCAAAACCCAATCTGCTGCCAATCCCTCAGATCTATGCTAGATCTGGAACTATCTCCTCAGATCTACAGCCTCTAGGGCTAGATCTGGTGTTTCCCCTTCAGATCTGGACTAGATCTGTCAATATCTCCTCAGATCTATCACTCCTCAAGCTGGATCTACTGCAAAACCCTCAGATCTGCAATATACAAGGCTAGATCTGCAACATACAGGACTAGATCTGTAAGATCTATCCTTCACCAAGCTAGATCTGACAAGAAACCTTCAGATCTGCAACCCTCACCTCCAAGAATGGACAGCGTCCTCACTCTGGGCTTGATCAGCGTCCTTCTGCCCCCCAAACAGCGTTTTCTCTGCCAGTCTGGAACTGCGTCCTCTTGGACAGCGTCCTACCTCTCCTGCAAGGGACAGCGTCCTCTCTTCAGATAAAACAGCGTCCTTCTCTTCAAAGATTCAGCGTCCTCCCTTCTCTTGCTCTGCGCAGCCACAAGAGGGCTTTTCCTCCTCCTCGGATGTGCTTCAGAAATGCTGCTGCTTTGCTACTGAAAAACCTTACTAGGGCGGGCACTCGAAGTCCCCCGAAGCTAAGGGTGAAACCAGAAAAACCTTACCAGGGCAGGCACTCGAAGTCCCCCGAGGCTAAGGGTGAGATCTCCGACCGGAGCCACTCGTGCACTAAGCAGTGCTGCAGACCGACTAAACAACCGGCGTGCTGAAGCAGACAAAGTCTAGCTATCAATAAGAATATCAAAATCATGGATGATCCAAATGAGGTGAGAACCTCTCCTTTTATAATGCCAAATTCCCTCCAAAATTTAACTGCTCCCTTACTCTTCTCTGACCTGCGCAGTTTACCTTGGGTCAGCCTGATGCCTCCCCCCATCATAATCACGTGGACCCCCAAGGCCCCCTCTTTAAGTTACAACGTTCAGCTACTAGGAAAAGAACACTTTATTTATAAAGTGAGATGACTAAAGTGAGGTGACCCCTCTTATTTCTCACTTTATTTATTATGTCTAGCTAAAGCGGCAAAATAAAGCAAAAATGAAATATTCCAATTAGCAAGGCTAATTGGGAATATTACATCCTTGATAAGATTGTTTTCGGCTTCTTTAGTTTCCTTTACTCCAACTTTTGGTTTGACTTTTTCGTTATCTCCATATTTGTCTTCAAAGGCCTCAATGATTGATTGTAAGGACTTGAAGTTGTTAGCAGGTAAATCTTATGTGAACCATTCCAGAGCATCCCCACCTAAGGTGAGAACAAAGAGTCTCATCTTAACGTCTTCATGGTTAGTATATGGGTCCAAGTTGCTCACAGAAAGGTTAAAATTCCTGAGGTGAGTCTTGGCACTAGTGGTATTGTTACCTTGAAAAAGAAGCAACACACAATAGCGTCAATGGCTTCATTCGAAATATCATGCGGAAAATTGTAATAGTCCTAATGGAAATATAAAATGCTTAACAAAGCAAACATAGTGAAAACACATAAAAAAATATATAGCACATTTAACAACCAGAAATCTCCATGAACTCTATTGATCTGAGCCATTTTATTAATATATAAGAGGGTACAATGTGGTGCTGGAAAGAGTGCACCTGGGCTTGCATAAGGAAGATATGAAATCCCTCTCTAATATGTTGTTACTCTCTCTTGGCACTGCGCTGAACTGCCCAGAAAATACGTTGTTGACTGCAAAGAACTATTGTTAGGGCCTCCTCGGATGCTCGGAAAATTCCAGGAAATTAACCCCATGCTCTCCACCAATAACCCACGAAGGAATTGACCAAATGTTGACCTCGGAATTTCGACCCAATTTTCCCCTAGCTCCTCTAGTTGTTAGCTGGGTTGGGATCCTTGTTTGACCCCCAAAATTTGCCCAACAAATTCTGCCAAATTAATCTTGGCTTCTCCTCAATAAACCCAAAAAGGGCTTGTCCTAGTTTTGACGCTCCAAAACTGACCCCCAAATGCTTGGCCCTCCTCCACAAGCAGAAGATGTAACTTGTAGCAAATGTTGTGTTTTTTGCTCCAACAAAATGATGGAAAAGCCCCCACAACACTTCCCCAGACTCCACCTCAAGTTTCAGGCCCTAACTCCCTTCACTCCTCAACCTCCAAGCATGCCTCCTCCAAAAACTGCACGGTCCCTATGTTGTTGTTGTTGAACCTCTCCACAAACTCGCCCTCCCTGCTGCTGGTACGAACTGGTATAGGTAGGACTCCCTCCTTGGGCTAGGACTCGAAGTCCACCGAAGCAAGGGTTGAGATTTCCGCTCGGAAACACAAGTGTGCTAAACAACACTTGCAAACTTGGCTTCAGCGCAAGTAAGCTATGTCAAAGACAATTTTCACAAATGATCACAAATGCCCCAAACGAGTGCCTCTTGCTCTTCTTGTCAAAGAGTCTCCAAAATGCCCATGTGGGCCTAGCTCGACTTTTCCCCACCAACATCACTCCAATGAGAGCGTTCCCACGTGGGCTGTAATTCTCCATGGGGTGGCCCCCATGCTCCATTAGAGCTGCAATATTTCCTTTCCTTCCTAAAGTTTGGGCCCCCACTTAAACCCAAAACTTTTTGATCAGCGGTTGTCATTGATGTCAACCCAAGCAGCACCAGGGGCTAACCCAATATTGCATGCGAATTTTGACCTACCAAATTAATATATTCCGGTTCAATAATGCTTTTGATGGTTTCTACTTGTCGAGATGTTTCCGTTGATATATGCCACGCCATGTAATTCTTCACAGTTTGAGAGATATTCATGTTTGAAGTTTCTACCCCCAGTTAGTGGGCTAAAACCCCATGGGGTTGGGGCATGGGTCATTGAAAAGCCATAATTAATATTTTTTAAGATCCTAAAATCCCTTCCACATTCACTGTTAAAGCCCCTCTCAACCTAAGCATTGATATAAATTGTGATCCTCATTTCCTCCTTATGCAAGGGATTTCGCCATCTGAACAGGTCATCGTGGCATTTTCGCTCTAAATTTTTTTCTACGAAGGTTCAGAAGCTGAAATTTTTATGAGGCGAAGCTGAAATCCTGAGGAAGCTGCTGTAAAAATTTCAGATCAAGGTGCACAATATTTTTGGAGATATGATCTGTGGAAGTCAAGGTTTTTACAGGATCCTGAAATTCATTTCAAAAAAGTGACCTTGGTAAAATCATCATAACTCTCTCTCTGAGCATTGGATTGAAATTCCATAAAAAGCGGCAGATAGTGCACAGTCTGTAGTTTTTGCTCTATCAATTTCAGAGCCAAATGAATAAACAGTGACACGTGGCACACCGTACAAGTGCGCTCTGCTGAAACAGTCCATAATTAGGGCATTGTGAGAGATTGGGTATAACTCTCTCTTGAAGAATCCAAATTGTGTCAGACTTGTGGCATTGGAAAGACGACTCAAAGGACTACTACAGGACCGAAAATCAAATATTGAGGATCTAAAATAACAGAGATACACCAGATTCAATATCGAGCTCCTAGAAGGCAAAGAAAAAGCTAGATCATGTGTTGTCAAGGGTTGCAAAGGACCAGACTTTCTAGGGCAGCAAAGCAAAGCAAGGTGCAGCAGAGGGTAGCATGAAAAGAGCATCAACCAAGGTGCATAACAGCAGCAAGAAGTTCATCTTATGAAGTCTTCAAGTGGGCAGCACTGCATACAATCATTGTAAAGGTATCATTGTACTAAGTCATTGTAAATACATTATTGTAAAAATTGTACTAGTGTCTATCTGCCAAGGGTTGAAGAGATAGTGTTGGGAGGTCTAGGATCATCATTAGGTGGTTGTGTCAAAGTTGGGGTTATGGTCTAGTATATATTCTTCTTCTACATCATTCTATATCATTATAAAGTGGACCATTTTCCCTGGTACGGGATTCCATTCTTATTTTATTCTTCTATAGGGTGCTAGGGTGAGTTGTAGTTCATTGGGTGTTGGGGCATCCGTTCAGTTGACTACTGAAGAATCTCGAGCGTTGGAGCGTCCATCCAGTGGGAGCTAGAGAAGAATGCTTTTCTAGATTCTAGGAAGTTGGAGCTTCATTTTCAATTGGAGTTGAATATTAAAGAATTATTAGAAAAGCATTAGGTGGTTTTTGTCCCGGAGTGGGTTTCCACCTTAAAAACTGTGTGCATTTGTGTTCCTCTTGTTTGTTGCTATCATTGTACAAACACTGATAATAATTGAATATTAACTAATTCTCTAATTGAAAGAAATACTGATTCACCCCCCCTCTCAGTATTTCCAACAATTGGTATCAGAGCTTGGTTCCTTCAATAGCAGTTTAACAGCTGGAAGGAGGTCATGGAGTATACCAAGAATGGCGTACCTCTATTCAATGAAAATAATTATGCACTTTGGAAAGGAAGAATGGAGGTCTATCTCTTGGCGCAAGGTTACGAAGTATGGGACACTGTTCAAAATGGATTTACATCAACTACGGATGAACAAGGTAAGAAGAATTTGGTAAATGATGCAAAAGCAAAGAATATTATTATCAGTGGACTTATTGAATCTGCTTATCATAAGGTGTTGGGTTGTAAAACCGCCAAAAATGTATGGGACAAGCTTGAGAATATATATGCGGGTGACTCAAATGTCAAAGAAGCAAAGCTTCAAATCTATAGAGAAAAATTTGAGCAACTCAGAATGAAAGAAGATTGCAACATTGCTGCATACTTCCAATACGTTGATGAAATAACCAATACTCTAGAAGGATTGGGAGAGCCAGTTGACGAGAAGACTATTATACGGAAGATTCTTAGAATGTTACTAGGGAGATTCAACCCAAAAGTATCAGTCTTAGAATACAGTGCAAATCTAGACAAACTCAGCAAAGAGGAATTACATGGAGTTGTCATAGCATATGAAATGAGAATTGATGAAGAAGAGGGTACTTCGCATCTAGAAAATGTGTTCATTGCATCTAAGAAAACCAATAAGGATAAACAACCTTCAATTGAAAAGACATGCACCTGCAAGTGTGAAGAAAAGGGAGATGATGAAGAAGGTCTTTTAGATGAAGAATATGCTTACTTCACGAGAAAACTAAAAATTGGTAAGGGACAATTCAAAGGTAAACTCCCATTGATATGTTTCAGCGGTAATGAGGTTGGGCATTTTGCAGCAAAATGTCCAAACAGAAATAATGGCAACTCAAAAGGAAAGAAAGGCTTTAAGAAATTCAACAAGCAAGGATCCAAAAGGAACTTTCTCTCTAAAGAAGATAGCTCATCATCCGATGAAGACAATGACAGTGAAGAAGAAGCCAATGAGAGATTATTGTTTAAGGCCAAGCACAATAAACAAGAGGTATCAAACAACGAAGAAGAAGGATGGACCATAGAAGAATTTTATAAGGAAGCAATCAAGCTTATAAAAGATCTCAAGGTGGAGAAGATCCGTTCCAATACTCTTGAAGAAAAAGTTCAAGGTCTCAAAATTGAAGTTGAAGAACACAAATGCATTGAAGAGTCACTTCAAAAGAAGTTGGAAGAAAGCAACCAAGAAAGGGAAGAATTAGAAGCCGAAGTAGTCTCGCTACGTGAGGAAGTGAAGAAAGGAAAAACTATCCAAAACTATGCCAATAGCTCAAGGGCATTGGAAGAACTCATCAACAATCAACGATCTTACAACGACAAAACTGGCATCGGTTACAAAGAAGAAGAAGAAGGACCTTCTACAACAAAATACAATGAACCTATGAGATCTGACATGCATGTAGACTTCATTGGACAAGATTCGCAAGAACAGCCTTGGAAGACAATTCCTCGACGAAAATTTCCATCCAGGTACCAACATATTTTTTATGGCTACTATTATTCATGTGGAAAATTTGGTCATAAAGCTGTAGAATGTCGCACGTACCCTAGGAACGAATACAATTCCAGGAGATATGTCAAATATGAACCTCCCAGGGCTCAGTGAAACATCAATAGATTTGAACATTTAAGAAATAATATTGAATGTTACAAATGTAGAAACTTTGGACACATAGCCAAAGACTGCAGACTTGAAAATCCTCCAGAAGAATCTTTCAAGCCATAGAATGAACGAACATGGAAGAAGAAGAAGAATGATAATTGTGCTCTCGCTCTCAATGCTCAAAAGAACAAATATGTGTGGTATGTTGATAGCGGTTGCTCAACGCATATGACTGGAAGGGAATCAATAATTTCTTTCTAGAAAAGAAAGAGGATGGGATCAGTGGCCTTTGGAAATGATGGATCTTCAAATGTTATAGGATCAAGTACTGTCACTCTCGAAAGCAAAGATGCTCTAGCCAAGAATGTTCTATTGGTTGAAAACATGAATCACAATCTGCTCAGTGTTGGAAAAATGTGTGATCAAAGACACACAATACTATTTAACTCCACGAAATGTGAAATCAGGAAAGGCATGTATGGTGAAATTGTGGCTACAGCAAGTCGAGCTCCAAACGACATATATGTTCTAGATGAAGCAACTAAAGCATGTCTAATAGCTAAAGAGGATGATACAATAATTGGTAGCAATGATGATTGACTAAGTAAGAATTTTGCTACAAAGGTGCAAAGTGATTTTGAGATGTCTTTACTTGGTGAGTTTACATACCTCTTAGGGATTCAAATATCTCAGCAACAGAAAGGAATATTTATATGTCAAGCCAAGCACATAAAGGAAATTCTCAAGAAATTAAAAATGGAAGATCACAAACCCAACCTTACTCCAATGGTAACGGGTTTCAAATTGAGCATAGAAGAATCATCAATGGATGTGGATCAAAGGTTGCACAGATATATGATTGGTAGTCTTCTATATGTAACAGCCTCTTGGCCATTTGTTATGCAAGTAGTTGGACAAGTAGCAAGATTCCAAACAGCACCAAAAGTATCACATATTAAATATTAGCCGGCATTGGAATATCTTCGCCGAAGCTTGGGATTCTACTCCCAAGTTCTGTTGGAATCTTTCCTTTTCCAAAATATAAAGGGGAGTGGAAGTGAATTCTGGTGCGGGACGCGGTTGTGTGTCGGGGGGGAGTGGAAGCGTATGCAGGTCTACAAGATGGTTGTGTTTGGGGAGTTACCCTTTGCCATTGATGTCAAAGGGAGAGAATGTTGTAGGAAGAGGTGTCATGATCGCGGGGAGTACTTGTGTTGCCATAAATGCTAAGGAGGGAGTTGATCAGCGGTTGTCATTGATGTCAACCCAAGCAGCACCAGGGGCTAACCCAATATTGCATCGGAATTTTGACCTACCAAATTAATATATTCTGGGTCAATAATGCTTTTTATGGTTTCTAATTGTCAATATGTTTCCATTGATATATGGCACACCATGTAATTCTTCACGGTTTGAGAGATATTCATGTTTGAAGTTTGTACCCCCAGTTAGTGGGCTAAAACCCCATGGGGTTGGGGCATGGGTCATTGAAAAGTCATAACTAATATTTTTTAAGCTCCTAAAATCCCTCCCACGTTCACTTGTTGAAGCCCCTCTCAACTTAAGCATTTATATAAATTTTGATCTTCATTTCCTCCTTGTCTGAGGAGATTTATGCATCGATCCTGTCTGTCGTGGCATTTCGCCCTAAATTTTTTTCTACCGAGGTTCGAAGCTGAAATTTTATAAGGCCCAGAAAGTCGAGGAAGCTGCAGTAAAAATTTCCGATCAAGGTGCTTAATATTTTTTGAGATATGTTTTGTGTAAGTCAGGGTTTTTGCAGGCTCCTGAAATTCATCTCAAAGAAGTGACCTTGGTAAAATCGTCATAACTCTCTCTGAGTATCGGATTGGAATTTTGTCAAAATTAGTGGATAGTGCACAATATTTGATTTTCGCTCGATCAATTTCAGAGCCAAATGAAGAAACAATGAAACGTGGCACGTCGTACAAGTGCGCTCTGTTGAAACAGTCCATAATTAGGGCATTGTGAGAGATTGGGTATAAATCTCCCTTGAAGAATCCAAATTGGGTCAGACCTATGGAATTGGAAAGAAGACTTAGAGGAATACTACAGGATCAAAAATTAGATATTGAGAATCTGAAATAATAGAGATACACTAGATTCAATATCGAGCTCCTAGAAGGAAAAGAAAAAGCTAGATCATGTGTTGTCAAGGGTTGCAAAGGACCAGATTTTATAGGGCAGCAAAGCAAAGAAAGGTGCAGCAGAGGGTAGCATGAAAAGAGCATCAACCAAGGTGCATAACAGCAGCAAGAAGTTCATCCTATGAAGTCTTCAAGTGGGTAGGACTGCATACAATCATTGTAAAGGTATCATTGTACTATGTCATTGTAAATACATTATTGTAAAAATTGTACTAGTGTATATCTGCCAAGGCTTGAAGAGGCAGTGTTGGGAGGTCTAGGATCATCATTAGGTGGTTGTGTCAAAGTTGGAGTTATGGTCTAATATATATTCTTCTTCTACATCATTCTATATCATTGTAAAGTGGACCATTTTCCCTGGTACGAGAGTCCATTCTTATTTTATTCTTCTATAAGGTGGTAGGGTGGTGCTAGGGTGAGTTTTAGCTCATTGGGTGTTGGGGCATCTGTTCAGTTGACTACTGAAGAATCTCGGGCGTTGGAGCGTCCATCTAGTGGGAGCTGGAGAAGAATGCTTTTCTAGATTCTAGGAAGTTGGAGCTTTATTTTCAATTGGAGTTGAAGATTAAAGAATTATCAAAAAAGAATTAGGTGGTTTTGTTCCGGAGTGGGTTTCCACCTTAGAAACTGTGTGCATTTTTCCTCTTGTTTGCAGCGATCATTGTACAAACACTGATAATAATTGAAGATTAACTAATGCTCTAATTGAAAGGAATCTTTGAAGAATCCAAATTGGGTCAGACTTGTGGCATTGGAAAGACAACTCAGAGGACTACTACAGGACCGAAAATCAGATATTGAGGATCTAAAATAACAGAGATACACCAGATTCAATATCGAGCTCCTAGAAGGCAAAGAAAAAGCTAGATCATGTGTTGTCAAGGGTTGCAAAAGACCAGACTTTCTAGGGCAACAAAGCAAAGCAAGGTGCAGCAGAGGGTAACATGAAAAGAGCATCAACCAAGGTGCATAACAGCAACAAGAAGTTCATCCTATGAAGTCTTCAAGTGGGCAGCATTGCATACAATCATTGTAAAGGTATCATTGTACTAAGTCATTGTAAATACATTATTGTAAAAATTGTACTAGTGCCTATCTGCCAAAGGTTGAAGAGGCAGTGTTGGGAGGTCTAGGATCATCATTAGGTGGTTGTGTCAAAGTTGGGGTTATGGTCTAGTATATATTCTTTTTCTACATCATTCTATATCATTGTAAAGTGGACCATTTTCCCTGGTACGGGAGTCCATTCTTATTTTATTCTTCTATAGGGTGCTAGGGTGGTGCTAGGGTGAGTTGTAGCTCATTGGGTGTTGAGGCATTCGTTCAGTTGACTACTAAAGAATCTAGGGTGTTGGAGCATCCATCCAGTGGGAGCTGGAGAAGAATGATTTTCTAGATTCTAGGAAGTTGGAGCTTCATTTTCAATTGGAGTTGAATATTAAAGAATTATTAGAAAAGCATTAGGTGGTTTTTGTCCCAGAGTGGGTTTCCACCTTAGAAACTGTGTGCATTTGTGTTCCTCTTGTTTGTTGCTATCATTGTACAAACACTGATAATAATTGAAGATTAACTAATGCTCTAATTGAAAGGAATACTGATTCAACCCCCGCCCCCCCTCCCTCTCAGTGTTTCCAACAAAATTCATGTGGGACCCCTGAACCCACATCTCCTAAGTGCAAACATGAAATAAGACAAAATTGAGCAAGATTGATATTTCCCTTAGCAATATTGCCAAGTGGAATATCACAAAAACAATCAATGTTAGTGAAATCACAAGGGGTGAACAGGTCAAAAACATCCATGATGTCTTGATTAAAGGGAAAAGGAGGGGCCAAATGGATGTTAGAGAGAGAGATCCTTGCTCAAGAGATGCATAAGAAGCGAGCTTCTAGCATAAATTCTTGTAAAAAATGAAAGAAGTGGAGTGCCACTTGAACATGAATCTGGCTTCCAGATCCCAAAGGAAAAAAAAAAACTGAAAAAATTAGTCAGGGAGAAGCAGAGATGGATATCAGGGAGGGCTTCTTGTCTGAGAAATAATGGATGAATAAGTGTAGTTGCCACCAAAACAGGAAACCAACCAAAATGTCCAGGTGCTATAGGTGAAAATAGAGAGGAAGAAAGGATTAGTGACATGACGAAAGATAGGGTGATGAAAATATGAAGAAATATAGTGGTGCCAAAAAATGTTATGCCGCTTGACGGGCTAATGAATGGCAGAAAAGATAGAAGGTCAGAAAAATTGTCGTTAGGAACAAGGACAGAAAAAATCTATCCACAGCAACGGCGTTCAAAAATGTTGTCACCCAAAGTGTACGCCAAGGGCCAAAACGCTCAAGACAAAGGTTGTCACTCTAAACTTTGTCCACTTTGTTCTATCTATCTCCAAGGCAAGCTAAGGGGGGTAGTCCCTAAAAGGTGAAAGATGGATGATAAAAAAAAACTTGTTGGGAACCAACAAATTCTGGGAGACGCAATCAGACTTATCTTATTAACTTGACTTAAATTAAATGCAAGCGAGATTAATTGAGCCATGTTTAAGATATTCAATCAGATTTAGACAAACCGGATTATGAGACCAGTGCCTTTAACTACAATGCTCGAAAAAAAAAAGACTTGCAAGATAAATGGTTTACCAAGTCACAGAATAACAAATGTTGCTTTAATGAATGATCAACTAGCCTATATGAAATGCAAATCTTACAACTAGGTGAAATGCAGAAATCTTGTTTAATTTTATTAAAATTCTTATTCTAAATTTGGCTTTCCCTTAACTGTTTTGAAGTTGGGCTCCAAGGTAAATTGTGGGAAGGAGGCCAATAGGGCCTAATTAACGATACCTCCTGTTGTCCTCCTATCACCCGGTGCCTTCGGCACTGCAGAGACTGTGGCTCTGACAACTGCAAGGTCACTGTGTTAACTACCGAAGAGATGTCGAGGCCCCTCAAGCTAAACGAGAATTTTTTTCCTAAAGATCTATCAACCAAGCTTATGCTTGAAGATGACTTTTTAATATGCACGACTAAGCTTAAAATGCAAATGCAAGGAGTGATTAGAAAATGAAGCGAAAATGTTAAAGACTCAAAGAACTTAGATTACGATTTACTCTGAGCTATACGCTAAGTACCTAAGCGAAGATTCAATGAAAAATCTCAATTATGAAGATACTCAAAATTCTCAATTTCAAGAACCAAAAAATATACACTTTACCACAAGTCCACAATAGGGTATTCAATGTAAAATGTTGATCACAATTACTTGAAAAAATCCCAATACTAATCATTCAAGAAATATCCAAATAACTCTGAGTATAGATCCAAATTCAATGCAACATAGAGCAACTTCTTTAGAACAATAAGTTTATGTGAGTGATCTCAATAGATATCAAGCATTAAAATTCAAAACCAAATGTCAATCATCACTAAATTTTGGTGAATTATGCAAATAGTCACCTTAACAACGAAGCTAAAGCACTCAAATTTCAGTGATTAATATCCATGACAGCAGTAAGTTTAGATGCTAATTAATGCCAATTCAATTAACAAATACCCCTTCAAGCAATTCTAGAAATTAACTGTCTTATCTAATGACTCAAACCCAGAAAATTATCCTTTCTCCTATAGACAAACCCAGAAAATTATCCTTTCTCCTATAGACAAACTCAGAAAAAAAATTCAGAAATTATATTACCTTGACTGTAAACAATTTCTACTCCTTTCCCACATATAAATTTTTCTTCAAACTCAGATATAAATGAAAAAAAAAAAATAGAAATGAATGGTCCAAAACCCCAATCACCAAACTCAGAAAATTATTTCCAAAACCTTTATCAAAAATTTCAGAATTTCTTATTTTTAAGACTAAGAAAAATAAATAAAATTAAGATATATATATATATATATATATGAAGTCCCAAAGGCCATGTGAATTTGGGATGCATTTAGGAGGGCCGACGGTTCAACAAAGCAAGAGGAAAGGAAAGAAGGGAAATGCAAAAGGAAGAAAGGGAAGGTGGGGAGAAGAGGGAGCAGCGAGGTTAGGGTCGTGAGGAGAGGGAATAGGGAGTTGAGCGGAGGAAAGTGAGATAGGGCTGCGGGAGTGAGGGAAGAATGAGGAGGGAGTAGCGAGGAGGGTTAAGAGATGGTCGCGAAGGGAGATGGGAGCAGAGGGTCGCGGGAAAGATGGAGCCACGAGACTAGATGAGCCCGCGGGCGGAAGGGAAGAGCGAGGGTCGCGTAGGAGGAGAGGAGAGTTAGGGCCGCGTGCAGAAGGTGTGAAGGGAGGATGCAGTGAAGAGGGATCTAGGGCCGTGTGCAAGGGAGAAGCCATGGGACAGAGTGGGAATATAAGGAAAGCAAGTGTGAAATTTTCAATCTAAAATACTACTGCAGTGATTGATTTATTTCGCCTACTTATTTATGATAAGTTATTATAAATGCTTCAGTAAATTCTGAAATAAACACAGCTGCAGTATTCACTTGATCAAAAGCAGAACAAATAGAACACATATAACACAATAGAAACAATCACATGAACACAGTTATTTTTGGACAATTGTACCTGAAAAAACCCAATGTGGGAAAACTAGTGCATCAAATCAGGGTTTATATTATTCTTCAGCAATGGAAATCTTTTACAAAAAATATGACGAGTAGATGTCTAACATACACCTGAGATCATTTTTCTGAACACTTCGGAAGAATTTCTGACACATTGGAGGCACCCTTCCTCCCTCTGCGTCACTTTGCGTGGAGGACCAGTGTTGTTGCTCAGCATTTCTCCCTCTGCGTCCTCCTTCTGTCTTCTTCTTCCTCTGTTGACTTCCCCTTCCTCCTTCTGCGTCTGCAACTCTGCCTCAACAACCTCACTCTCTGAAATCGAATTCTCTTACTTCAGAATTGATTTCCTTCAGGTACACAGGATTCTCAGAGAGCTTGATGAAACTCTAATTACCACATAAAATTTTGGTCGGTTCCATCCTCTTCTTGAGAAAGTTCATGAGCAACTTACGAAGCCATATGGCCTCATATGAAGCTGTGCTAGCGGCCATATATTCAGCCTCGAGTAAGCTCAGTGCCACGGAATTTTGTTTCCTACTGCACCAAGAAGTCATTCCTGATCCGAGACTAAAACAGTACCCACTAGAACTTTTCTGATCCACTAGGCTTCCAACCCAATCTGCGTCAGTGAACCCACTCAACTGGATTTCATTGCCCTTGGTGTACTTCAACCCATACTCGACTATCCCCTTTAAGTATCTAAGAACATGTTTGGTTGCTACCCAGTGAGACCTCATTGGTTCTACCATCAACTGACTGAGGGTATTCACTGCATAACTGATGCCTGGTCTAACGTTGACCAGGTACATCAATGATCCAATGAGTTGCCTATACAAGGTAGGGTCAGCCTCATCATCCTCGAACATGACTATCTTCTTCCAGTTTGTAATCATTGGCGTAGCCATGGGTCTACAGTCTTCCATTTGAAACCTCTTCAGGATCTTTGTAGTATATCTTCCTTGCCCAAGGAAGATTTCTCCCTTTTGCTACCAGACCTCCAAACCAAGAAAATAGTGCATCTGCCCCAGATCCTTCATGTCGAATTCGGTAGCCAGATTTTCCTTACAGTCTTTGATGAGCTTAGATGATCCAGTCAAGAACACATCATCTACTTATAAAACCAGAATAAGCGGCTCATCCCCTACTCTTAGATAGTAGAGGTTGGGATCTGCGTCACTCTTGACAAATCCCATCTTCTGCAAGTAGCTATCGATTCACCCATACCATACTCTAGGGGCTTGCTTCAGTTCGTACAAGGCTTTCTTAAGCCTACATACATGAGTCTTCTACTCATGCGTCTCAAAGTCCTCTGACTATTCTATGTACACTCCCTCTTCTATCAGCCCATTCAAGAACGTTGTCTTGACATCCATCTGGTGAATTTCCCATCCCATCTGCGCTGCAAGAGAGATGACGGATCTGATTGAAGTGTATCGAGCTACAGGGGCGAAGGTTTCTTCATAATCGATCCCTTCCTTCTGTGCATACCCCTTAGCCACAAACCTAGCTTTGAACTTCTCTATGCTGCCATCTGCAGCATACTTGATCTTGTAGATCCACCTTGATCCTACAACCAATCTTTTCTGAGGTCTAGGGACTACTACATCCCATACATCGTTTTTCATGATGGAGCTGTACTCCTCCACCATAGCATCTACCCACACCTGATATTGAGTTGCCTCTCGAAAACTAGAGGGTTCTCCAACCTGTGCTACCAATGCCTGGTACCTGTTTGGTTGCCTGTGTACCGTCTTCTTATTTCTAGGGGGCTCCAATAAATTCCTCTGCATCCCTCAAAGTTTGTTGGAGTTCTCTACTCGTCCTTCCACTAGTGGTGGGTGGATTTACCTGCTCTCCTTCTTACGCTTCTTCAGAAGAACTTTCCTCAGAATTCTTGTGCCGCGGAGAGACACTAGAGCCATCTTCTATAGGTTGGTGTGGTTGTACTAGCAGATACTCCTCAAACTGTGTTTCTGTAGCCATTTCTCAGGATCTCCTGAAGGCTCTCTCCTCCATGAATTTCATGTCCCACCTTACTACGATCTTCCTGTTCTCGGGAAAATAGATGTGATATGCCTTCGCATTTTCACTATATCCCACAAGGTATCCCTTCTCTGCGATCTGATCTAATTTCTTCCTCTTCTCATCGGGTACGTGGCAATATGCTATACTTCCAAATATCCTGAAGTGGTTCACATCAGGCTTGCTGCCAATGAATACACTCTCAAGACTTACTTTTCCCAATGCTGTATGAGGCACTGTGTTCTGCACATACACTATTGTATTGCGAGCTTCAGCCCACAAAAATTTGGGCATGTCTTGATCATACAGCATCACCCTTGTAGCTTCCCCAATGGTCCTATTCTTCCTTTCTGCAACTTCATTCTGCTCCGGATTGTATGGAGTTGACCAATCTCTCTTGATGCCTTCCTTTGCACAGAATCTTGTGAAGTCCTTATCAATATATTCTCCACCATTATCTGATTGCAATTTCTTGATCTGCTTTCCGATTAAATTTTCTATCAAAGCCTTGAATTCTATGAATCGCTCAAAGACTTCATCTTTGGACTTGAGAAAATAGACCCATGTCTTCCGAGAATGGTCATCAATAAAGGTGACAAAATAATTTACACCACTGAGAGCATTCGTGGACATTTGTCCGCAGATGTCCAAGTGTATCAAATCCAACACACTCTTAGCCCTACGGCTGCTTCTTGGAAATGTTGCCTTGGCATACTTCCCTACTACGCACCCCCTGCAGACATCGTCTTTCCTTGTGCTCAGTTTTGGAGCTCCAATGACATTCTTCTTAAGGATCTTCAAGGCCCTATGATGTAGATGCCCCATTCTTCTGTGCCATAATTCATTTAAGTCCTTGTTATCCGTACTCCCTATAAGTGCCATTGGAGACTCAAGCTCTAACTTATATAGTTTATGGCTCCTTACTCCAATTTATGCCTTCCTTTTCCAACTAAGGTGTTTGACATAAACCTTATTTCCAATAAATTATACATTGTAACCCTTGTTCTGAAGTTGAGACCCCGAGAGCAAGTTCATCCCCAATCCTGGTACATGCAGTACATTGGTGGCCTGAAGCTTATTACCAGCTTCTGTTTGAAATATTATTGTTCATTTTCCATACAGGGGTACACTTGGCCTTGTTTCCCATCCTGATCTGAAAATTCAACTACTCTTCCTGGTAGCTCGAGAAGCATTCTCGAACTCCCATCATGTGAGCAGATGCTCCACTGTCAATATACAAGACCCCCGGAGAGGTTGCGCTTGACACACAAGCGAAATCCTCTTTTAGTCTGGATGCCAGAACTGAAATGTCATGTTCCCTTTGTTTCTCCATGCATTCTGGAGGACTGCACGAACCCTTTTGAGTTGTTGTTGCATCGATGTCGGATATTAGTTCCATTGTAGAACCTCCTCTTCTGTCTTTTGCCTTTTACTCTGATACCATGAGAAATTTTCAATCTGAAATACTACTGCAGTGATTGATTTATTTCGCCTACTTATTTATGATAAGTTATTTACAGATGCTTCAGTGATTTCTGAAATAAACACAGTTGCAGTATCACTTAATCAAAAGCAGAAGAACAAATAGAACACATATAACACAATAGAAACAATCACATGAACACAGTTATTTTTGGACAATTGTCCCCGGAAAAACCCAATGTGGGAAAACCGGTGCAGCAGATGAGGGTTTATATTATTCTTTAACAGTGGAAATCTTTTACAAAAAATATGATGAGCAGATGTCTAGCATACACCTAAGATAATTTTTCCGAACACTTTGGAAGAATTTTTGACACACTGGAGGCACCCTTCCTCCCTCTGCGTCACTTTGCGTGGCCTTCTGCGCAGTCACTACGCTGAACTGCGTAACTCTGCGTGGAGGGCCAATGTTGCTGCTCAGCGTTGCTCACTCTGCGTCCTCCTTATGTCTTCTTCCTCTGCTGACTTCCCCTTCCTCCTTCTGCGTCTGCAACTCCGCCTCTACAACCTCACCCTCTGAAATCAAATTCTCTTACTTCATAATCAATTTCCTTCGGGTACTGAGAGTGTGCCCGGCTTACTTTCCAAAAGACCCTCAATCCTTCTCTTATAGTTTTCTCGCTGATAAATCAACGGCCCAAATTAGATCTTTAATCAATGGCTTAGAGTAAAAGATGACTTGATCTTCGTTTTCTAGAAGATTCACACTCTGATTTATTAATACCCTTTAATTATTTTATTTCCCTAAGTTTAGACTTAGGGATCACTTTAAAATAATTATTTATTTTAATAAATCATGATCCGAGTGGAATTTCCACAAACGGTTTCTGGGTTCTCTAGAATACTGATGTCCAAGCCTCTTCCCAAAATATGAAACTTGGAACACTTTCCAATGCTACAAAATCAACAGCAGGCAAGTCGAGAGGGTAAGGAAATGAAGGTGGAGGAAGTTGCGGGTGAGGGAAAATGTAGCAGAGAGGAGATGCAGGGTTACCGAGGAGAGTTTCAACCCAAAATAAAAATAAAAAATTAAATTAAATTAAAAAAAAAAAAAAATTAACCCTCAAAGAAATAAATTCGCTCCAATCTCTTCGACAAATTTCGAAAAAAATTGATGAAACCCCAGATCTAAAGTTTTTACTGAATGAATCGAATTGAATTTTCCCTGCAAACAAAATTTTTGAGACAGAGTCTTGTCCACCAAGGCCTAGATCTGTCTCAAACTTCGAAAATCTCTCTGAATACCCTCAAATCTACACCTACAAAAATGAAAAAACAAAAACCCAAGAGGCAATATATACAAAAATTCGAAATTTAAACCCAAATCCCAAGTTAGAAAATAAATTAAAATTTCTTTAGATCTATACAATTAAATTACAGATCTACTAGATCTGAGGAGTATGAGTCCAACTCCGCTCCCAGATCTAAAGATCTAAGTTCTTTATCTATTTAGCATGAAATTATAAAAGATAATTAATTTTAAAAGATGAGGTACCAACCCCAAAGACCCTGCAAAAGGAAAATCTTAAGATAAATCTAGGAATTTAAATTCAGAAAGACTCTTCAGATCTTATGCCTCTGGAAACAGCTAGTCAAGCCGAGGACTTCCCCAAACGTGCAATTTTTTAAATCCAAATGATTTCTGTACACTTCAGATTAATAGAGACGTAAAACAACAATATAATTTTTCAAGAATTAGAGATACATGCTAACTCTATCAAATTAAAATATTATTTTAAACCCAAAAACCTATGCAAGATATATGTGCAATTGATTATTCCACGAAGGCTATTAACCAGCATTCAAGCACAATTTCCTTTATTTACCAAATTTTAACAAACTAAATTTAAATACTTAGACAGAGAAATTTGAGAACACAATTCGCTATATTAAACACAGAATACTTACCTGGCTTTCGGTTTTGAAGTCATTTCGGGTTCTGGTTGCTCCAATTTCTCTCTCGTTACCAAATGGCCAATTTCTCCCTGCCAAACTGGGCACAATCCTTGGTACCCAGCCCAAAATACTTCACTATTGAAGCAGATTGGCCCTGTGCCCAAAAGCTTCAAGAACAATACCTCAAAATCTCTAATCTCTCCAATTCGTTCAACCTCTAAACACAGCCTTTCACTCTTAAGTTCAAAATTCTTCCTCTGTTCCCCTCTTTTCGTTTAGCATGTACTGGTATTTAGAATTTATTTTGATAATTGATTCATTAACTTACACAAAGATATTTTTCCAATATTAGCTGATATGTATACTATTGCAATATATGCGGGTCATGCATAGGTAGCTATCATATGGATGCTCTGTATGCATGCTAATATTCACAGTTTGTTTGTAATTGTAGGTGGGTCATTCGATACACCTCTCCTTCCGAAAACTTTGTCTCAATGTTAGGGTTTATCAGTAATTATCTAGTGATTAGTATAACCATTTAAGAATTGTGCTTCAAAATTGAATCTTTGTTTAACATGTGGGCACTTTAAAATTTGTATTATTAACATTTTTAAAATTTTACAATTATAATAGTCATGTCCAGCCGTTGTCGAGTTCCTGAGCTATTTTAGAATCATCTTATCCTTCCTAATCTCTTCCACTCCCATCTTATCCGACCTCTATTGGAGTATGTCATGGCGTCAAATATACTGATCTAACCATTCATAGACTCTAAGGATGACAGCGTCGATTATATCGACCTGATTTCCTAGTAGGCATCCGGCGATCATCATCACACGTCAAAGGAAGCGTGACTCGCACAATCCTCCAATGACTCCAGGTTTTGGAGGATAAACGGTGGGCAACACCTCCACCCCTCCTAGTAGGATCAGGGTCAACACCCTATCATGGAATCACATTGAGATTCAATTGTTCTTGGAGCTTTTGTCATCATGTAGTCATTTTGGTAACAATGTTATCTGCAATGTAGACATTTGTCCATACATTATAATATATGCATCAATATATTAAAAAAAAATTGTATTCAGATAACAATTCTTGTATAATTCATACATGTTTCTATCTACAGTGTAATGTAGTTGGTCATATCCAGTCTATCTACTAATAATTTAGTTTTCATATTAAAATGTAGTTACTCTTTTATTTTTATTTCATCAATCATATCGATATGCAGAAATGAAACAAATTTATAGATATCTTTATCTATAACATAATCCATGATCTAGATTTCAAATACTAAACTTCATATTGGTATTTATATTCCAACAATGTTAATTAAATGACATATTTCAAATTGGTATCCATGTACCAACCATGTTAAGTAAATAACCTGAAATCATTCTTACATGTAACCTTTCATAGTTATAGAACAATTTAAAAATGATAGTCTTAAGTATCTAGCCAAAATAAAGTAAAGATATACAAAATAAGGTTTTTAAGTGCTTCAAAATCAAAATAAGTTGGGGTATTTCTCGCACATGGCCTTGGTGTCTTCCCAGGTAGTCGATCCAGGACTATACTTGTCCCATTGGACCTTAACTTGGTCTACTAAGAGTGCAATGTTTTCAACAAGATGTCAATTGTTTTGCAATAATAATTTTCTCCTCTTTCAATAATAAGTTCATAATTTACAAGAGATGCATAGCTACACTATCAATATGTTACAGTTATAATATAGTCTCTTTACTTGCAAGTTTCACCATTTAGAGTCTTAAACTTTAGCTAGGCTATTACTAGCTTTACCATCATTCCTTAAGCCATTGTTTCATTTTTATAACATTGATTCATTTAATCCAAACACATAATTCATAAATGGCATAACAACTTCTTATTCTTCACATTAATTGTTTTCTCATTAGTCCTTACGCCTCATCTTATCACCAAATGTATCTCCTTTTTCTGATGGTATACAATCAATATCTTTAATATTTACTTTTAAATATTTTCCCAATTTATCACTTGTTATTCTTAATAAATTATGAGTGTTCACAACTCCCTATAGGTCATTGCTTTGACCCTTACCAATCATGTTGCTCATATCTTTAAGAAAATTCTTTTTGATAGAAACACCCCTTCATTTCCTCATACTAGATATTCTTAATATTCCATGTTTACTTAAATTTGAAAAACATATTATCAAATTGGCTTTGATTTCTCACCTCTAGTCATCATGGTTCCTTCGTCCTCTCTTAATGCATAACATTATTACACTTGGAAATGTCGTTACTATTCTCCAACTTGGGTAAGACCCTATAAATAAATTTAATAAAGTGGATATCAAATGTATTCTACTTATCATTTCATGTTTTAAGGCATCACAGAATAAAATTGCCTAATCATACTCCATGATGTCCATAATCCATGCATATAGTTAGTCACCTAAGGAAAACTTTATAATATGACTCTCCCATTAGGGGGAGAAACTATTATAAATGTTTCCATGCACATGAATTATCCTCCAATTGATCAATTTTATTATTGGTTCACTCTTTAATCTAATGTCATTGACTTCTTATCTTGTTTGTGAAACTTCTACTCACCCGCCTCTAGTGCTATTTTTGTTGATCTCATTATTCTAAGTTGATCAAGGGTATGATAACTAACATTCATTATCATCATTAGAAGTTTGTAATTTCTCTTTTTTCCAGTCCTCTCTAGGTAACTATATCAATTATATTATGGTAACATTGGAGATCAAACTTAGAAAATGTGATACTATAATAAAAATATTGACGCTCAAAGATAAATTTCTTAAACCCAAATGGAAATTTAACATATATAACTAACATTTCTTTCAATTTCTACTTCTCTGCAACATACATGCACAAATTTATGAAATTAACTCTTAATACTAACCTGGTTTGGTGGTTGAAGATGTTTCTTCTCTGTTGTAACTCTTGCTCCATTGTAACTCTCGCTCCTACTCCTATTCTCGTTACCAAACAACCAAAAACCACCCAGCCAACTGAATACAACCTCAGTACTTAGTTCCAAAGTACTCAGATTGAGATTCTTTGGCCCCCGTGCCCAAAATTTCAGAACAATTAAAACGTTGTATCTCTGAATCTCTTAACACACAGTCTGTCCTTCAATCTCTCAACCTATAGCTCGCCATTCCTTAGTTCATAAATTCTCTTCTTCTCCAATTTCTCCCCGTGCCCCTGTTCTCCTCTGTGTATTTGGTTAAATAAGCCCTCCTAGGCGGTTGCCACATCATCCACCGCTTACCTTAGATTTTATTTACTTATTGGAGTTATGGGATGTTGAAAAGTGTAACTAGGTCAGTCTTCATGTTGACTATGCATTTATGTAAAGAAGAAGACAAAGATAATAAAATGTAATTTTGTTGTACTTGCTTCATGGGTTTCATGAGCAAGATTTATTATAGGTCTCTAGACTTCTTCTTGATGTCTAGTCGGGTTTGTCTTCTGTTTATAAATATATTCAGTGTCATGTATATGAAGAACCTAGTTGTCATTGAATGCTCCAAGACCTTGTCCGAAAATCTGTAGAAGAATGGATTGAAATAATCAACGTTGGAAATCTATGATGAATTCGGTCACAGCTAAGTCGGCCTACAAGCTAGTGGGTGGTCGCCCTAAAAGCAAGAAGAATGCCTCTATATAGACACCAAGCAACAAAACGGATCTCTCAGAAGTGACACAGCAAAATATGATGCGGTCAACTGAAATTATAATGCGGACTCTTTAATAATGGAATTTCAATGATCAATGAACCAATTATGCAGTGGTCTCTTTAATATGAAGTGCGGATAATACAAAAATAAAACTGCGGTGATATCCAACAAGGTTTCGGTGACTATAGAGACAATATTTGCAGATCTTCCTAAATCTAAAGTGCGGAGCATACATATGAAGAAGTAACGAACGTTAAGAGATACATATCAGTCCCAGAAACATTCCATCTATCCATAGCCGAGTTAAATGGGAAACTGCGGATGTTCTATATATAAGCGAGTAAGAGAAGTCAAATGCAGATCTATTTTGGAGACTTGTGATAACACAGAAAGATGTGGATAGCTCCAATATATCACAACATGAGTATGCAGACTCATAATTAGAAAGGATTGCAATTATATATATACAGTGACAAATGTGGACTATTGTACGAATATAATTTTGAAGATAAATATGAATTCAATTATGGGCCCCTGAACAAAAAAAGTATGCGCATTGATGAGAGGAAGGGTCACTGCTGGATAAGAAAAGAGAGGAAGGTAAATCTAGGATTTACCTTCCCTCTCACAATTAATAAAAGAAAGTATTGTACATATTGGTGCAAGAGAGAAAGATCTGCGGGGAAGATCATCAAAGAAGAAGTAACAAGGTCTTGGAAGCATTCATGCGTCGAGGGTTTAAGTCTGGGTCATGGTACTTGTCATTTGAAGATCTATAAGAAGAATTCTTTACAGGTTTTCCTCTCCAAGAGGGAGAGGTTTTGCCCTGGCTCTAGGAGCCTAAGTTTGTGTCGTGTTTATTTGATAATTGACTTGAAGAAAGACTAAACAAGATAATGAAGAAAAATCATAAGTAATCCAAGGAAGTTCACAAGTAATTATCAAGAAGAGAATTTTGTATTAACCTACAACCCTCAAAATTCTCAACATGGTATCGGAGCTAAGGTGCTAGAAAGGGCATAAAGACACTCAAGGATCAGATTTCATGGATGACATCAAAGCAAGGATTTGCTTAGAAGAAAGGTCAGACTTCCACAGTGAAAGAAATAAGACAATATTATAGAACCATCTTAAATGTGCCAGCAGTTCATTGAAGTATTGCCATCAAAAGCTTCAACGCAAGTTACCTATCATCCTTGATCTTTCAAGGAAGCAGCAGAATATCATCATCAATCACCATTCAAAGGAAGCTTCAACCATCTTCAAAGTAAACAAGCTAGTAGAAGAAGAAAAGCATCTACTCATCAAGTATATCTATGACTTTATATGAATCTATTAAAATCTCTCCTTTGAAAAGAAAGAAACAAACTATTTGGGGTTTCAAACCTTCCATTGAAGACAAGGACAATGATGTCATGCCAAATTCATGAAGGGAGATATAAGAGTCCAAAGAATTCTTATAGAATCCATAAAAGACTATTTCATCTCCGATGTACAAAATCTAAAATCATCAAAAGGAGTATATAAGAAATTAGTGGAGCTATTCTTTGTGAGTACTGTAGGAGAAGCAATCTCTATGATCAACTACAGGAACTAGGAGAAGACTATAGTGGTGCTAAAATCTCTATGAAAAGAATGGGGAAAATTTCACTTCACAATTATACGGGAAGATAGAAGTCATACCATTCCACGATTTAGGATCTCTATGTAAATAGAAGAAACAAGATTGAAAGCCAAAGCTGTTACAGGATCAAGTGAAGGAATCAAGCCTTTGCAGCCATGTCGAGGAAGAAAGGAAGATTCGGTAAGTTTTGGTCCTCAGAATAAAAGAAGAAATGTGGACGAAGCACGATGCCTTGGATTTGATGAACTTGGGCATTAAAATAGAAATTGTCCTTAATCTGAAAAAGGACGAGAGAAATAAAAATAAAAATAAAAATCCCATGTCTCTGACATGAGGAAAGAGCCAGATAAGAAAGACGAAGCAAGGGATCTCCACTACGATTGAGATCATCTTCTCCTTTAAGTGATTTATGTTGGTTATATGATAGGAAGCAGTGTAGCATCTTGATGAAAGCATGGTAGGAGCTCCTAGTGAATCAGCTCCGGGAAAACCTCTCTGATAACATTACTAATGGAAAACACTCATCAAGAGCAAGGGTCATCATGGAAATAGATTTCTGGGATATTGATGGAGCATGCCAAGAGAATGAAGCTCTTCATTCTTGAGAAATTGCTACAGGATGACTCAAGGGAAAAAGGGTATGAGGTATGTATATATTTATATAAGCAATACTTACGTCGAAATGTCATATGGTTGCAGGTAATGAACTTCTGTATTTAGAAGTATTATCTATGGAGGAGTATCTCTCAGTGCACGGAAAGATGAAATCAACATAATATGTCCTAATGGAATATGAGGTGGTTGTATATTAACGAGAAAATAGAAAGGTTGTAAGTTCCTCGGAATGGAGAATGTGCAGAAAGGAATAGATCATGAAATGAAACCATGTCAAGAGGTAGTTATCATCTGGAAGCCCAGAAGATGTGACTTGGAGATATCCTGGGAAGATATGTAGACTCTGACAGAATTTTGGTAAATAAGAAGACCCTTGACAAAACATATCATTAGGAGATGTGTCAATCTGTATGAAGGATGTCGGTTACAGAAGACAGCTTGCAGGATCATCACAAGTGCTTTTAAATACATGGGCATAACGGTGGACCAGATGAGGAAGATTGATGAATCATTTTCTGATAGTGGACATGACTCGTGACTGAAAGTGATGGATGATCTGTGCCCTATGAAGCCAAAAGTTGAAGATTCCTCAATATTGAAATCCATGACATCGAGGAGAGGAACTCTTCATGAGTAGCTGGAGTGTTGCTGCAGGACCCTGGTTGATGAGGAGCCTAGTAGTAAGTTTATTGCTTGGAAGAAAATTGAAATATGTCCTTCCTGTGTTAAGAGGGAGTGACATATGTGATTCTCTATTACATGTGTCATGCACTAGACCAAGAATAATAGCTGTAAGTCTTAGTGAAGTCCATGTGAAGAGAATGGATAGACACATCATTCCGGTCTTCACCTGGAAGACAGAACAGAGGATTGGGTAATCATCTCGCATTCGATACTCTTTGAGAATGAGATAGGGCATTCAAGATAAGAGTAGTCGTGGACCGATATTCTTTGAGGGCTGGCTACCCAAGAGAAGAATAGTCCAAAAAGGTTATACTCCGAGAACACCTAGGTGGGGTATGTACCTTGGAGAGACAATGACTATGGTGGCTATTAATCATGTGTCTCTTTAGCATTGTAGCCCATTTTCTCGTTGAGAGATGGGGCTGTTAGTCAAGGCCTTACACTAGGACAATGCTGGTTGATATGATGCTATACAGATGCAATTACCAATTCGATTCTTCTTATGAGATTCTTCAGTGTGGAAGTGACCATGTACCTGTATGAATACCTCCCTAATTAAGAGGGAGTGTTGAAAAGTGTAACTAGGTCAATCTTCATGTTGACTATATATTTATGTAAAGAAGAAGATAAAGATAATAAAATGTAATTTTGTTGTACTTGCTTGATGGGTTTCATGAGAAATATTTATTGTAGGTCTATAGACTTCTTCTTGATGTCTAGTAGGGTTTGTCTTCTGTTTATAAATATACTCAGTGTCATGTATATGAAGAACCTAGTCATCATGAAATGCTCCAAAACCTTGTCCGAAAATTCCAGAAGAATGGATTGAAATAATCAACGCTAGAAATCTATGATGAAGTCGGTCACGCCTAAGTCGGCCTACAAGCTAGTGGGTGGTCGCCTCAAAAGCAAGAAGATAGTCCTCTATATATACGCCGCCTCTACGGTCAATTAAACACAACAAAAGCGATTCTTCAAAAGGACACAGCCAGTATGATGGGTCAACTAAAATTAGAAGTGACTTTAATTTTAATTGTGATCTCCAATCAATTATGCGGATCTGAATATGAAGTGTGGATAATACAGAAATAAAACTACTGTGATATCCAACAAGGTTTCGGTGATTATAAAGACAATATTTGTGGATCTTCCTAAATCTAAAGTTCAGAGCATACATATGAAGAAGTAACACACGTTAAGAGATACAAATCAGTCCTAGAAACATTCCATCTATCCATATCCAAGTTAAATGGGAAACTGTAGATGTTTTGTATATAAGAAAGTAAGAGAAGTGAAATGCGGATCTTTTTTGGAGAATTGTGATAACACAGAAAGATGTGGATAGCTCCAATGTATCACAACATGAGTATGCAGACCCATAATCAGAAAGGATTGCGATTATATATATATATCCATGACAATGTGGACTACCCGTGCTTAATGATAATTTGAAGATAAACATAACTAATTAAGGTTTTGAACAAGAAAGTATGCTACTGATCGAGGAAGGTCATCGCTAGAGAAGAGGAAGGTAAATCGAGTATTTACCTTCCCTCATGTTTAATAAAAAAGAAAGCACTGTATATTATTGAAAAAAGAGAGAAAAGACCCGCAGATGGAAGATCGTCAAAAGAAAAAAAATGTGTTCTGAAGCATTCATAGGCTTCAGGGTTTAAGTCTAGAATTAAAGGTACTCTATTGTCATTTAAAGATCTATAAGAAGAATTCTTTACAGGTTTTCCTCTCCAAGAGGGAGAGGTTTTGCCCTGCCTCTAGGAGCCTAAGTTTGTGTCTTATTTATTTTGATAATTGACTTGATGAAAGACTAAACAAGATGACGAAGAAAAAATCATAAAGTAATCCAAGGAAGCCCATGTATGAATATTTATGAATTAATTTGTATTAACCATATCTTCAAAATGTAACATGGAAGTAAACTGCATCCTCAAAATGAGATTACGCACTTATACATTTTAATTTAATCTTTAATTTATTTTATATTAAAATATAACATTTTAATGAATAGTTTAAATATATATATTTTAAACAAATTTCTTTAATTATAATTAATCAACTAAAAATGTATTTTCATTTATTTACATACTAGGGTTGCTATTATAAATTTTATTGAAAATATTTAATAATTACGTAACAAGTACTATTTCTCCTCTATTTTATCCTACTATCATTTACTTAGACATCCTGCATAATTATTTAATAAGTATACTAGTGTAAGACATACGACGCATGCATATGTAGCTATCATATGCATATATCGTATGCTTACTAATACATTTCGTTCATAATTTAAAATGGGTCATTGCATTACTTTCTCCCTTCAGAAAACTTCGTCCCGAAGTTAGGGTTTATATATGATATATTAGTAATTATTTTAGTGATTGGTGTGATTATGTAAGGATTACACTTCAAGATTAAGTTTCTGCTTGACCATTTATAGGTTTATAAATTTAATAGTTATGTTCTTTCCCGAACTGGGTTCTCAAGCTATTCTAGTATCATCCTATCTTTCTTAATCTCTTCCGCTCCCATCCTATCCATCCTCTACTGGGATATGCAATGGCGTCATATATATTGACCTTACCATTCATAAACAGTGTCGACTCTATCGACCTGATTTTCCAATAGGCATCCAGCAGTCATCATCGCATGTCTAGGGGAGCGTGATCAGACAACCCTCCCGCTTATCTAAAGTTTTTTAGAATAACTGTGGGAAGCACTCAATCTCTCCTAGTAGTAAAGAAATAAGAAAATAGCATTAAAGAATGTAATTAATGTTTTTATATTAAGTTCGGCATACATTTTTTTTAATAATATATAAATGAAATTATCAAATTTCATGGAGTACCTAAGAAAATCATATCAGATAGAGACTCACGATTCACTTCAAGTTTCTGGACTTGTATGCAATCAGCCTCAATGTTGCAGGAAACGTTCCCCCCCCCCCCCCCCCCGGCTCCAAGGCCCGAACCGCGTCCCGTACGGAACCGTACGGGATCCGTACCCGGAACCGCGGATCCGATTTTCGGAAACGCGGATCCCAAAAAAATTTGCGGTTCCTGGTTTTTCGGATCCATACGCTCGGATTCGCGATTCCATACAGTGGATCCGCGGATCGTACGGTGGATCGGGCCGTATTTGCAACCGCCGTTGTCTTAAATCGATCCGGCGGGGATCGCGACGCTCGTACCGCAACACGGATCCGGTTAGCGGACTTCAAAATTGCGTTTTTTTTAATTTTTTATTTTTATTTTTGATGTTAGCTTCGTTAGTTAGTGAGTTAGCTTAGGGTTAGGGATTAAATGAAAAGCTTATTAGCTCTATTCTTCATCTTATTTTCTCACTTGTGTTTTTGGAGAGCTTGGAGAAGAGAGGAGAAGAGAGCGAGGAGAAGAGAAGAGAAAGAGAGGAGAAGAAAGCTTGGAGAAGAGAGAGTTGAGAAAAGCTTGGAGGAGTGAAGGAGGAGTAAAAAATGGCTTCTATCTACAAGATCTAAAGAGGTAAGTGCAAACCCCAAACTCTCTCATTTTTTTTGTCATTGTTTTTTGTATTTTCTCTCCTCCCTCTCCTACACTTTCCCATTCTATCTTCTTGTACATTTATTTGCAAAGGTTCACTCATCATATTCATACCTGTGATGATGTTTCTTTGTCTCCATGTATCATTCTCTGTTTATTTATTGTATATAGAAACAGAAGAGGGAACACATGAACAAGAAGAGGAAAGTGGTCACCATATGAGTGACTCAATGTATGATGAGGAGGAAGGCTTTGAAGAGGAAGGGGATGATGAAAACATTGAATCACAAGATGGGAAAGCTGCATTGAAACCCTTGGGGAACTATGTGACCAAACTTGAAGGAGGAAAAGGTGGTGGAAGCTACAAGTTTTTGTGCCCTCATGGTTGTCATGGAGGAAAACCATATAGCGGTTCATATACCCGTGTGAGGAGGCACCTTTGTGGGGTGATGAACAGTGATGAAAGAAAGGGTGTTGTGGGGATAGCAATTTGCCCAAAGGTTCCAGCTGAACAAAGAAGAAAATACATCCAAATAGAGGAGGCTGCACAACAAAAAATAAAAAACAAAAAACTCAATCTGAATCAAGTGCAACCTCTAGATTTGGTAGCTCATCTACTGCATAAAACCAAGTCTTTGAGGCAAAAAAAGAATAGTAGATTTCCTTAATGTCTGGAGAATGGATGTGGAGAAAGAGGGTTCCATTTGAAGATATATACTATCTAACAAGCTGCCTGGCTGACATGAAATGGTAAGAAGGCATCATCATTCTCCCTGGAAGTAATACAAGTCCCCAACGCAAGTAGAAACAGAATGTTGTTAAGTTAGAAAGAGAAAAGGAAAGGTTCAAGGGCCTTTGACACGTTTTATAATAGTGGGTGGATAAGGGTGTATCCATTGTATCGATATGGACAAATATCATAAACCAACATTTGATAAATTTTCTTGGTGTTTCTGCTACTGGTGTAGTGTTTATTGCATATCATGATTCCTCCTCTGTCAGTGCAACTTCCCAAAAAACTGCAGATCTCCTATTGCAATCAATCAAAGATGTTGGTCCTAGAAAAGTGGTTCAAGTGATCACAGATAATGCAACAAATTGTAAGGGAGCAGGAAAAATTATTGAGCGTACTTATCCACACATATTTTGGTCTGGGTTCTTGGTACACACATTGAACCTTTTGATGCATGATATTTTGAAGCATAAAGAATGAGGGTGGATTAATCATCTTTATAAGAGAGGGAAGAAGCTCATTAAATTTATCACAGGGCATATAAGGGTAAACTACTTCTATGGCACTTCCTCCAAGTTGCAGTTGCTTAAACTTGCAAAAACCAAATTTGCAAGTTATTACCTCACCTTTAGGCAGCTAGTGAAGGTGAGACAAGCTCTAACTAATATGGTCACCATTGAATCATGGGAGGAGATTAACACTGATAGAGATGGTGCTAATGCAGCAAAGGACACTATTATTGACATGTTATTTTGGTCACAGGTTAAATATGTTTTTCAATTCACCAAACCAATTTATTACATGATCAAGTTTGGCGATTCAGATAAGCCAATAATTGGGGAGGTGTATGAGCAAATGGATAACATGTTGGAGCAAATTAAAGACATTGTTGAGCCTAGAGATACCACCTTGTGCAAATATATTCGTGCAGAGGTGGTAAAGCGATGGGATATTCTAAATATTCCATTGCATGCATTAGCATATGTATTGACACCTAAATATTATAGTCCATCATGGCTTTCTACAACAGCACCTGGGGGGGCGAGCAAGAGAAAACCACACCTAGATCCAGAGGTCCTACAAAAATATATGCTTGCACTGGATAAATTAGTCCCTGATGACGATGAGGCACACTTGGTACGGAAACAGTTGAGCAGCTATACACTTTCCACTGGTCCATTTGGGAGCATGCGTGCTATTAGATATCGAGAGAGTTTTTCTTCTATTGAGTGGTGGAACATGCATGGCGGTGCTACTCCACTTCTACAAAATTTGGCATTGCGGGTGCTATCACAAGTGGTAAACAATTCTTCTGCAGAGAGGTGTTGGAGCTCTTATTCTTTCATCCACAGTGTTAAAAGGAACAAGTTGAGTTTAGACCGGGCAGAGAGCTTGGTTTATGTTCATTACAACTTGAGATTGTTGTCCCATTACTGTGATGATGCAAAGAGCAACAAAGACCTTATTGTTTGGGACAGGCATCCAGAGGAGAGCAATTTGGAGGATGGAGTGTTGCGATTAGAGCAATTAGAGGATGCTCTTATCCATGATGATGATGATCGAGTTGACATGCCACCCCCCACTAGTGCCTTGGTTCCTAGGTCCCATGGTTCAACACCAACAGCAGGGGCTTCGTCTTCATCAACTGTAGTGCCATTGCCACGGCTTCCACAGCCACCATCTTCTTCATTGCCACCACGTGGAGGCGCACCATCACGTACTCTTCGTGGTGGAAGGAGGAGAGATGAGTAGATATTTTCAGTGTTCACAGTGCACACTTTACTGCTTTTGTCATAGATTATCATTAGACTTGTAGGCTTGTTGTGAATTTGAACTTTTTTGTGTTGGTGGTGGCCAAGTGGCCTATTTTGTAAACATTATTATTTGAATTTTGGACAGGACTAATGTTGACAGTTGCTCACTTATAATATGCTTTATGTTTTATAATATGGTTAAATGCTTTATGTTTATCATTTATGTTTTATAGTATGCTTAATTTTTAAATGTTTTATGTTTTAAAATTTACAGTATGCTTTATGTTTTATAATATGGTTAAATGCTTTATGTTTGTCATTTATGTTTTATAGTATGCTTAATTTTTAAATGGTTTATGTTTTAAAATTTATAGTATGTGTTATGTTTTATAGTATGCTTAAATGTTTTATCATGATTCATGCTTAATTATTTGATGTATGTTTGCGATTGCTTGATGCTCGAATAATTAATTATTGATGTACAATGGAATCATGGATGTCATATCTATCTTGATTTATGTAAGAATATGCATGTTTTCATGTCTTCTACAACTAATATGGTATTTGGGATTGTTGTTTTGAATATAAATGCAAAAAAAATATAAAATATATATATATATATATATATATATATATATATATATATATATATATATATATATATATATATACTAGACGCTTCCGAAACACTTTGCTTCCTAAATTTTTGGAAAATGACGCTTCCGCGTCCTCGCTTCGTGCAACGTTGATCAGCCTTAGGAAATCAACTAAACTTAAGTACAACTTATCATCCTGAGACTGATAGGAAAATAGAAAGGGTGAACCAAGTACTGGAAGATATGCTAAGAATGTATGTTATGGACCAACAATCACACTGGGAAAAGTACTTAACCTTAGTTGAATTTGCATACAATAATAGTTATCACAATTCAATCGGAATGTTTCCATTTAAAGCATTATATGGAAGACTTTGCAGAACACCATTGAGTTGGGACAGATTGGAAGATTGGGTAGTGGGGCCAAAATTAATTCAAGAGATGGAGGAACAAATAAAGAAAATTAGGCAACGATTGAAAGAGGCACAGGATAGACAAAAAGAAATTATGATCAAGTCTTCATTCGCATTAGACCAAACAAAACCACGATCCGATTTGGAAAATGAACAAAGTTATCGCCCTGATTTATTGGGCCATTCACCTATCCTCTTGGACCCCCCCACTTGCATAAAATTCAATTGTTTTCCATGTCTTTGTATTAAGAGTCTAAGACATTATTTTACTGATAATCTCATAACCTTCATAGGACGAGGGAACCATGTCGATCGAACCATTACATATACTAGAACATAGGGTTCGACAACTCAGGAACTGCCTGGTAGACCAAGTTAAAGTCCAGTGAGACAAGTATAGTCCTAGATGGGCTACCAGAGAAAACACAAAGGCCATATGTTAAAGATACCCCAACTTGTACTGATTTCGAGGAACTTAAAACCTTGTTTTGTATATAACTACTTTATTTTAGTTGGATACTTAAGACTATCATTTTTTACTATCTCATGTAAAAATGAATTTTATTTTGTCAATACATGGATACCCATAAGAATATGATGTTTGTTTAACTCTACTGATACATGATATATGTTATTTTCTTAACTCTGTTGGTACATGGATACCAATATCAATATATTATTTAATTAGCATTGTTGGAATATGAATACCAATATGAAGTTTAGTTTTGATTAGATCTTGCTATGAAATCCAAATCATAAATTATGTTAAGAGTCATCAAATCTAGTATAAAGTGATCCAAAGTCCTAGGTGCAGGAGGTATCCAGGAACATATGTCATCTAATGTTGTTGCTAGGAGGCCCAATAGTCTCAACGCTTCACTTGTTTGTGCCAATATACTTCTCTGGAGGAACTGGGTACCTTTGAAGAAGGTGCCCATGACCTGGGTTGTTGAACCACCTGACACATATAACATGAAGTCTAGTGAAAGCAACCAGTCATCAAGGACGAAGATCAATAGTGCATCTAAGTGAACCAAACTCGAATGTCATGGGCTATTTAGTACTTCAAACAAGGATCCCCTTCCAAAATTAGGACCCTGATCTCGCAATGGTGTTTTCTCCCAAGGTAGGGGTGGCAAAACGTCAACCCTATTAAGTGTTTCCAGAACCTAACGGCTAGTAACTGTGAAAATTTCTAATCTGAAATTCTACTGCAACAACTAATTTACTTCTCCTACTTATTTTCCACAATAAATTATTTACAAAAACCCTTCAGTAAACATCAAAATAAATTCTATTGCGGTTATTACATAATTTCATAGAGAAACGAATAGTGAAATATAAGCACAAAAATCAATCACATCAACACAGTTGTTTTTGGACAATTGTCCCCAGAAAAACCCAATGCGGGAAAATCGTTGCAACAGATGAGGATTTATTTATTATTCTTCAGCAACAATCTCTTTACAAGGAATGACTTGCAGAATTATGGAGAAAATTTCATGAAAACACCTACGATAATTTTCTTCCAGCCTATGGAGAAATTCTGACACCCAAGAGACCCTCTGGCCTCCACTGCATGATCTTCTGCGTGAGGATTGTGTTGTCTCTCTACTCTGTCCCTTTGCACTGCCCCTCTGCTACATTGTGTCCCTCTTCCTCGATCTCTAACTGATGCAAATACCCTCCTCTTCCTTTGCCCTACGACTCTCCCTCTGAAATCGAATTCTGAATTCTGAAGAATCGACTTCCCTCGAGTTACAGAGTATTTGCCCGTCTTGTCTTCAATTGACCCACAAGTCTTCATTTATACTTTTCATGTTGATAAATCAATGGTCGTGATCTAATCCTTAATCAATGGCTAAGATTAAAATAGACTTGATCCTCGTCACTTAGAAGCTTCTCACCCATATTTTAAGTTAATTCTCTTTAATTATTTTAATTCCCTAAGTTTTAACTTAGGCTCCATTAAAAATAATTAATTATTTGAATAACTTTCTCTCCAGGTGGAATTTCTCTAAACGATTTTGGGTCTTAGAGATCTCATGTGTTCTAGCCCCTCCACAAAATTTCGGAGCTAGAGCACATTCGATGCTACCCAAAAATCAATAGTAACATTTCCCTGATCCACCCTACAATTGATAGGTGGTAGTGAATAATAACGATGGTAATGGAGAGGATAAGACTTCATGTTCTAAGGGAACCAACTGATGGGGGTGTCCACATCCTAAGTGTATATATGTGATAGAGCATTCATGGGTGCATGGGTTACCAACTCGACCTTTGTTTCTCCACCCCTCTTGTGCGCCTTTTACTTCTATTTGATCTTTCTTTATATTATTGCTTATAGCTCAAGGGTTAGAGCTTGCTTTGTATGATATAGCAGTTGTATTACCCCTTTAAGATGAGTCAGTTCATCGTCCATCGAGGTTGGGACATGGAAGGGTTCCTTCTTTTGATGTAATGGAGCAACATGTGCTCAGGAACCAGGTGATGGCCATATGAGTGAGGTAGAGCTCAAGCTATTACTATGGATGTGCCATTACTATCCATGAGATGGAGTACAACACAAGGGGATTTTTTACTATAAATGACATGACATGCACTTCTAGGGTGGAGTACATCATTGAGTTCACTTGAATTTTTTTGCAAGGTGTGTGCATTCACCATTCTTGCTTACACTTAAGCACTTCACTTGACCATGCATGCAATAACTATTTTGCAAGCTTCCTTCTCTTATCTCATGCATGCTTGAGTGTCCCCTAGTGGACCTTACCATTATTACATAGAGTTGACTAGCACACAAGGGGCGAACACTAGGTGAGGTGGATACATGCAATCAATTGCGAACTCATCCTAATTTATTCAATCATAGTTGAATGCACTTTGTAGTCCCCTAGTGGTCCATACCATTACTACATAGAGTTGACTAGCACACAAGAAGCAGGGACTAGTTGAGGTGGATACATGTAACCGATTGCAAACTCTTCCTTATTTATTCAATCATAGTCGAATGCCCTCTTTATGACGCACTATCAACTTGCATCATGAGGGCACCCTAGGTGAGTGGCTACAATGCACTCTTTGACCATGCACACATGCCATTCTTGCTAAGGGGAGGTTGTACCACTTAAAGATTTCACTTTCAATTGAGAACAATTGACAAGCGAACATATCAAGCGTTCACCATGGATCCATATTTCTCTTGGCAAAGGGTTCGATCATTTTTCAAGCTTGCATGTCTATACTCATTATCCTTTCTTCTCATTCTTTATTTCTCTCTCTTTAGAAATTGGAATCTTAGTTTGGATGCAGCGTTAAGCTATGTGAACCTAGAGATCTATCATCAGTAGTCAAAGCTTATTCCACTTTTGAAATTAAATCTAAGATTAAAATCTGTTGATATTTGTAGCTAGGAGAAGTACTTCTGCATAAGCCTAAGTGTCTAGGCATGCAGAAGACGTCTAAGATCTCCTTAGACACATGCCCTAGTGTAAGCAAGTTGCATTTGTAAATTAGCCTTTAACTTGGGGAAGGCACATAATTGTTATATTGGCTAGTAGAGCTAAAGAAACACTAGAAAAAGTAAAGTATTTACTTTAACAATTATCAATAATCTCAACCCTTGATCTCAAGTGAAGCGAGATCTAATCTCGCTTGTCAATCACTTTCGAGATTAGGGTTAGGGATTTAGCTCAACAAAACATTAATAAAGCAATAGCACAAAATTGAGAGAGGCATCTCAACGAGGAGTGTGATAGTATAGTATGTTGTGTTCGAGGAAAGGGGTAGCAAGGACATCCAAATAATCCAAGGAGGGCTTGATCAACTGGATCAGATACAGTTGTTGTACATGTAATTTCCTCAGTTGGGCCATTATCACAAGAAGGGAGCCCAAGTAGGTTCTAAATATTTTTAATGATGAATTAATTTGATTGGGAAGAATCTCTTGTGTCACTTTTGTGATATTGGTTATATTTTCACTTCCGCAAATTTATAGCTATAACCTAGTTGTGTGTTCATTTAGTAGCTTTGTACTATACTAGGTCAATGCATTGTCAAATGTTAGGTTTGAGGGAAAATTAACATAGTATTAAAACTATAAACTCTAAAAATCAATCTCAAGGTTCCAAGTTCATATAAGATCATCGGGCTTAGGTTCGATCGAGTCATACAAGGCACAAACATTTTTTGGCACTGAGATCGCTAGGCATACAATGTATGTCACAATCGTACAATGAAGACGGTTGAAGAGTAAGAAAAATCGAGTTCATAAACAATTTTAAGGGGATAATAATAAAAAATAAAATAAAAAAGATTCAAAGGAGGATGTGGCTAACATCCTTGAGTGGGTTCTCAAACCCACCCAGCCACTAGCCACCAAAGTTGATAGCCCGCTAAACAACTCTTGTGCGTAGAGAGAGGAAGTGCAAGATAGGGGGCACTGACCGACTGACAAGAAACACAATCGCGACAAAATATTTGGGCGACTCAACAACCACAACAAAAGGATCGAGGTGTAGGTGAATAGGTTGAGTGGATCTCCAGGCCAAAATTCACCCAACCAAGTGACACGAATGCAAGTTAAGAGGATCAAGGGTGTCTTGGGACGTTATGGTGCAACACAAGCATGAGATGACACATCAACTAACAAAGGACAAGTCATGTGCATGGTATCAAGGTTCATTAAGAGGACGCAACAGAGTGTAGCAATAGTGGTTGCTACATACATCAAGCCACCGCTAGGATTAACATGTCACAAGCTAAGGGGAGTCTAAATCGTCATTGTTGTCAAAAAGTAGCCCAGGTTGCAGGAAGCAAGAACCACGAGCTTGTGAGTGGGTGATCGCAAACCACGGGCGAGAGATAGTGGTACAGACAGACGCAAGTCCACTAGAGCACAAGGAGCAAGGTTGGAACTACCACCAAGATATTGGGGGGTAGCAAAAGTTGTTGGAGTGACTGTACAATGAGCAGGCCAGTTTAAGGAAAAGGGCCACAAGGGAGTAGGGACAACCACAGGGTTGTCAATGTAATGGCTGTTGAGCCTTGTAATAGGTATGTATTTACTCTTGATTACTGTCATTTTTCCTCTTCCTTATCCATCTTGTGCCATGATATAATAATATAATGAAAGGATTTTGATGAAGAATGAATGAAAAATGATCCTGATACGATTTAACCGTCCAAACTAATTCTCGTTGCTTTTTATGCTGAAAATAACAGAAAGAACAGCAGGACTTAATCATGGGAAAGAAGATGCGGTCGAATCGAAGATAAATCAGTAAGGATTAACGCAAGAACGAACGAACTGTCCGAGGATAGCATTTTGTCATGGATCCCTCAGGATCCCTTGATCCTGAGGGATCACACTTATCTTTCCTTTTAGCTATAAAGGGACAGGGAGAGCTAGTTCTCAAACATGATGTATCTTTCACTTTTGTATAATTCGTAATTGTAATTCACAGAACGTAGTTCTGAACAACAAGATCGTATTGTGATGTCAATCAACTGTTATGATTAATATATAATTCGCGTTGTTGTTCGTTCAAATATTCTGGAATAGTTAAGCAATATTCGCCGATGGCTAAGGGCCTGGTATCTGGTGAATCTCATTGCTATTTCCTATGATATACTTTTCCATTTATTGCAAGTGTATTATGATTCGGATTTCTGGTATTTATTTGGAACAGAACTTTTTGATTTTGCTGTTCCATCTTCGGAACAACACTTTTTTATTGTTCTTCCATCTTCGGAACAACACTTTTTGATTTTGTTGTTCCATCTTCGGAACAACACTTTTTGGTTTTGTTGTTCCATCTTTGAAACAGCACTTTTTGATTTTGCGGTTCCATCTTTGGAACAACATTCACTTTTGTTTTTTTGTTTCAATTTTGGAACAGCACTTTTCTTTCTTGTACAATTTTTGTGCGTTCTGAACAACACCTTTTTTATATATTTCACAAACACCTCTTTTCCTCTTATCGACTTATTCCTAGCTCATTTCAACCTTATTTCTTTGATTCCTTTTATGGCCTGAAGTACAGTACCTTCATGCGGATAAGAATTATGGATTTTATTAAAGCAAGTGAATATTTTTAACGTTATGATCTTTGACAAAGACAACTTCTTGATGATAGACTTAAAACAATTGAAAGGGACACAATTATTTATATTTCACTTTACTGTACTGATTTCTACTGTATATGATACTGATTGATCATCTTTACCATGCTGGTTCTACTCTCCCTGGTTATAATTCTCTCTGTCTATTATCAATGGGGTTATAGGTATATTTTTTCTTGTTATTGACATGCTTCAACTTCTTACACCATCCCTACTCTTAAGGAGTACTGAGCCTCCCTCTTTTATCATAAAAAAATGTACTGACAACTAAATTTTATCTACAGATAGAGGATAGGGGGTCTCATTAAGAGCCAGCCTACTATGTTCATAAGGATGTAGTAATTTGACATTCCCACTATGGCCACCACACCAAGGTTATGATCCATTGGATGGCTAAAACATCCTTGGAACAGAAGGTCTCATCACGAACCGGCCTGCTCACTTTTGCTACTTCCCAGTGAATGGCAGTATGGTTATCTGGTTACCATGCCAACACACCGGTCTCTTCTGTAGAAACAACAATGAAATTTTTCAATTATAAATTGAGGATCCTGGCTCACATGGGTTAAAAAGCAACTCTGTCGAGGCTATGGACGCTTGCTAGCAGCAGAAGCTCTGCTTATGGTATTGAAGTTCTATTTCTTCAATCAATAATTCTTATAATACCCTCTTCCCATTTATCTTTTTATCCGAGAGATTATTTCCTCTAAACACTTCCCTACTTTGAACCTTTATGCATGCGTTCGTGTTTTTTACTCAATCATATCGTGTACAGCCGGAATATCGTCAGCAAAGCTTCCTTTTGTACATATTGTTGTCCTCTTTCCTTATCACATAACTTATGATCAACCAAAGCGTCTTGTCTCTTGTCATTTACCATGATCATACACCACGCTTTTACTCTATCCATCTCTCTTATTGTCCCGTCATTTATTTACGTACTCTGTTCCATTTACTACTGTACCATTCATCCTTATATCCTGCCGTCGGAACAGTCATTCCCCGTCTATTCAGTCGTAGGCAACCTCTCATTTCGAAGGAAGAAAGTATTTCCATTACACTCATGCATGTGTTGGCATTATTTCATTGACTGATAAGATATTCCATGATCACGCGGCATGCAGCAATTTAATAATACAATTAATATCAATTGCACTTAGCTGTTACAACAACTTGTTGTTCTATCGCTCTGAGTGTTGTTGTGTTTTTTAGTGTTGCTGTGTTTTTTAGTATTGCTGTGTTTTTTCAGTATTGCTGCATTTTTCCATTACACTCATCCTTTGCAATAGTAGGACGAATTCAAGCATTATGGGTCGTAAGGCAGTGCGCTGCGAACCTTTAGTGTTAGAGGTCTCCGACAGAGCCAGGGAAATTCTGATACGTGCAGGGTGGATATCCTATCTCACAAGATTTCAGCCCTCGAATGAGGAAATTGCCATTGAATTTCTATAGCATCTGCAGAATAGGGAATCCATGGTGAAAGGTAGAAGAATTACAGTCACAGACACTGTAATAGCTGAAATATATGGGCTGCCGGCAAAAGGAACTATACGGTCACAAAAACATGTATTGTTGCAAGACGCGGTGGAAACTTTCAAAGACGACGGTGAGCAAGTAGTCAGGAAAGCCAAAGGCATCCAACCATCTTCTCTGGCAAAACCATGGAAAGAATTAGCAAGCATTATCCAAAGATACATTACATGCGATGGACGCCGAGATGTGGTAAGACCACGACAACTTAAACTATTAGATGTCTTGAAACAAAAACTCACTGTTAATCTGCCATCTCTTTTGAATTCTTTACTGCATGATACTGGTATTAGAATAAGACGGGCCAGACACCCTGAAGCTATAATAAGTCACCAAGGATTGATTAGATTAATCATCAGTCATAGCCTGGTTCAATACAACTTAACTTGGGATGGTTTCATAATGGCCCTAGAGAGCATGCAAAACCCTATAATCCAACATCCCGAAATTGTGGAGACAAGCCAACAGGACCCTGTTTCGAAAAGAAAAAAGACTGCCCGTCCAAAGGTTGAACCCCATAAACGCAGGAAGTCTGTAAGAATTGAACTAGCCCAGAGGATGTCTGCAAATCTTCAAGATGAAAGCAATCAACCTGCGGAGACAGCCAGTCCAGTTAGGATAAGAGATTCTGAATCTGAAGAAGAGGCACCCAATTCCGCATCAAAACTCGAAGAAGAGGAACCCAATTCTGCATCAGAACCAGAAGAAGAGGAACCTAATTCCGCATTAGAGCCTGAAGAAGAGGCCAATTCAGAACAAGAACAAGAACAGAATTATAATAATGAATTGGGAAGTGTAGCAGGATCGGATGATCCTTTGGAATTTTTTGAGACAAGGATGGCCGAGGTCCTAGCAAATCTTAATGTATATATGCAACCTGGAGGACCACTTGGTCTCAGCAGAATGGAAACACAAGTCCCAAAGAATTCCGGGCATATAGAAACACTGCCATCCCCAAAGGCTATGGACACAGAAATTGTTCAGGAATCCGACAACCAGTCTAGTGACACGATTCTGTTGGAATACAGACATGAGGACCAGTAGAAGTCTGTCTGCAGACAAAGAAGTTAGTCACAAGTCGGACAATCAGTCAGGCGATACGGTTCTTTTGGAACACAGCCCTGATGACCAACAAGCAGCTCTAGAAACCATTGATAAACCTGTTAGTGGAGCGGACGCTCCTCAAAAGAGCCAAGTAGCCGGAGCAAAACTTAAGAAGCTGCGACAAAAATACCAGAAGCTCCAGAAGACAATCAGAAGGCTACGGCGAGAAGTTAAAAACTGTAAAACTCGGAACACCACTCCTGAGGTAACCTCTATAGCTACACAAACAAGAATATGCGAGAATAAATCAATAGGAATTCAAACCGAACTCGCTCCCACTCGAACAATAGCCACCCAAGTTAATTTGCATGAAAACTTGGTAAATGCGGCTATTCAAACAGAGGGTTGGTCCTCCCACAATAAGGAAATAAAAACTGAAGAGATATTTTCTCGCAGCATCGGCACTCAGACAAAAGGGCAATCCAAGGACTTCTTGTCAAGAAATGACCCTATTATTTTAAAACTTCGGGAAGAACTCACGCAAGCCCAGCTTGCTTTAGAGCAACATCAACAGCAAACAGTCTCCCTGCAACAATACCAGAAGTTACAAAAACAATTGAGGGAATTAGCCCTAGCAGAGAATGAAGCTTTTGATAAGGCTAAACAGGAAAAAGAAAAACTGAAGAGGATGAAAACTAAGTTGAATAGCATCAGGGATCAGTTGGACACCATTTGGTCATTATATTCAGATATCTTGACCTATCGATCTCCTACTACGAACTATGCCTTGTTTTTATTAAAACGATATTTATTGTTAAAAATCGAAGCTGTTAGAGCCGGCAAGCCAGTTGAGCTGAAGACAATGGAGGATTTTATAAATTGTTGTAAGACACATGGAGTAAAGGTCCAAAGGCTTCTTTGTGAATTTTATTTGCATAATTTTATATTACATAAAGAAGTGGATGTGAATCCTAGCCCTTTTATTGGAGATATTCAATTTCAGGTTTTTATCTTTTTTGCACTCAACCAACTCAAGTGGTTGGAGGCTTATAATTTGTTCCAAAGACAAGAACACAACTTAGATATTTTGGTAAGAAGTGAACCTACTCACCCTCTGCAATTGTTTACTAAGCATAAAACACTGATGACACAGGAAGGCGTGCTTAAAATTTTAGGGCCCATACATAAGGAAATTGTGCAGGAAGGAACAGCGTATTTCCTCTCCATTCAGGAAAGATCCCTGGTTGCATCCAAAATGAGATGGATGGTTTCAAGCAACAATGTTAAGGAAAGAGAACCATTTAATTATGGAAATTTCAAAGCTGCTGCGAGACGGTTAGTCCCATACAGCAATCTTCTCTTAAAAGAAGGACCCTATTGGGTGGGATGTCGCTTTAGAAGCCCCATTATTTGGTATCCTCCTGAAGGGTATCATCCTGACTATGAGTTACCTAAAGGACAAGAAGCGGAAGCCTTTGCCAACCTGGCACGACATCATGGTCTCAGGCCTATTATAGACAGATCTTCTCCAACCTACTCCTTAACTTCTTTGCATAAGAATTATTTATTTTTCATGGGGACATGAAAAAAGGTAAGCAGGGGAGTATGTTGAACCTTGCAATAGGTATGTGTTTACTCTTGATTACTATCTTTTTTCCTCTTCCTTATCCATCTTGTGCCATGATATAATAATATAATGAAAGGATTTTGATGAAGAATGATCCTGATATGATTTAACCGTCCAAACTAATTCCCGTTGCTTTTTATGCTGAAAATAACAGAAGGAACAGCAGGACTTAATCACAGGAAAGAAGACGCAGTCGAATCGAAGATAACTCAGTAAGGATTAGCGCAAGAACGAACGAACTGTCTGAGGATAGCATTTTTTCATTTTAGCTATAAAGGGACAGGGAGAGCTAGTTCTCAAACATGATGTATCTTCCACTTTTGCATAATTCGTAATTGTAATTCACAGAACGTAGTTCTGAACAACAAAATCGTATTGTGATGTCAATCGACTGTGATGATTAATACATAATTCGCGTTGCTGTTCGTTCAAATATTCTGGAGTAGTTAAGCAGTGTTCACCGGTGGCTAAGGGCCCGGTCTCTGGTGAATCTCACTGATGTTTCCTATGTTATACTTTTCCATTTATTGCAAGTGTATTCTGTTTTTCCGCTTTGCAGTTGATGATTCGGATTTCTGGTATTTATTCCATTGAATACGCATTTCCAATTTATTTCCTTAAAGAATTAGTTGCTAGTTAAAAGAACTGGTTTTGACTATTTAAAGCATAGACAGTTATTTCCAATACCTTCCTTCTATTCAATAGTTCAAATCCAGCTGAAAGAGCTCGATTAATGCTTCAGTGCTCTCGGTTGATTATCATTTGAGTTAGTTGAATTAAGAATGAATCACAGTTTTGGGTTATAATGCTTAGATGAATCACTTTCTTTAAAGCTTCAAGATTTATGATTGCATCTATATGAAACGATTGATTTTAGCATCACTCTTTGTATGAATAGTTTACACATATTGTGTACATGCTTGAGATAAAAGGACTTACCCTGGTTGATAATTAATGTGAGGCAACTAGGAGTTTTTAAAGACACCTGTTCGCACCCAACAATGGTCATAGCACAAAAGTTCCACTGGACAGCAAGCCAGAGGCATGATCAGAGCCCAAAAAGTTTTTTCTTTAAATAATTGTATTGGCAGAGGGAACCCTCAAAAGGAGAGAGGGAGACCATATCAAACAGAGCGGAACAAGACCATAATTTCTCAGTTGATTTTCCAATTTCAAGATGGTGGCAACATGTCTAAGGTTAGAGGATAGGTTCAATGGTGCATACTACTTTAGTGCATAGAATGAGAGGATAGTGTTGGTTGTCATGGAGAACAACCTATGGGATTTTGTTAATACCCAAGTTACAATTCCTTCAAAAGCTACAACTCTAACAACCCACAATTTGAAAGATGTGAAAGCCAAATGTATCATCATGGATGGGGTGATGGATCATTTGATCCCTCGCATATCAAGGAAGAATAGTTCCCATGAGAAGTGGACTACTTTGTTGAACATATATCAAAGCAATAATCAGAACCAAAAAAATGGTGTTGAGAGAGAAGCTCAGGAACACCAAGATGACTAAACTAGACACAATGGCACCATGCCTCACTAAGATTCAACAAGTTCGGATGAGCTTGGAGCTGTCAGAGAAGCTATGCAAGAGGATGAACTTGTAAGGAAAACCCTGAGCAAGTTCTCAAAATCTTGGGCTACATTTGTGACAGGTGTTCTATGTTAATTCTCTAGTGCTAATTTAGAAAAGCACAATTTTCTGCCATTGATAATTACATCCAATGATATACAATCTTACTTTAGCATATTAACATCATTAGGCAATTACACTCACAAAATTCAACAGTAGATGCAATAAAAATAGTATAGATCACACTAGAAAGAGCATGCACAGTAGACACCAAAATTTTCACTTTGGAAACCCAAAATTGAAAGAAAAAACAACAATCTTTTCTAGGAGACATAGTTCAGTTTAGCAAAAGTACAATCTAATTTTTCCAAGTCAAATTTGGTCAAACTACACAAATAAACTAGTATTGGTCAAACTTGGTCAAACTAGCCTAAATTTGGCCTCCTGCAGCTACTCATAAATTCAATCAAGCAGACTAACTTTTGGCCTCCTGTTATTGCCTAGAAGTTCATTCAAACTGCCCAAAGACTCGGTCAAACTGCCCAATCAAATTGTGATCAAAATTGCCTACGATAATCTCGATCAAATACAAGTCAAGCTAACCTCATAAATCTCACCCAACACATGTCAAACTAACACTCAGAAAAATTGGTCAAATTGACCTCGGAACAACTCAATCAAAGCCTCAAAATTTGTTCAATTGCCTCTGAATTTTGTCAAACAGCAGCAAGAAAACTTGTTAAATTTTGGGTACCAGAGGACAAGTGGTTCCCCATGGCTTTGATCTTTTTCCTAGGGAAAAGTGTCCACTATTTTACTTCTCCTAAAAGTGACTATATAAGTGGTAAACTCAGTCTAATATTAAAGTAACTTTATAAGTGGTAAAGTTATGTTCTAATTTAAAAGTGACTTTATTAAAGTCAATGAAGAATTAAAAAGTGAAAAAGTGACTATGGAAATAAAAGGCTAAGTGGGTCTTTATTTAAGTAGGTGAGTGATTAAATAGAAAAAGTGAAAATAATGTGCATTTATTTTCAGCCCTTGATCTAAAGCTATCTCAGCCATTAGATCTAGGGATCACCCAAAAGGTCACTTAGGTTAGGGTAAAAGGAGAGAAGAAGAAGAAAAGAACACATTATTCTTTCATGAGCATTTGAGAGAAGGGAAGAAAGAGCAAGGAGAAATTTCTGAGCAGGGAGGAAGCGAAGGAGAGCAGCTGATCCTTGGCACGCATCCCAAGAAGGCATTTACAGTAGAACCATACAGCTGGAGTATTGGCATGCATCCCAAGACAGCAGTACCGTATAGCAGTTTGGCACGCATTCCAAGGAGAGTATGGCACAAATTTCGAGGAAGAGAGACATCAGGTTGAAGGATCGATTTTCGAGGCAGAGCTGGGCATAATTTTCGAGGAAATCTCTCGTACCTTTTCCGTACAGTCTGTACAGGTTGTACACTGCATTCTGGGCACATTTCCCGAGGCAGGCCATACAACATTTATTGTTGTAAATTTTCTGTTTGAACAGTTTTTCTATGGCACAGTTTTCGAGGTGGAGTTTATGCACAGAAATCGAGATAAGTCTGTATTTTGTAAATGCTAAAATATTTCCTATGTATTTCATTTTCTCTGTAAAAGATTTTCAGAAATAAAGAAGAGCTCTCAAACTGGTTTTCCCCAAGAGTTGTAGGGCGTTTTTCCAAAGTCACATTGACCAAAAATCACCGTGTTATTTTTTTGTGTGTGGCTGTTATAATTTTTCTGTGCATTTATTTCCAGTATTTCCAGTAGTAGTAAAATCTCCAAACTCGTATTTTCAGAAACAAATTTCATTTCCAGATTTTAGTGTTTTTATCATGCTTGGATGAAATGCATGGAGTGATAAGGGAAAACTGATAATCGAAGTGGGGACTCAAATTTTACATGGTATCAGAGCTAATTTGGCTAGAAATTGTTATTTGGGACAACAGTGTATAAATTACAACAGTCTGATTTTTACACAGAAAACAGAAAACCTTTACCTAGATTTGAAACTTCAGTTTTATAGGATAGTGAATCATGTCTTTGGGATTGAGGGTGAAGACAAGTTAGATGGGAAGAGTAACTATAGTGCATGGAGGGTAAGAATCCAAAGTATCTTTGAGGAAGCCGAGGTCTGGGGTATTATGGTACATATCACCCAGCACCAAGTAGCAATTCCTGCTAATCCAACATAGTTAGCAGAGTTCACTAAAAAGAATGCTAAGGCCAAAAAACTGATTTTGGATGGAGTCAAAGACCATGTCATTCCTCATGTGAGAGGAAAGACTTGTGAGAGGAAAGACTTATGCACATGAAATGTGGACTACCTTGACTGGGCTTTACCAGAGCTCAAATGAAAACCGTAAGATAGTCCTAAAGGAGAAACTGAAGGCCATAAGAATGGCTAAGGCTGACAATGCTACAACATACCTCACCAAGATCACTTCGGTGAGAGAGAAGTTGGCAGTCGTAGGAGACACCATTGCACCCACTAAGTTGGTGAGGATAGCCTTGCATGGTCTTCCCAAGACTTGGGAGACTTTTGTAGATGGTATTGTCGCACGGGAGAAACTTCCCGGATGGGAAAGGTTGTGGAATGATTGCATTCAGAATGAGATCAGGAAGAACCATTTAGGGGCAACCAAACAGGGGGAGGAGGATGACAATGTGGCATTGTTAGCAAGAGGCAAGAAATGCAAATCAAAGAAGGGAGCTTCCACCAATGGAGGCAAAGGAAAAGGTAAAGGCAAACAGCAGAGCAAAGAAAAGGACTATTCCAAAGTCAAATGTTGGAATTGTCAAAAGATGGGACACTATGTTGTTGTGTGTCCAGAGAAGAAAAATAAGAAAGGGAAAGAGAAAACCATGGCAGCTTTTGTAGAGATAGAGGGCTTCTTAGAGAGCTTTGATCGAGAGTTTGGATTCATAGCTTGTGAGGCCTCCAGTGCAGTATAACCTACCATACAGGTTCAGAGGGAGTGTGCACTCACCTCTACTAGCAAAGCATCTCCTAGCGTTTGGTATGTTGACAGTGGCGCTTCTCGCCATATGACAGGAGTCAGGGAGTACTTCTTAGAGCTATCAAAGGGTGATACTGATATGGAGGTAGTACTTGGTGATGACAACATTGTTAGAGTAGTCGGTGTTGGAACATTAACATTTGATAGGGAACCCAAACCTCCGTTGAAAGTGTCAGATGTTCTATATGTGCATGGAATGAAGAAGAACTTGATATCTGTTTCAGCATTTGAGGACAAAGGGTATGAGTTGTTGTTTAGGAATGGACAGGTGCTCATATATCCTAAGGGAACTCCAGCTGCTTCAGCTAGATTGATTGGAGTGCGCCATGCAAAGGTGTACAAGTTCTCATTCCAACCCCTAATGGCATTGAGCAGCAGTACAAGGGACAAGACCCACAGCAGTTCTAGCAGTTCAGAGTTGTGTGAGATTTGGCATCGCAGGATGGGTCACATGTATCATGGGGCCTTGAGGACATTGCAGGAGATCACCATTGGTGTGCCAGATTTCAGTTCTGACCACCTTGATGTATGCAGAGGATGTGCTATGGGGAAGTTTGCAAAAGCCCCATTTCCCAGCAGTGACAGCAGGACAACACGAATTCTTGACTTGATTCATTCTGATGTGAGTGGTCAGATGTCTCATGTGTCCTTGAGTGGCTTTGAGTATTATGTCTTATTCATTGATGACCACTCTAGGAAGACCTGGATCTATTTCCTGAAAACCAAGAGTGAGGTCTTCAAGCGGTTTCAAGAGTTCAAAGCTCTTACAGAAAACCAGACAGGCAAGAAGATCAAGCTAGTCAGGTCGGACAATGGAGGTGAGTATACTCTTGGTGAGTTTGTGGATTTTTGTGCCGAGGCAGGCATTAAGAGGGAGTTCACTGTTCCTTACAACCCCCAGCAGAATGGGGTGTCAGAGAGGAAGAACAAATCCATTGTAGGGGCTACCAAAGCCATGCTTCATGATCAGGGGTTACCTTTATTTTTGTGGGCAGAGGCCTGCAACACTGTTGTTTACTTACAAAACAGGAGTCCACATTGTGCCTTGGGGAATGTGACTCCTGAGGAGTCTTTCTCAGGCAAGAAGCCTGATGTTGGGTACTTTTGTATCTTTGGGTGCCTTACATATTCCTATGTCCCCAAGGAGAGCAGGACCAAGCTAGAACCTACTGCAGACAACAGCATCTTTGTGGGTTATAGCGAGACCCCGAAAGCTTACCAAATTTACATTCCTACAAAGAGGAAAGTGGTTGTCATGAGGGATGTAAAGTTCGAGGAGGAAAGAGCTTTCAGGAGGTCACGAGAGTTACATTATATAGAGTCACCAGACACTCCACAGCAGTTGAGTCAATCCCAGGGATCTAGTGCACAAGGTGCAGGAGGTCAGGGATCAGGAGGTACATCTATTACAGTTTCAGGTCCATCGGTGAGCAGTGGCTCTCAGAGTCAGGTGAGGGGACCTTCGAGCAGCATCCAGGGCAGTCCGCAGAGTAGTTCACAGGATAGTTCAGTGATGGGCAGCTCGCATGGTACATCAGGTTCTATAGGCACAGGTATAGGTATGGGGTCAGTAGGCAAGCCTTCAGGAGTTCAGGCTTCTGACAATGATGAGGATTCTTTCACTCTGATGGAAGAAGTAGTTTCAGGGAAGAGGAATCCCAAGTGGATTCAAGACACCCTGCGCGAGGCCACATCTGTTGTTGGTCCAAAGAGACAGGTTAGAGAGAGTAGACCACCTGAGTGGTTCTGTAGTTACATGGCATTATTAACAAGCATTGTTGACACCGAGCCTTCTAGTTATGAGGAGGGAGCCAACCAGCAGGTCTGGAGAGAGGCCATGATGGAGGAGTATTCTTGTATTATGAAGAATGATGTTTGGGAGGTAGTGCCTAGGCCTGAAGGTAAATCAGTTGTTACTTCCAGATGGTTCTACAAGATAAAGCATGCTGCAAATGGCAGCATAGAGAAGTTCAAGGCTCGGTTTGTGGCGAGAGGGTTCTCATAGGTAGAGGGAGTTGACTATGAGGAGACCTTCGCTCCCGTAGCTCGGTATACATCTATTCGCTCCATTATATTGATTGCAACAGAGATGGGTTGGAAGATCCACCAAATGGATGTGAAAATCGCCTTTCTCAATGGCTTCATTCAAGAGGAAGTTTATATTGAGCAGCTGCAGGGTTTTGAGGTGCATGGGCAGGAGACCCGTGTATGCAGGTTGAAAAAGGCACTCTATGGCCTGAAGAAAGCTCCTAGAGCTTGGTACTCTCGGATTGATACATACTTGCAGCAGTTGGGTTTCACAAAGAGTGAGGTTGATCTGAACCTATACTTCATTGTGGTAGGTGAGGAGCCTCTCATTTTGGTGTTGTATGTTGATGATTTGCTCATCACTTGAGCAGAGAGACTCATTGAGGACTGGAAGAGAGATCTTTCTTCAGAGTTTGAGATGAAAGATATCGGTTGGATGCATTATTTTCTAGGATTGGAGATGTAACAAGAGGAGGGGCATATCTTCCTGGGACAGGGGAAGTACACTGTGGATATTATTAGCAGATTTCACATGGAGGACTGCAAACCCATGTCTACACCTATGATCACTAACTGGAAGAAGCTTCCCGCTTCAAATTCCGAGTTGGTGGATCCTACTCTATGCAGGCTGCTGATTGGATCATTGATGTATTTGGCAACACTCGACCAAATATATGTTTTGCAGTTAACATTGTGAGTCAGTTCATGTGTGAGCCTAGGAGAGTGCACTGGGTGGCTGCAAAACACATTCTTCGTTACTTGCAGGGTACTGTGGATTATGGTTTGGATTATAGACAGGGTGATGGAGTGAGACTGGCAGGGTACACAAATTCAGATTGGGCAAGATGTGCTTCATACAGGAAGAGTACATCAGGGTGTTGTTTTGGGTTGGGTTCCGCAGTTGTGTCATGGTTCAGCCGGAAACAACAGTCAGTTGCATTGAGCTCAGCTGAGGCAGAGTATATCACTGCTAGTTTGGCTAGTTGTGAGACCATATGGTTTCGCAAGATGTTGTTTGGTCTATTTGGTCAGCATTAAGACCTTTTGTGATTTACTGTGATAATTAGAGTTGCATAAAACTCACGATGAATCTAGTTTTTCATGACAGGTCAAAGCATATTGGGATCAGGTATCACTTCATTCGAGACTATGTCCAAAAGGGAGCATTCAAGCTTGAGTACATCTCCACAAATGAGCAGGTAGCAGACATCTTCACCAAAACCTTACCACGGGGCAGACATGTCTACTTCAGAGACAAGATGGGAGTGGTGAGTAACACTTTCCTTCGTAAGAGGGAGTGTTAAATTTTGGGTACCAGAGGACAAGTGGTTCCCCATGGCTTTGATCTTTTGCCTAGGGAAAAGTGTCCACTCTATTGTACTTCTTCTCCTAAAAGTGACTTTATAAGTGGTAAAGTCAGTCTAATATTAAAGTGACTTTATAAGTGATAAAGTTACGTTCTAATTTAAAAGTGACTTTATTAAAGTCAATGAAGAATTAGAAAGTGAAAAAGTGACTATGTAAATAAAAGGCTAAGTGGGTCTTTATTTAAGTGGGTGAGTGATTAAATAGATAAAGTGAAAATAATGTGCATTTATTTTCAGCCCTTGATCTAAAGCTATCTCAGCCATTAGATCTAGAGATCACCCAAAAGGCCACTTAGGTTAGGGTAAAAGGAGAGAAGAAGAAGAAAAGATCACATTATTCTTTCATGAGCATTTGAGAGAAGGCAAGAGAAAGCAAGGAGAAATTTCTGAGCAGAGAGGAAGTGCAGGAGAGCAGTTGAGCCTTAGCACGCATCCCAAGGAGGCATTTACAGTAGAACCGTATAGCTGGAATATTGGCACACAACCCAAGACATCAGTACCATACAGCAGTTTGGGATGCATTCCAAGGAGAGTATGGCACAGATTTCGAGGAAGAGAGACAGTAGGTTGAAGGAACGATTTTCGAGGCAGAGCTGGGCACAATTTTCAAGGAGTAAATATGTTGTACATTTTCCATACAATTCGTACAAGCTATATGCTGCATTCTGGGCACATTTCCCAAGGCAGGTCGTATAGCATTTATTGCTGTAATTTTTCTGTTTGAACAGTTTTTATGTGGCATGGTTTTCAAGGTGGTGTTTATGCACGGAAATTGAGATAAGCTTGTATTTTGTAAATGCTGAAATATTTCCTATGTATTTCATTTTCTCTGTAAGATTTTCAGAAATAAAGAAGAGCTCTCAAACTGGTTTTCCCCAAGAGTTGTAGGGTGTTTTTCCAGGGTCACATTGACCAAAAATCACTGTGTTATTTTCTGTGTGGGTTGTTATAATTTTTCTGTGCATTTGTTTCCAGTATTTCCAGCAGTAGTAAAATCTCCAAATTTGTATTTTCAGAAACAAATTTCATTTCCATATTTTAGTGTTTTTATCATGCTTGGATTTAACATTAAATGCATGGAGTGATAAGGGAAAACTGATAATCGAAGTGGGGAATGAAATTTTACAAAACTTGGTCAAGGAGTGGTCAACAATGGTCAAACTTTTGTCTTCTTTTCCTCTCCTTTGCACGTATGAATAGAAAACAAATGATTTCTGTGATCGATTTGATTGCCAAATGAATGAGGTTGAATGTCAATATATAGTGGCCAAATCAAGTTGGTTTGATAAAGGGTCAAACCCATTCAGTTGGTGAGGTCGACCTGTGTTTTGGAGCCTACAAGAGGTCCAAAAATAATAATTTTATTTCCTTAAATTAGGTCAACTTGAATACCAACCGTAGCTACCAAAAATCAACACTCCCTCTTAGCTAGGGAGGTATTCAAATTTGACTTTCTTAGATGTCCTCTTTGTTAAATAATTTCTCGATCCAAAGAAAAGATTGAATGAGCTAGCTATGTTAATGTATCTATCCACTCCATGTTCTAATCTAGAACCATGTGGAAAGCAAATGCATCAGCATCATGCAAAGGATCTAGTCACCTACTAGTCAAACCCCTTTACAAATTGATTTAGTCACCCACTAGCCAAAAACCTTTTGGCGATATGGTCAGAACCTTCTGACTGGGGTCAACAAGGCTAGTCCTAGGTCCCCAACTCAACAAGTCGTTACTTGGAACAAGGTCGATACCTTCTACCAAAAAAATGGTGAAATCCTGGGCCATTTACAATTCATGTGTGCGAATTGAATGGGAAAACACTTTCTCAATGCTAAAGGCACTCACTCTACCCACTAGCCAAGTACCTCTTGGCAATATGGTAAGAACCTTCTGACCTAGGGAGCACTCCAAGCCCTAATGCTCTCTGGGCCATTCTCCCTAGCCACATTACATGGCTCCTAGTCAATACCCTTCACCTAGGGAGAATATCTGCCCTTGATGTTACAACATCAACACTCCCTCTCAACGAGGGAAGCATTCTCAAACACTCCAAGCATGTCCCTGAAGTAGACAAACTTCATCTAGGACAGAGGCTTTCTGAGAATGTCAACAATCTGGTCACTTATAGAAATGTATTGGAGCCTCACTAGTCCCTTTTGTACCATGCCTCGGATGTAGTGGTACTTGACCTCAATGTGCTTGGACCAGTCATGGAACACTGAATTGTCTGAAAGCTTCACACAACTTTGATTGTCACAATATATCACAGTCATCTCCAGTGCTTAATCAAAGAATCCTGTGAATAGATTTTGAAGCCATATTGCTTCACAACTCGCCAAACTAGCTGCAATATACTCAACCTCTATAGTGTTGAGTGCGACAAATGTTTACTTCCTACTCATCCAGGATATCATAGAAAAACTCGAACTGAGGCAACATCCTAATGTGCTCTTCCTTTCTTCAATACTCCATGCCAAATCTGAATATGTATATCACAGCAGTTGTACTTCATCGTTTGAGACATATCTCAAGCCATAACTGACTATACCACGCAGGTATCTCCACACATACTTTGTTGAAATCCAATGCATATGCCTCGGTTCCACCATGAACTGGCTCAGAGTGTTTACTACAAAGCACATATCAAACCTGGAAACAACCAAATACATCAATGAACCGCTCAAGCATTGATACATAGAGGGATCCACCAAATCTGAATCAGAGCCTCTTAGCTTCTTCAAATTGGTCACCATGGGAGTGGGCATGGACTTGCAGTCCACCATCCCAAATCTCTTAAGGAACATAATGATATACTTCCCTTGAATAAGGAAGATCTCTCCCAGCTTCTGCCATACCTCTAATCCCAAGTAATAATGCATCAAGCATAGATCCTTCATCTTGAACTCAGAGGTCAACTCCCTCTTACATTGATCAATGAGATTTTTTGCTCCTATCAGAAACAATTCATTAACATATAACAACAAGATCACAGACTCACCTCTAAAAACCTTGTAGTAAAGGTTGGGATCAACATCACTCTTAGTAACGCAAAGACTCATCAGGTATCCATCAATCTGAGAATACCAAGCCTGAGGTGTCTACTCGAGTCTGTAAAAATTCATATTTAGTCTACAAACATGAGATTCCCTCTCATGTACCTCAAAGCACTAAGGTTATTCTATGTACACTTCTTCCTCAATCACTCCATTAAGAAAAGGGGTCTTCACATCCGTCTAATGCAATTTCCAACCCATAACAAAAGCAATATAAATAATAGTTCTAATAGAAGTGTACCTGGCAACTGGAGCAAATGTCTCTTCATAATCCTCTCCCTCTTTCTGGGAGAACCCTCTTGCTACGAATCTCACTTTGTACTTATCTATGTTGCCATCTATTGCATACTTGATCTTCTAGATCCACTTGGAAGTCACCACAGACTTCCCCTTAGGTCTCGGCACAATTTCCCACACATCATTCTTCATGATGGATTGATATTCTTCCATCATGGCATCCTTCCAAACTTGTTGGCTTGTTGCCTCCTCATAGTGGGATGGTTTTGAATCAATGATGCAACTCATCAATGTTGCATATCATGAGTAGTTGTTAGAACGTTTTCTTTTCCTAAAAGTGCCACAGTGAGCTGCATGTCCCTCTGCATCTTGCAATGTACTTTGAAGCCATGTTGGTCTCTTCTTGGATTCTAGAACAATGACCCTATGTGGGTCAATTGGCTCAAGTGTCCCTTTTGGCTCTTCGTAATGGTCTAAATGGCGTTCCATAGGTGCAAAAGGACCTAAACATGACATCCTTGGGAGCCTCTTGCTCCTCATCATCAATATCCATGTGAGATCCTCTGGATCTCCAGTACCCCGCATCGTCATCAAAGGTAATGCCGCAGCTAATCTCAACCTGTCATTGTCCTAGAACATAAATCCAGTAATCCTGTGACGTCTTATTGCATCCAACAAATGTTCCTTCTTCCCAGAAATTTCCAACTTTGTTCTCTTCTCCTTAGGTACATGAATGTATACTGGACAACCAAAGATCCTTAACTGCCCAACCTTTGGCCTCTCACCTATGAAAGCTTCTTCAGGAGTCTTATTCCCCTAAATTTGGCAAGGACTTCTCTTCTAAATATAAATTGTTGTTTTGTATGTCTCTCCTTAAAAGAATTTGGGTAAATCCTAATCATGAATCATTGCCTTAGTAGCTTCCACAATCGACCTATTCTTCCTTTCGGAAACCCCATTTTAATGATGGTTGCAAGGCACTATCAACTCCCTCTTAATCCCTAATTCCTTGTAGAAGCCAATGAGGTCCTTGGAAGTATATTCTCCTCCATTATCTGACCTCAAAACCTTGATCTTCTTCCCTATCAAGTTCTCTAAATGAGCTTTAAGTCCTTGGAACTTGTTGAAGACCTCATCCTTAGTCTTCATGAAGTAATCCATGTTTTCCAGGAGAAATCATCAATAAATGTTAAATAGTACCAAAAACCATCGAACAATGATACTGTCATTGGTCCACATACATCTAAATGTATTAGCTCCAAGATCCCCCTTGGACCTATTGTGACTGCTCAGAAAAAATCCCTTGACATTCTTGCCAAGTGCACCACCCTTGCAAACTCCTTCATGCTCTACCTGGAACTCTAAAAGACCTATGTTGTAACCATATTCTTCAATGTTGAAAAAGCTTTGCAATGAATGTGAGAAAGTCTTCGATGCCATAACTCACATAGATTGGTCTTGTCGTGTACTAATGCTTGAGTTGGTCATTCTAGGAGTATATACAAGCCTCCTTCTCGAACACCACCTTGTTACTACTCAAACCAGCAGGGGACCTAAAAGGGACTCGTAAGAGGGAAACTGCTAAGTCAAGGGAAATGATGGAGACTTACCCAACTATCACCACACCTAAGACTCCCTGCTCTTTACGGACTTTCACCGATGGAAGGAGACCCGGTATTTGGGAAGTCACTTATAAAGGATGGCTCGACAAATGGATGTGAACTGACCTCAAAAACCCTTTCCCTAGAATAGGATTAAGAATGGAGCTTATTTGCTCTTTAAGCAAGGTACAAGATCTTCTAGGAAAAGGAGGTGAGGATTTGAAGGTTAGGTCAAAGGAATATGACTTGTAAAGGATTTTCCCAATCCCTAAAATCCTTGTAAAACTTGGATTTTCGAGTTGTCCTTGATGAATTGTCTTCGGTAAGAAATGGAACCACACGGGGCCAAGTGGACCCAGGCTAGATTAAGGGGAAGGAGCTTAGCAATCGATGATGATCTTAACCTAAACAAGGCAACGAAAAGGATCAAAACTAGAATTTTGACTTAAAGGTGTCAAATTGATCCTATGAGGTGCTAGCCTTGGGAACATCCGGGGAAATTTTGATCTCAAACCTAGGGATTGGGATATCTCGCAATCCCACAGTCGGAATCTCTTCAAATTTGGAGGAGACCTTGAGGACACACCAAGGCAGTATGGGCTAGGAGATCGAACTTTTTCTATGGCTACTTTGTCGAGAAAATGATGTCTTACACCTAGAAAATGGAGGAAAAAGATTAAAAAAAGGGGTTTAATGTGAACACCTTTTGATAGATCAGTGCCTAATTCCTTTTGGGGATATGGAGTCAAGGAGAATTATGAAGATGAATCTCGTTACTAGTTCAAGGAGGCTCTTAAAGTCAACTTCGTCCAATGTTAGGGTAAAAAAAGAAAAGTGACCTTAAAGTGTTTATACTTCGCTTGCAAATGAAGATGGTTTATCAAGATAACTTCAATCTCTAGGAAAATTCATTCAACAAACATGGCCCATACGTAGAGACAACCTATATAGAAACATAATTCCACGTTGATGTTGTAAATGCATGCAGCAATTAGCCCTAAAATAGCGAAAATCTCATGATCAATGTATGCAGCAAAGTAAATGAAAATAACATCAATATCGTACTTACATGTAAGAGAATATATACCACCATCAATACATTTGACAATATAGAAGCTCCAAGATAAGAAAACCCAATCCAAACATCAAAATTCACCCATGCTCCAATTTGTCCTCTAGGAAGAAATGTGAAGTTCTCAAGAGAGAGAATGATCCAAATCAAGTGATCGTACAAAATGAATCATCTAACTCCTATTTATACACTCATTAGGAGTTCGAATTACCTAATTGGACCTACATTAGCCCCTAAAATAAAATAATGCGCAAATTAATTAACATTTGGTGACAAGCCCACCAAACTAGCTCAAAAATAAAATAATAAGCCTCTCAAAAGGTCAAATGATAATCTATGCATGTCGTAGGGCCCTCCAAGAGGCTTGATGGGGTCCATAAGTGCCATAATGATGAATGAGACCCTCAAAACTGAGGGACAAGGGGGCGGCCCCTTGCTCTCGAAACAATAAACCTGTGGTACTCCCAATGGGTGTGGGGACACACCAATAACCTCATGGGTCTCCAAGTGAGTAGAAGATACCTGTAGACCATCTATAAGGGCTCGTATGATGGAATGAATAATGCCATGTCAACATACAAGGCCTGGGACACTTTCCAAGTCTGTGATGCAACTGTGGGGCCAATTGGGCATGGTGTACTAGATGCATCTTCCTTGTCCAAAAGGTGCATCTCAAGCAATCTCTGAGCATCACTAGGGATCCATGGAGTAATGTCTACTACTATGGAGGCCCATGGCTCTCTACACACACCCTACATGTGCCAATGTATCCCTCTGCAGAGTTAGGACCTCGTATAGGAAGACCAAAATCAGAATGGACACCATCAGCAATCCTGCATAAGATCCAATGCTTCCCCTAGCCCTTCAGCACAACAAGTCACTAAAGCAATCGAGTAAAATAGATTACAAACCATGGACAACCTGTGGACACTTCATAATGGCATGCCCTTCCATAGTGGGCTTTGGCATGTGCTAATGTCTCCAAGCTCCAAAGGGGGTTAGCCAATCACCTTATTAGGTGGTTTCTACCTTTAAAGTGGGATAGTATGTCTGAGGTACATTCATCAAATGGTGGTGGCATGTGATAAGGAGGTGAATGGAATAGGGAATGAAAGGGGAAATCCTGGGCGACATGTTGGGGTACAAAGGGTAGCTAGAAGAAAGGAAGCCCACACCTAGGTATATAATGTATAGGAGGGAGAAATCGTGGTACATGAGGTGCCCCGTCCTTGATTTTCCACCCTTCTTTGTATGTCTTTTGCCTTTTATGATTTTTATTTTATTAACTGCTCGAGGCTCAAAGGATAAGAGCATGATGCGCAAGATATAGTAGTGAATACACCACTTTTGGTAGGGTGGTTCATTTCCCTCCAAGGGTTGGGAAAATCATGGGTTCCTGAATGATAAAGGAGGCTAATCTAGAGCATATGGAACCAAGGTGATGGCCATGGTATGGGGTATAGAGCTTCATGCATTGGGTTTTGCCCACGTGCTAAATATGTTTGTCTGGATCATCTTTTGCATCTTGTGGTACATTTTCCTATTGAATGTGGCCATTTATGCTTTTAGTTTTTCTTTTTAGTTCCTTCAACCTCATGGGCATCATTTGAAGCCTGACCCAAGGCGTGGGCAAGGGAGAGCGGAGGCTAACCCTATGTGGACCCAGTGAGGAAATGTGGGCCCAGGTGGGAGATATGATAAATGGGGTTATAGTAAGTGGAAGGGGAGTAATATATGTGGATAAGGGAGTGTGACCACACAACCAAAGTCAAGGTTTCCCAAGTAGTACCACCCTAAAACCTAATGCTTAGTAAAGGAGATCCCACAGGACTAAGGTTCAAGGGTAGCATCCAAAAGAGAACAAGGGGACATAGGCACAAACTAAGCTCGCTCTGTCCGCCGAATCCCCCCATTAATCCATGCCCAAGTGTCCATGATAAGTAAACTCAATACTCAATTACCAAATGACACGACATACCTTTGGGTTCGAGAGGCCCACCTTCAAACACACAATCAATACAGAAGGGTGAGAGATCGCATGGCTGGCTCAGGTGGCAGAGAAATAGCACAACAAGCTAATTAATGGCTACAAGGGGCTGCTGGATGCTGATTGAGGACCACCATGGAGGAAAAATTTCTCCTAGGGATATCACCCACGAAGAGGTGGGTAACAAGCCATTTTTCCATACAAGGACTTGTCCTTCAACAAATGCAATGTATTATCCCTAATAGAAAATTTGACAATAGATATCATAAATGAACTCGAACAACAAAATAATAGCAAATAAACACGCAGTGAGAAAATTGAAACACAAATAGATGCCAATAAAATCACGGAGTCATTTTATTAATCCACTGGAAATAGTACATCAATATGAGGAATAGTGGAACCTGAGCTTGCCAAGTAAGCGGAGCAAACCCAGAAAAAGATCTTTGACCCAAATGATGAATGACCCTGGCAATGATGCAGATAGCCTGGTGAGAAGACTATTGCAAACCTACTACTGCAAAATTGCTCTCTCCAAAACTCCAATGAAGCTGTTTAAGATTTCTTAGTGAAATCTCCTCAAGAGAATTGGGTTTTCGTCCAACACCCACTAGCACACCCGAGGGTTTCCATCCTGGGGCTTAGAAGTTGGGAACTAGGTTCTCCAAACCTCATCAATAGAAAATAGCAACAATCCAAGATGTCCTCCTATGGTCTCCTCCTCTTTTTATAAATCTGATGGACCCCTCTAGAAGCCTTTATTTTATTATTATTTTAATCACTAGTACCTTTTCCCTCCTTTTATTTTAAATAATATACCCTTTTAATCTGGGAAATGGTAAATCGGCCACCATTCCTCCTCTGGCAACTGAAAGTCACTTCGCACCATCTTATCTTGTCGATCTTCTCTTTCCAGTTCCAAAAAACTATTACACTAACGTGTTCCGTCAATTATTTCTCCCAAAATGCCACCTTAAGCGTAATTAATTGAGTTACGCCCCATAATAACTCTGCTTTCCGAAAGTTGTAGGAATGCAACAGAACAAAAGGCAAGTTATGCGGATGATGGAATATGCCAAGCAAATGCCATCAGATCCCAAAGAAACTCCTCAACACCCCATAAAGCCCCTCCAAAAGCTCTTGGGCATGCTGATGGTGTAAACCTGCTCATGTGACCTAGTTGCCTCCAACCATGGACGTCCATCCTAACCATGCCATAAGAGAAACCAGAAAAAGGGACATGACAAATCCTCCTGCCACAAGATTTCTTACCCTCGAGCAATACATATCTATCGACCGGTCTAGTCGTACTGTGCCGCTGAGAACCAATACCTGGATCCCATACAAACCACTAGATGATACCATGCCTCTGTGCCACCCAACCACAAACGGATCCCTTAATGCTTGGATCCCTGACTAAACTCTAACTCATCCTGCCACCAACAAATCTCCTTGCATCCCAATGCCACCATGGTCAATCATCAGCACCTATATCCCATTGCTCCAACTGTGCCTTGTCTCCGGTTGTAGATGTTTCTCCATCAATCGAATACCAACTCATCACTTCTCTCCAATCCAACCCTTGACACAAACCAATCCCAATCCTACTTTGTTGATGTTGTATTGGAATGTTGAAGAGTTGTCGACCTATATCTCACTGCCAACTGGAGCATGTAGTATCTGACATGTCTAAGGGTCCCTGCTCTACTACGCCCCCGACTAAAAATATCGCACCATCAATAGTATACCAACTCATGATCTCTCGCCAATCCCATGCATGAACACCTGTGTAAGGAACAAGTCTAATAGGCTGATATTGGTCCTTACTCAACTCATGATTCTTTGCCTGGTCAATCCGATCTAAGGAAACTTGTCCCTTTCTCTATAATAGGAAAGAGAGGGAAAGATGTGCTGCAAGCCCTGTCTATGTACTCCTGGAGAGGGTTGCGGCCTGGAAATACTGCAGCTCTACTGGGTGCCACTACACCTATTTACACCTCATCAATGGGTAGGCCTAAAGATGGATGCATCACCATCTCCAACAGCTCCTCCCTCCTCTGGTCGAAAACTCCATGCTCCTCCCATCTACTAGCCTCTTGCAAAACTACCCTGTCAAGCTCCAACACCTCCTGACGGCAAGTGTCAACAACCCTGCTAACTACCTGTGCACCTATCTACTCCTCGCCAATGGCTGGCCCAAAGCACAGTTGCTCATCCTCCTCCATCATGGGCTCAACATGAGCCACTAGCTGATCCTCCACAAATGGCCCATCAAGCACACTGTGCATATCATCCTCCTCATCTAACTCATGCCCCACCATAAGTTTCTCATGTTGAATCACCACGGGTGATTCATCTCCCTGAATGTCTCCCATGGGGTCTATCGACTGCTCATGATACACCTCTGTCAAACATGGTTGCCTATCTAGGTTGTCGTCAACACCACCACCTATTTGCTCATGCTCCTCAGAGATATCCTCATAAAAACCCATGGACTCTATTATAGATGGAGAATCCTCATCTAGAAAGTCAGAACGACTCTCCACCTGATCTTTGTCTGTCATCTGCTTTGTGCTACTTAAGCATGAGTGGTTAGGCCCCCAAGTTTCCTTGCAAATTGGGCAAAGACCCTTCTCAACTCATTCTTGCTACATGTTTGGATCCTTGTATCCTGCATCTCTACAACTCCACCTAGGTTAGCTACCTTCTGAAGAATCTCATGTTTTGCTCAACCACCCCTTTGGCTAGGCTAGCTTATAGGCAGCTGGCAAGGCAACCTGTGTCTTCCTCCAAAGGGCTAACAATTTTGTCTACAACTATTTGTGAATGACATCACCTTCAACTAGCAAAGAAGATAAGATAACTCGCATGTTGGCTTTTACCTCCTCAAGGTGATCCTCTCTGATGTTGGTGAAGAGATTTGGCACATCTGAAGGATCAGCTTATCCTGTTCTAGATCAAGCATGACTATGTAGAATCTTATTTTAGCCATAGTGTCTAGGATCACACCTTCTATCAAAGTTTGAGCTCTGAGTGTCATGCAGCCCTTAATAGCATTCTACAATCAATTGAAAGACATTCTTCATGATGATGTCATTGTAGAGAGGAAAGGGTGCCACTCTCTTCAAAATGTTGCTGAGATAAGATGCAATGATTGGATTGTTCTCCTGGTTGCTCCAAGAATTTGGCTTGTACCAAAGCAAGCATAGCTGGTTCCAAAGCCCAATTTAAACTCCAATTAGATTGACCTGTTGGGAATCATTATTGTCGTTAGACCAAAACCCGCAGGTATTAGTGAACGATCGCATCGCCAGAGATAAGGATCCACGAGAGTCGATTAGTCCATATTGCGAAACACACGGAGAGCATTGGTTTATCCAATGTCCAACAATCTCCCTCCAACGCGAGTCGAGTGTGTATCGAACTCGTGACCTCCGCTCTGATACCACTTGTTGGGAATCACAATTGTCGTTACACCAAAACCCGTAGGTATTAGTCAATGATCACATCGCTAGAGATAAGGATCCATGAGAGGCGGTTAGGTGGTTAGTCCATGTCGTCAAACACACGGGGAGCGTTGGTTTATCCAATGTCCAACATGACCCACCTTGGAAAGAAAGGATTCCATCTCTTCCAATGTGAGGTCATCTCCTGGTCTTCCAGCCTTTAGATCTGTCCCAAGTACGAAAAGCCAATTTCCCACTTCTTTCTCCTTTTGTAAGTCCCTCAGATGCCTCTATTGGAGCAAATTATGCACCTTCCGGGAGAAAGGTCCGTTGTTCTATTTGGGTGCATGGTGCTTCACAAAAATAACTTTTGTATTGTTCAATCTTTTCAATTTGTTTAGGAATTACTCCATGGTTTAGCCCAATGCTAAGTTGCAGGAAACGTTGCCCAAAGGGTCGTTCCCCCCTGGAAACGAAATGGAAATGTGCTTCACCATACCGTACGTCCTAGAAACACGTTTATGTCCGTACTAGATCACTTCGCGTTGGGGAAACATGCCCAGTACGAACGGAAAAGCATTTCCAGGCGGTACGAGCGCGTTTCCAACGTTTAAAATTCTTCTTTTGCGCTTTTTTTTTAGTTTGTGTTTTTTATTATTTTTTTAATCATGGAAAGTATCTTTTGGATACTTCTAGATGGCTCTCTCAACTTATAAAAAGACTCTCGCCTCATTCCCTCATCACATGAATTAAACATGTTGTTTCACTTGCAGATGGGTGATTTTAGCAAGGTGAAAAGAGGAAGAGAGTAGTGCTTCAGCTAGGGCATTTTCACCAGTGAGCAAAGGAGATTTCAGTAGCAAGAGAAAGAGATTTCAAAAGCAGAATTGGAGTGCGAAGTTTCCAGCTACGACATTCTTGGTTTTTGGCTCAACTAAAACCATATTTCTTGTATTTTGTGGCATTTTGGGGTAGCTTCAGCAACACAAAATTAATTGGGTAAGAAGAATTCATTTTCTTGGTTTTTTTCCCACTGTTTATTCTATTTTTCGAGGGTTTATGCTACCAAAATTATGAAAAACGTTTTTTCTTTACAGATTTTTTTTTTTTTTTTTTTTTTTGCAGCAACGGCTTTCATCCAAGGTTCAAGTTCAAGCCCCAAGTCCAACCCAAGGGCTGAATATTATCCTCTTTGGAAGCATGTTCAAAAGCTTCAAAGATGTGGAGGTGGTGGCTTAGAGGAATGGTGATGTAATCTTTGCAGTAATTCGTACAAGGGCTCTTACCCAAGTGTGAAGGCACATCTTTTGCATGGAGGAGGATAGGGGATTGCAGGTTGCACAGAAACAACAGACCTTTTGGTGAGGAGGGAATATCAAAGAGAGCAAGATCAAGCGGATAGAATTAAAAGAAAGCATGATGAGCTTAGTCAAGCTACTCCTAAAGCTCCAACAAACATTGAGCCAAGGATTGTAGCTGAAGCAAGGAAGAGGAGAGCCACTCAACAACCACAAAACCACCTTCCAGAAGGGCATCCGGTACAATTCAAGATAGTAGAATTGCTAAATTGGTGAATGTGCAAGCAAGAGAAGAATTTGATTCCAGAAGGGCTAGGTGCATCTATGCATCTGGTATCCCATTCAATGTTGTTCGCTCTCCTTACTGGCAAGATATGATAAGGGCAATTAACAAAGCTCCTCAAGGGTACAAGAGGCCCAACTATGAGAAATTTAGAACTCAATTTCTCAAAAATGAGAAGGATCATGTGGAGGATATTTTATCCCCAATTCGTTCTTCCTGGAGTAGCTTTGGGGTTACCATAGTGTCAGATGGATGGACAAATACAAGGCGCAGACCACTGATAAATATCATTGCCACTTCACCAAAAGGAGCAATTTTTTTTAAAGGTGAAAGACTGCTCAAGAGAGGTAAAAGATGCACAATTCATTACTGATGTTATCATAAAATCTAATGAACAAATAGGTCCTAACAGGGTGGTGCAAGTTATCACGGATAATGCACCAGTTTGCAAAGTTGCAGGTTTAATTACCGAGGGGAGGTATGACCACATATTTTGGACACCCTGCACTGTCCATAACCTGAATCTGATCTTAGAGGAGATCAACAATAAAGTCCCATGGATAAAGGAAATCACAGGGGAAGCAAGGGAGATTTTTAAATTCATCACCAACCACCACCAATCTCAAGCAATATTTCGAGAGTACTCCAAATTGGAGTTGTTAAAAGTTGCTGAGACAAGATATGCCTCAAACTTCATAATGTTGTGCTGCCTTGTTGAGGTTAAGAAAGCATTAGTTTCTATGGTGGTGAGTCAGGTTTGGGTTGAGTGGAGACAAGCAGATTCAGAGCGGGGATATACAGTGCATAGATTGTGCCTTGATGAGGATTGGTGAACCAAGATAGATTTCTTGCTAATGTTCACAACCCTTGCATTTGAGCTTCTTCGGAATGCTGACACTGACCAACCTTTCTTAGGAGAGGTATATGATGCCATGGATTCCATGGTTGAGAAAACTATGGAAATCATTTCACAAGAGTCTCCACAACTTTTGTTTGTAGATGATCGTTTTGCTGAATTAGTCAAGAAAATCATTGTTGATAGGGTGGAACAATTTCAACACTCCATTGCACACTTTAGCACATGCCTTGAACCCCAAATTTTATGATGAGGAGCAATGGGAAGAGGAAAGCACCCGATAAGGATAGAAAGGTGGCTAATGGGGTGAAAAAATCCCTTATGAGAATTTTTCCAACTCATCTACACAGGGAGGTTAAGGAAGAATTTGCCAGTTTTGCTGCAGGAATAGATGATTATTCAGATATATCATATTTGGAGGAGAGAAGCACCATGAATCCAGTTAGGTGGTGTATTTGTCATGGAGCACCTGTGTACATTTGCAAAACCTTGCCATTCGCGTCCTTTAACAAGTGGCAAGCTCTTCATCAGTAGAAAGGAATTTGAGCACCTATGGTTTTATTCATTTTGTGAAGCGCAATAGGTTGGGCTCACAAAAGGCAGAGGATCTTGTTTATGTGCACTCCAACCTTCTCCTTGCATCTCATAGGGGTCCAGAATATGGCAATGGTACGTCTAAAGAATGGGATGTGGATCCAGAAAGTCCTAACTTGGAGCTCTCTCTTGCTACCATGAATATTGAGGACCAGGAGCATAGAAGTGGAAATGGCCAATCATCTTCTTCAGCTACACCATCCACTGTTGAGCATGCTTCGGCTGTTATTTTTATGAGGATTTTGATAATGAGTATTAGTCTTTTGTCTTTATAGTACGTGCAGCCTCATAGTCTTTATTGTACTTGCAACCTTATATATATAATAAAGGTTGATTTTGATATTTGGATATATAATAAAGGTTGGTTTTGGATATTCCGAAATTGTTATTTTCATTATGTGTCTGTGATCATTCATGAGTAAATGTAATGTAAATTTAGAGATTTATAGTTTATGCTTTGACATTTGACAATTTAATCATAACGTTTAAACTTTAAATGTAATAAATAATAATTTATCATGTATGCTTTATGATTGCACATAAAATTTCTTAAATGTCCTAAATTCTAATATATATATATATATATATATATATATATATATATCGTGTTTCCCCGTTTCCAAAATTTGGGGGGGTCGAGTTTCGTACTCGTGCCTGTTTTAGAAACTCGTTTCCATTTCCCCGTTTCATGCAACTCAGGCCCAATGATGACAAGAACATTTGTAATAATGATGGCCTCTATTTTTTGCGTTTGTCGTAATTCTCAATGAAGTGTTTAGCAAACAGTTTGTTCACAGTAAAATTCCTTCCCTTTAGATTTCAACAAATTTTCCCACTGATAACTTTGGTCAAACAATTTGGTTGTATGTTGTTATAGGTACTTTTTCAAAGATTTGATTCAGTAAATAAACACAGTGAATCATAAGCAACAAAATAAGCTTTCAAGGGTTTTCAAATGTCCACTCAATGCTTCAATGTATACACAAGGACCACAAAAATGTATCTTATTTGAGACCCAAAAAATTATACATGTTGATATATGGAAATGTTACTCACAGAATAGCTCCTCATTTCAAAGGCAAATATAAAAGAGCAGAAAGGAGAGATGACACCTAGCGTCAAATAGCAACTCCGTTATGATCCCAAAAACCCATAAGGGAGATGCTCTTCAACAGAGGCAATGCGCTTCCATATACATTCCAAGCATGTCCAATGGGTAGAATAAAGAACAACATCTATATATATTAGTCATATGATAGGCATTTCGTTACCATACTACTGCAAACACCCAACGCGCAAGAAAAGAGCCTCTCTCACGTCCAGCAGCACAACGCAACTCTGTTTTAAGTAAGATAAGGCTCTAGCGAAATATATACCCAATCCAGCTAGTAATACGCAACCTAGAATGATGAAGACTTCGTCCAGCAGATCGTATGATGGATTTCAAACTGTATAAGCACAACAATACACCAGCAAAGATAGCATGTTGTAATATTCCTAATTAGCGACAGCTAATTGGAATATTCAATTTTGTTTAGTTTTGTCGTCTATAGTTTATAAATAAATAAAAAGTGAGTGGAGAGGGTCTAACTCACTTAAGTAAAGTAAAACACCCTCCTAGTAGCACAACGTTGTGACTTAAGGGGGAGCCAAGGGGCCAAGCACCACGTAGAGAGAAGGCCCACGTTAGCTCTAGAAGCTTCTGCACAGGAGAGGTTGGGCACGTGGCAAGAGATGGAGGCTACGTTGAGGAGATGGCCTTAGGGTTGGAGGAAGGCCAACGTTATAAAAGAGGGAGGAGCCTTCTCATTTGATTCATTCGGTTGTTGATGATATTGAGCTGGTCGTTTTGACTTCTTGAGCACGCTGGTTGTTTAGCCTGTCTGCAACACTGTTTAGTGCGTTGAGTGTCTCCGGTCAGAGATCTCGCCCTTAGCCCCGGGGAACTTTGAGTGCCTGCTCGGGCAAGGTATTTTCTTCAGCAATTTGCGAGAGGTTTGGTGTTTGGTTTTGTTGCGGAGCTGAGCATTCAGAGAGACTGCGCAGTCATTGAGAGGGAGGACACAGTCCATCTAGGAGGAGCTCCGGTTTGGGATTTTTGCAAGGGTTTGTGCCGGGAGATTGAGCAGAGGGTCAGCCTTTGCCTTTGGGAGGATTTTGGTGGAGTTTGAGGCGGCATTTCATTTAGCCTCTGCGCAAAGCCTTGGAGGCCAACGTAATTTCCCAAGGGGGTGTTTTTTGGGGGTCGGCCATTTCTGATATGGTTTCTGGGTTTTGTCGAGATTGGTGAGTAGAGGAGGATTCCAGATTTTCAGCTCATTCCGGCAAGGGGAACAGCCCCTAGTCTTCAGTTCATTCCAGCAATAGTAGTTACACGGCAGTTTTCCAGCAGCTAGGACGCAGTTCAGGGAGCAGCCATTTCTTGTGTATTCTGAGAGTATTTCTACACTTGCCTCGAGGAAGCCGAGGTGCCATCACTCCCGATCACCTATTGTACTTCATTATATTTCTCAGTTTAATAAAATGGCTTAGCATTCTCTCTCTATATTTCTGGATGATTTGTCGTATATTCTTTCTATGCTATTGTATGTCTGCTGCACTGTTATCTTTATATATTTCCAAGCATTCTAGTTCTATACCACTTGGTGTGTTTATCTCACACCCTTAGACAGAGTCTGGAAAGGGCCAGGTAGCCTCCGGATTTCGTCCTCTTTTCAGAGGCGGCATATCCGGTAAATGCCCTCCCAGTCCATCTCTGGTTGGAGTTTGCCGTGTTTTAGAGATATCCCCGAAATGGGATACTACAGTGGTATCAGAGCATAGTTCTGGCTCAACCTGTGGTCTATGACACTGGGGAGGAGACCATATATTTGTTATAGAGGCAGGAAGTACAGAGACTGTGAGCGTAGGTTGGAGAACACCTACGGAGAGGGAGATTGTGTTCGGGTGGTGGACACAGAGCAGGAGAGAGAGCCTATCACAGACGCAGAGCAGGAGGAGCATGTACTAGATTCAGAGCAGAGAGGGCCGATGGCAGATGATACATAGGCCAAACAGTTTGGGGAGGCACTCCTCAAATCGGTGTAGGATTTAGCTAGACAGATTGAGGTGATGGGTCAGAGATTCACCACTGTGGAGGCTAGACAGCGTGAGACCCAACGGGATTTCCAAGTAGGAGAGGGATCAGGTAAATCCCATCATTTGCCAAAGCATGGTGCTGCTCAGCGTGATACTCTTCAGCCGATGGCTTCACGTGCACCTACCCACTCTACCATGCCCACTTTCTTGGGAGCAGACATAGGGGCAAGAGCCCAGCAGGAGGCAAAGCCCGGACACATGGGCGAGTATTTTGCAGAGTATCAGGCCTATGGGCAGGAGTTCAGGGATGCTCTCTCATTCCGGGATTTTGTTCAGCTCCAGCAGGACAATAGACCCCGCGACCATCATAGAGAGCACCGACATTATCATGACGGAGATAACCACTACACATCTAGCAGATTTGTAATATTCCCAATTAGCCTTGCTAATTGGAATATTCCATTTTTGTTTAATTTTGCCGCTTTAGTTGGAAATAATAAATAAAGTGAGAAATAAGAGGGGTCACCTCACTTTAGTCACCTCACTTTATAATAAAGTGTTCTTTTCCTAGTAGATTGACGTTGTAACTTAGAAAGGGGGCCTTGGGGGTCCACATGAGTATGATGGGGGAGGTATCAGGCTGACCCAAGGTAAACTGCGCAGGTTAAAGGAGAGTTAAGTTTTGGAGGGAGTTTGGCATTATAAAAGGAGAGGTTCTCACCTCATTTGGATCATGCATATTTTGATATTGATATTGAGAGCTAGACTTTTGTCTGCTTCAGCACGCCGGTTGTTTAGTCGGTCTGCAGCACTGTTTAGTGCACGAGTGTCTCCAGTCGGAGATCTCACCCTTAGCCTCGGGGGACTTCGAGTGCCTGCCCTGGTAAGGTTATTTCTGGTTTCACCCTTAGCTTCGGGGGACTTCGAGTGCCCGCCCTAGTAAGGTTAATTTCTGAGTTCTATCTTTCAGTTTCAGTAGCAGTTTCAGGTGGAGAGTGGGAGAGGAAGAATCCCTCTAGTGGCTGCGCAGATCTAGCAGGAAAAACGCAGTTTCAGCAGCAGGAAGGACGCAGATCAGTTTGGAGTGAGGACGCTGTTCCAGTAGGAAGAGGAAGGACGCAGATCTGAAGGCACAGTCATAGATCCAGCCTTGGAGATTGTAGATCTGAGCAGATATTTGCAGATCTGGTTCTGTAGGTTGCAGATCTGGAGGGGTAGCACTAGATCCAGCTTGGGAGATTGCAGATCTGAGGAGATATTGGCAGATCCAGCCTAGATCTGAAGAGATAACATCAGATCTTGCCTTTGAGGTTGCAGATCTGAGGAGATATTGGCGGATCTAGCATAGATCTGAAGAGCTAGCAGCAGATCTAGCCTTGTGGGACGCAGATCTGGAGAGATAGTAGCAGATCCAGCCTTGTATGACTCAGATCCAGCAGATCTGGGCAGAGAGGACGCAGATCCAGTCAGGGAGGACGCAGATCTGATGGGTAGGGTCTTTATGTGGGGTTCTGGCAGCATTTTTCAGTGTTTTCAGCCTTGAGGAGTTGGTCATCTCATCTGGAGGATTTGTGGGTAGATCCAGCCCTTTTGCCAGCATATTTCTTGAGCTTCTGAGCTGTGCACGAAGGCACGACGTTTTGTAGGGAGGGTTTAATCCAGATTTCGAAGGTGGTCATTTGCTTCCACCGGTTTTGCGGGTTTGTGGGACGGCCAGTATCGATGATGCAGTTTACTACTTCCATGTCGTGAGGGATCGACCCTGGCAAGCGCATGCTCAGCTGACGCGGTTCTGGCGGTTTTCTTCCGGCGGGATGCGGTTTACGTAGTAGCCATTTCCTATTGACAGAGGATTCTTCTTGTGAGCAAGGATAGGAGGTATCATTACGATTTTCTTGTACTCTCTCTGTGTACTTTCGAATAAATAAAAATGGCTCGGTTTTACGGCATTCTATGTGTAGTGTTCCATGATCTGGTTCAGCATTGTATTTTCTATATCTGTCTGGCATATTTCTGTTTATTACTGGTTATTTCCCTTTGGGGATATTACAGTGGTATCAAAGCATAATTCTGGCTCAGCCTGTGGTCTATGACATCGAGAAAGAGATCATACAGAGCAATAGCAGTTGCAATTCCAGAAACGCAGTTGGAAAAAGGGCCAAAATAAAAAGGGTCAAATTTTGAAGTTTGGAATTAGGAAAAACGTTTTCTGGGTTTTTCTGGGTTTTGGACATCACCTTCCCAAATCCTTAGAATTTTCTGAGTAGTTTCCAATGGGTAAATCGGAGGTCAAAGTTAAGCAGCGGTATGGTTTTGCAGCAGCCGTGCAGTTTCTGTGGAGCCTGTGAGGGAGACGGAACAGCGGAATCCAATGGAGGACATAATAGTGAAGTTGGCTGAGAAGATGGATACATTCATGCAGGATGTAACCAAGAGAATTGCAGCCGTAGAGGACAGTCAGAGAGAACTCCCTAGGGGTTTTCAGATCGTTCATCATAATGCCACTCGGCATATGGCATCGTGTACACCCACACGTCCCACTATGCCCACATTCTTGCCAGAGGACCCAGGAATAGCAGTACAGCGAGGTAGAACCAGCTCGGATGGCTGACATTCTTGCACAGTATCAGGCCTTAGGACAGGCATTCATGGATGCTCTCCCCTTCGAGGAATATATCCTGATCTGTTATGGCATTAGACTCCATGATCAACACCAGGGGCACCGGCATCATCATGGTGGAGACTACCACCGCACAACTAGTAGAGATTATGTTCAGCTCCAGCGTGATAATAGACCTCACAACTCTCACAGAGGGAACCAGCACTCACATGATAGGGGCTTACAGCGCACAGTGGACAAGTTGGATACCTCTTTCCAGCTTGACCGAGTATCGGAGAGGGAAACCATTAAAGTGGTTACCTCGCACTTGGAGGATGAGGGCACACAGGATTGCAGGGAGCCTGAGGTTACACCTAGTGTGACACAGGACTCACCATCCTTGGAGACCTCCTTGACCGTGCCGGTTGATATCATAGTGGAGGTAGAGCCTACCCCGGTAGAGCCGTCCACTGAGGTGATGACTGGAGCCATGTCTGAGTCTTCGGGTGGTAGCAGCACACAACAGATGGGTGAGGTGTTAAGAGATGTATCCACCTTCGATGAGGTACTAGCAGGTACAGAGGTATTGGATGATGGTCGCAGACAGCAGTATCATCGGCTTCGGACGGACCTTCGAGTTTTGAGAGAGAAGGCCGCGTCAGTACGGGAGACCATTTTGTTGCAGGACCAGGAGCTGGAGGGTATGAGAGCGACTTGTGCCAAGTCGGCGGCCAAGTTGGTCCACATTGGGGAACAACTGGATTCCCTGATGGTACAACCAGAGGGCACATTGGAGCGTCAGATCATTCCCCTTCAGGTATGCATGGATGGGACTGGCGGTGTTGTTGAGTCATCTCTTCCCGTTGGAGAGAGAGAGGCAGAGCCACCTAGTCAGATCTTATATGTTGACTTGGATAGCGGTATGAGACGATCAGAGTTGTACAGGGTACAGCATCCATATGTTGAGATTGGATGGAGAGAGATTTTGAGTTGGTACTCGGTGGAGCGGGCTATGGAACACAATGACTTTCTTTCCTTCTCACAAGAGCAGATAGAAGATGGGGGACATCTTCGGATGGATAACATCTCTCATACTTGTGTTGGACATCCCTTGAGCCATACACATCATGATGGGAGGTTTTTGCCTACCACCTATTTGATTCTTGATGGGGTCTCATTGATCCTTGAGAAGTTTATACTTCAAAATCCCATGAAGTGCAAAGTCAGAAATTTGAATTGGGAGGATGGTAGCCCTCATGGGAGGAGTACCAGGATGAGGAGAAGGAGGCATCCACAAGTGATTGAGTGGATGGGGATGATGAGCAAAGAGCTAGGAGGCTATTTGCAGATCTATGACACCAGGCAGCAGGAGGCTTGGCTGCGCTGGTTACTCTTGAAAGAGTTTGGCCATCACTTGGCAAACACTCTTCCTAAGAGTAGGAGGATGGGGAAAAAATGGATGGATACTTGCATCATTGAGCAGCATAGAGTATGGATGCATGGTGTTGATGTGTTACTCATATCATTCATTGTGTCTTCATCACATGAGTTGCATGATGGAGGTATGGGGAGGCAACACAATTTCTTGTTGCTTTGCTTGGGAGAGCAAGGGCAGATTTGCTCCCACACTTTGCATAATGTTGCAGGAGGAGGAGATGGCACTATCTCCTTGGTCTTTGATTGGGAAGCACTTCCATCTTGGGAGGTATTCCATATTTGTTGCAGCATTATTAGAGGAGTCTTTGACAAGGAGCATGTCAAAGAACAGAGTCTTGTACTGACAGGAACTCATTTGCATGAGCTCACAGCGTTGTCACCTTGGAGCAGAACATTATGGATGAAGTGTGCACAACAAAGATATGGTAGATCTATAACCCATAGGTCCCAGGATCACGTCATATTTGTTGCACAAAGAGGAGGGAATGATGATAGAGACATCTATGGCATGTTCTTCTTGACTTGGGTTTCCAAGCATAAGGAGGATTACCTTCTTGCACCACATCAGACCTTCAGCATTTCCTTCATTTTGCTCTTGATCATGTCTTCACTTGCTGATATAGATCAGATCGGTATGGGAGGCTTGATTATGAGGGAGGCACATGAGCTGAATGTGCCTTTGAGCATCTTCTGCACTACATGTTCTAATAGGAGCATGGGAAGAGGCATGGCCACCACTACTACATATGTGTTCTCTTTTGAGGTGGGCCATGAGATTGATATTCATCCATTGTACAGCTATGGGCAAGTGTTTGGCCTTATGTTGTTGTCATATTCAGTCATTTACTATCCATTAGTAGATGTGAGGGATCTTGTACATTGCTTGCCATGTGATTTTCTGAGGTTGCAGTGGATGAGACTGCGTTGTATCCTTGTGAGATATTGTTTGCACTATGTATCCTCATGTAGAACCTTCAGCAAACATCTCATTAGGGTGATCCATGATGACCATGTCATATTCTTCATGGATGGTTTGTTTTGGGCCAGCTTGTTCTTCATTGATGGAGGAACCTTCTATGGTGGATTGTTTTTCACTTTGCCATTTGAGGGCAATGATTTTGCAGCCCAGGATCAGCATAGACTCTACACTTGTCATGAGTGGAGAGAAGGACAGCATGAGGTAAGCTATGATGCTTTCCAAGTTCATATTTTCAGCCCACCTTCATTACCAGAGCTTGAGGTGGAAGGAGATTTTTGGGAGTTGCCTTGTTGGGAGGTGGCTCATTCGGTTTGGATGATTGCTTGGGGATGGAGGATCCACATGAGAGAGATGTTCCTCACTTCATGCCTTGAGTGGAGAGAGATGATGAGCTGGTACACAGTCGATGGGACAACTTACACATTCATAGATGCAGAGCAGCAGCAGTCATGGTCGTTAGTCATAGCCAGAGGCAGTGAGCAGTCCGAGTCATGGGACTTGGGCGATTATTGGCCACAGTGGCGATGGGATCCGGGAGGACTATTGATGGGCTGGTACCATGAGAGGCCAGTTTGGGATCCTGGCATTGAGATATCCCTTCATATCAGGGTGATGCAGGAGACAGAGAGGTTTCAGTGGGACCCAGGCACATTTTGCAGTATCGGCAGGGAGCATCAGCTAGAGAGTAGGCTTGTTCAAGCATTGCTTGAGAACAAGCCATTTTTGCCGGATGAGGATGCCACTGGGGAGAGTGAGCAGACTTTACAACATCCATCACTTCAGTTGCTTGAGGACAAGCAACGTTTTGCCGGGGGAGACTGTAATATTCCCAATTAGCCTTGCTAATTGGAATATTCCATTTTTGTTTAATTTTGCCACTTTAGTTGGAAATAATAAATAAAGTGAGAAATAAGAGGGGTCACCTCACTTTAGTCACCTCACTTTATAAAATAAAGTGTTTTCCTAGTTGATTAACGTTATAACTTAAAGAGGGGGCCTTGGGGGTCCACACGTATATGAGGGGAGGCCTCACGCTGACCCAAGGTAAACTGCGCAGGTCAAAGGAGAGTTAAGTTTTGGAGGGAGTTTTGGCATTATAAAAGGAGAGGTTCTCACCTCATTTGGATCATGCATATTTTGATATTGATATTGAGAGCTAGACTTTTGTCTGCTTCAGCACGCCGGTTGCTTAGTCGGTCTGCAGCACTGTTTAGTGCACGAGTGTCTCCGGTCGGAGATCTCACCCTTAGCCTCGGGGGACTTCGAGTGCCTGCCCTGGTAAGGTTATTTCTGGTTTCACCCTTAGCTTCGGGGGACTTCGAGTGCCCGCCCTAGTAAGGTTAATTTCTGAGTTCTATCTTTCAGTTTCAGTAGCAGTTTCAGGTGGAGAGTCGGAGAGGAAGAAGCCCTCTAGTGGCTGCGCCGATCTAGCAGGAAAAACGCAGTTTCAGCAGAAGGAAGGACGCAGATCAGTTTGGAGTGAGGACGTTGTTCCAGTAGGAAGAGGAAGGACGCAGATCTGAAGGCACAGTGATAGATCCAGCCTTGGAGACCGGCCTTGGAGATTGTAGATCTGAGCAGATATTTGCAGATCTGGTTCTGTAGGTTGCAGATCTGGAGGGGTAGCACAGTCCCGGCAGGAGGTTGAATCCACGAGAGATATTGGCGGTCCGGCCTAGATGCGAAGGAATACTCATGAATCCGGCCTTTGAGGTTGCGGATACAGTGACAGGATCTAGCATAGATCGAAGAGCTAGCGACGAATCTCTAGCCTTATGGGACGCGAGATACGGAAGATAATCGCGAGATCCGGCCTTGTGGCTCAGATCCAGCGGATAAAGGCGAAGGGAGCAACGAATCGGTCGGGGAGACGAATCGATGAGTAGGGTCTTTATGTGGGGTTCTGGCAGCATTTTTCAGTGTTTTCAGCCTTGAGGAGTTGGTCATCTCATCTGGAGGATTTGTGGGTAGATCAGCCCTTTTTCCAGCATATTTCTTGAGCTTCTGAGCTGTTCCTAAAGGCACAGCGTTTTTGTAGGAGGAGGGTTTCTGGGGGCGATTTTCGGAGGTGGTCCATTTGCTTCACGGTTTCTGGGTTTTGTCCGGAGCAGCGAATATAGGTGATCTGTAGATTTTTAGCTCATTCCGGCAAGGGGATCAGCCCCTAGCTTCAGTTCACTCCAGCAGCAGCAGTTTACGACAGTTTCTTCCAGCAGCTGGGATGCAGTTTCTGTAGTAGCCATTTCCTATTTTCTGAGAGGATTCTTCACTTTCCTTGAGCAAGGATAGGTGCCATCATTCTGATTTTCTTGTACTCCTCTCTATGTACTTTCAGATTAATAAAATGGCTCAGTTTTCTGGCATTCTATGTGTAATTGTTCCATGATCTGGTTCAGCATTGTATTTTCTATATCTGTCTGGCATATTTCTGTTTATTACTGGTTATTTCCCTTTGGGGATATTACAAGATTCCATTTGCCTACATTTGATGGCTCATCAGACAGTTCGGCAAAGTCTTGGGTAGAGAAGCTAGACATCTATTTCCAGCTTAACTAGATGTCGGAGACGGAGGCCATCAAGGTGGCGACATTACATTTGGATGGTGAGGCCCAGGACTAGTGGTTCTATGGGATGGTGACACTCGGGCATTCTACAATGACGACATATGCCGAGTTTACCAGGAAGTTGATGGAGCGTTTTGACCGGAGGGATCCAAAACAGCACTTTGTTGAGCTAACGAGGCTCAAGCGGACTAGGAGCCCAAAGACTTACATTGCAGATTTCTTGAGGGTTTCAGTGATGGTGCCAGATCTATCCGCGGCTCGGATGATCTATATGTTTGTGGAGGGATTGGCAGAGCCACTTCGGGGTTTAGTCAGATCTACTAGACCAGCTACACTCCAAGATGCTATTAGCAGGACCAGGGACTTACAGGATGCATTGCCCAAGATGCGGACACCTTACCCCCAGAGACAGGGTTTCCAACCCAAGGGGAAGGATGTGAGGGTTCCTCCCCCCAAGGGGAATCCAGGACAGGCACAGATAGATGATGATGCCAGGAGGGAGCTGAGGAAGAAGCGGATGTGCTTCACTTGTCAGGAGTCGTGGGCACCAGGGCATAGGTGTGCTGCTGGCAAAGCACACTTCAGTGAGGTCTTCTCCGATGATAGCGGGGAAGAGGATGAGGAGGCAGGAGATAGTCAGACGGCCCAGGATCAGTTGCCACCTCCACCTCCAGGGACAGGAGGTGCAGCTTTTGCACCCACAAGAGGGACCCTTGCAGCCTTGCGAGGAGTTCCTAAGTATTTGACGCTGCGCGTACGAGGGACAGTACGTGGCCAGCGAGTGTCAGTCCTGGTTGACAGTGGGGCGACCCACAACTTCATTGATGCACAGATGGTCGAGCGGAGGGGTATACCGACCGAGAGCTTTAACGAATTTTCAGTCTTGGTCCCAGGAGCCCAGACAATGCAGTGTGCCCGATATGTTCCACAGTTGGCAGTGACGATGGGTACCTACACCGTGACCGATCACTTTTTCGTGGTCAACATACCAGATACCAATGTGGTATTGGGTGTTCAGTGGTTGATTACTCTGGGGAAGGTCACCATGGATTGGGAGGCCTTAGAGATGGAGTGGGATGATAAGAAGAACGGGAAGCATGAGAGGATCCGCGGGATGCACACTTACCCACCTCAGACAATTTCGGCACACCGGATGGAGGCAGATTTCCGGAAGGGAGACATAGAGTGGGTGGTTGAGTTGCGGGCATCAGAGGCAGAGACCACCGGTCGAGCAGTTCATCCGGATATACAGGCCATCCTTGACAGGTATGATGCAGTGTTTGGGGATATACCACCAAGTCGGCCACCGAACTGAGGGTTTGAGCACACCATTGAGCTTGAGCACGGTATTCAGGCAGTGATCACTACCCCCTATAGGCATACCAAAGCCTATCGGGATGAGATTGAGCGGGCCATCCAGGAGTTGCTGGCTCTTGGGCACATCAGACCGAGCACGAGTCCGTTTGCTTCTTCCGTAGTGTTGGTGAAGAAGAAGGACGGCACCTTGAGGATGTGCATTGATTACAGGGCCCTGAACAAGAAGACCCTGAAGAACAGGTATCCTATACCCAGGATCGATGAGTTGATGGATGAGCTGAGAGGAGCCAAGTTCTTCTCAAAGATTGATTTGAGATCAAGGTACCATCAGATTCGCATGAGGGAACAGGACACTCCCAAGACTGCCTTCAGGTGTCATTATGGGCACTTTGAGTTTTTGGTTATGCCTTTTGGGCTGACCAATGCACCAGCCACCTTTCAGTCTTGCATGAACCATATCTTCCGCAGTCATCTGAGGAAGTTTGTATTGGTCTTCCTCGATGACATACTCATATATAGCAAGACTTGGGAGGAGCATCTCCAGCATATAGAGGCAGTGCTACGCATCTTGGAAGAGCAACAGTTCTATGCTAAGCTCTCCAGGTGTGAGTTTGGGATGACGGAGATGTTGTATTTGAGTCACATTATTGGAGTGGATGGAGTGAGGGTCCATGAGGAGAAGATTAGAGCCATCAGAGATTGGTCGGAGCCAAGGAAAGTGACAGAACTTCGAGGGTTCATTGGTATATGTACCTATTACAGGAAGTTCGTCAAAGGTTTCTCACAGCTTGCTGCACCCCTTACAAATTTGACGAAGAAGGGGGCATTCAGTTGGTCAAATACAGCACAGCGAGCCTTTGATAGGGCTCAAGGAGGTGATGAGTAGCTGCCCAGTGCTTGCATTGCCGGATTTTACGTAGCGATTTGTCTTGGAGTGTGATGTGTCGGGAGAGGGGATCGGCGCAGTATTGATGGAGGGGGGACACCCTATAGCCTTTGAGAGCCAGAAGCCCCTTCCGCACGAGAGGTTGTATTCTATATACGACAAGGAGATGTTGGCCATCATGCATGCCTTGGCCAAATTCCAGCAGTATTTGGTAAGGAACAGGTTCAGGGTGAGGACTAACCACAACAGCCTCAGGTTCTTTTTGGAGCAGAAGCAGCTACAGGAGAGGCAACAAAAGTGGATCAGTAAGATCCAAGCATATGACTTTGACATTGAGTATGTCAAGGGTAAGAATAACGTGGTAGCAGATGCCCTTTCACGTAGACCAGCCACGTTATCTCTTATGAGCTTGGATACAAATTGGAGGGCTCGACTTTTAGTGGAGTACTCCAAGGACAGATTTGCATGTGAGGTGCTGGATGGACAGGTAGCGGATGACAGGTACAGGGTGGTAGATGAGATCATCTATTACAGGGACAGGATCTTCTTGACTGAGGGGTCTTAGCTCAAGAAGAAGATACTCCAGGCGTCACATGATTCTCCATTGGCAGGCCATCAGGGATTTACCAAAACCTACAGGGCCATTAGAGAGAGGTTCTAATGGAAGGGCCTCAAGGAGGACGTACTCTAGCACATCAGGGAGTGCAATGTTTGGCAAAGGAACAAGGGAGAGATGAGCCATCCCGCAGGATTGTTGCAACCTATTCCCATTCTGGAGGGGAAATGGGAGAGCTTATCGATGGACTTCATCACATGGTTTCCCATGGTGCAGGGCAAGGATTGTATCTTTGTCGTCATTGATCGGCTGACAACGTATGCACACTTTTTCGCCATATCCGCGCATTACACAGCAGCACAGGTGGTCGAGCTTTTCTTTAGAGAGGTTTTCAGGCTGCATGATCTTCCTAAGACCATCATCAGTGACACGGACAGCCGCTTCATGGGCGGATTTTGGCAGGAGATTTTCCGGCTGGTGGGGACGGAGTTGACACCGAGTACCAGTTATCACCCACAGACGGATGGACAGACGGAGATAGTTAACAAGTGGCTAGAGGGCTACTTGCATAACTATGTCAGTGGGCAGCAACGAGCATGGCTGAGGTGGTTGCATTTGGGGGAGTACTGCTACAACACGACACATCACATGTCCATTAGTATGTCACCGTTTTATGCTTTGTATGGGTATCATTCCTTATCTTTTGCTGATGTGATGTTCGGTGCTAGCAAGGCTCCTAGAGCCAAGATTTGGATCCAAGAGAGTCAAGACATTCTCCGAGCTCTCAAGGACAATATGGCTACAGCACAAAACCAGCAGAAGCTGTATGCCGACAGAGGTCGGGTGGAGAGACAGTTTGAGGTAGGGGACTTGGTCTACCTACGATTACAGCCATACCGACAGTCGTCGCTGAAGCAGAAGGGAGCTAAGAAGTTCAAACCTCGCTTTTACGGGCCATACAGGGTGATACGCAGGATTGGGCAGGTTGCGTATGAGTTGGAGCTGCCCCAAGGCAGCAAGATCCACAACGTTTTTCATGTATCGTGCTTGAAGAAGGCGCTAGGGCAGCAGGTAACAGTGACAGAGGAGCTACCACCCACGAATGATGAGGGGCACTTGGTGTTGCAGCCAGAGGCTATTATTGATACCAGGGAGAGGCAGCTACGGAGCAGGACAGTCCGGGAATTCTTCGTGAGGTGGAAAAATTTGCCGGATGAGGATGCCACTTGGGAGAGTGAGAAGATTTTGCAGCATCCATCACTTCAGTTGCTTGAGGACAAGCAACATTTTGTCGGGGGAGACTGTAATATTCCTAATTAGTGACAGCTAATTGGAATATTCGATTTTGTTTAGTTTTGTCGTCTATAGTTTATAAATAAATAAAAAGTGAGTGGAGAGGGTCTAACTCACTTAAGTAAAATAAAACACCCTCCTAGTAGCACAACGTTGTGACTTAAGGGGGAGCCAAGGGGGCCAAGCACCACGTAGAGAGGAGGCCCACGTTAGCTCTAGAAGCTTTTGCGCAGGAGAGGTTGGGCACGTGGCAAGAGATGGAGGCTACGTTGAGGAGATGGCCTTAGGGTTGGAGGAAGGCCAACGTTATAAAAGAGGGAGGAGCCTTCTCATTTGATTCATTCGGTGGTTGATGATATTGAGCTGGTCGTTTTGACTTCTTGAGCACGCTGACTGTTTAGCCTGTCTGCAACACTGTTTAGTGCGTTGAGTGTCTCCGGTCGGAGATCTCGCCCTTAGCCCCGGGGGACTTTGAGTGCCTGCTCAGGAAAGGTATTTTCTTCGACATTTTGCAGGAGGTTTTGGTGTTTGGTTTTGTTGCGGAGCTGAGCATTCAGAGAGACTGCGCAGTCATTGAGAGGGAGGACGCAGTCCATCTAGGAGGAGCTTCGGTTTGGGATTTTTGCAGGGGTTTGTGCCGGGAGATTGAGCAAAGGGTCAGCCTTTGCCTTTGGGAGGATTTTGGTGGAGTTTGAGGCGGCATTTCATTCAGCCTCTGCGCACAGCCTTGGAGGCCAGCGTAATTTCCCAAGGGGGTGTTTTTCGAGGGTCGGCCATTTCTGATATGGTTTCTGGGTTTTGCCGAGATTGGCGAGTAGAGAGGATTCCAGATTTTCAGCTCATTCCGACAAGGGGAACAGCCCCTAGTCTTCAGTTCATTCCAACAGTAGCAACTACACGGCAGTTTTCCAGCAACTGGGACGCAGTTCAGGGAGCAGCCATTTCTTGTGTATTCTGAGAGTATTTCTACACTTCCCTTGAGCAAGTTTAGGTGCCATCACTCTGATCACCTATTGTACTTCATTATATTTCTCAGTTTAATAAAATGGCTTAACATTCTCTCTCTATAATTCTGGATGATTTGTCATATATTCTTTCTATGCTATTGTATGTCTGTTGCACTGTTATCTTTATATATTTCCGGGCATTCTAGTTCTATACCACTTGGTGTGTTTATCTCACACTCTTAGACAGAGTCTGAAAAGGGCCAGGTAGCCTCCGGATTTCGTCCTCTTTTTAGAGGCGGCATATCCGGTAAATGCCCTCCCAATCCATCTTTGGTTGGAGTTTGCCGTGTTTTAGAGATATCCCCGAAACGGGATACTACACATGTTCCACAGGGATATGGAATTTCTCGTTCCCTTCTTCAAGATGACTTCTCAGCTCTCAATCAAAATTTCCCTCTAGCTAGTGGGTTTACTTACAGCCAAACATGAAATGAGTGCAAACCCATTTTGATGAGAAACTTGACCTTAGGTGCTGATGAAAAACGCTTTTCCCTTGACTGTGAACTCAACCGTTTTAAAACAGACTTCAATCCAATGAATGGTGCCAAATTTAGTTTCTTTCAGCTCTTCAATTCAATGCTTGAAGGTGCCATGAAATTCCTCTACAATGAAAAGCAACTACAATCCTCTTCCTGACCGATGCAGTCTCTACAAAATTGGGTCTTGGAGGTATTGACTCATATAGCGACCGTGAGGTAGAATTCTGCTAGAGGAGGGTGTTTCAGTCAACTTCAAAGCGCAATGTAGCCAATATTACTTGATCTTGGATCTAGCAGTGGATACACTACGTCTCCTTGGCACAATTCATTAATCCTCAGGAACTAGAACATGCCATCATTCAACCAACAAGCAGATTGTTCCTCTGCAAATTGCCATCTCATTGTCCAAATATGCTCAACAATTAATTTTTCCTTTAATCGCATTGATAAGTTATTCACCAATTGATGCTCGATATATCTCATACGGCCCTAGAACTATGATAGTCGCTACAGCGCTATGTATATATATATAAATTACCTCATTTGCAGACATGGGTCACGCTCCAATGGTGCCACCAATTAATAAATGCCACATACAGGAAATGATCACCACAATAAGAGGTTCGATCTGCTGGGAAGGTAGAAAATTTATTCGAACAAGAAGCTCTCGGCCCTCCAAATAAAATGATGCCCTCGGCATCAGTAAATATGCTATCAGTCTCCACTGGAAATTATAAGCTCTCGTCCTAATAAAAGATATACTCGGCTTCGGCAATAAATGATTTGAAACTCAACTTCTTAGGGGAACATTTGATTTTAGAGAAAAAAATAGTATTCGGCTTCATATAACGTTACAATAATTTGTTTGTGTGAATCCGTTATAAATACAAGAAGAGCTCGGCCTCTGATAACCTATTCTTTTGCTGAGGGGTTCACGCTTCACGGATGCAAGTTGCTCGACGGTTGGGAGGAAGCAATTCTCGACCTCATTTTGATGGATGTGCAGGCTTTAGAATTTTCCATGTGGCCCCTCTAAAGATTTAAACAAGTAGGACCCCTTTTTTTTATGCAACCTTTGAATTAAAGTATGGCCCCCTCCTTTGAAAAATTTGTAAAATTCAACTATGATTACGGCCCTTTCTAATTCACCCTCAACAAAAATAATAAGCCACGCCTTTTGTCAAATAAATAATGAGTCACAACATTTTAATGATTTTAATATCTTGGCCCTTTCAAAAAATAATAAACTTTGGATTAATAAAATTTCTTGACCTCTTCTACGCCTTAACTTGATACGGTCTTTTTGAATGCGTGGAGTTCACCAAATTGTCAAATTTTTATTATACCTGCAATAATTTGCCAGTGATTTTGTAGGGCATTTTCTATGTGCGATAAATTTGCAACATAAACTTTGGCCATTAAGTGATTTTCAGTAATGATATGGCTTCTCTAATAAAGATATGTTTTTTGCAATAAACCCTCAGGCTAGAAGGATGCACAACTCTAATACCACTGTAATATCCCTAATGGAAAATTTGACTATAGATATCAGAAATGAGCTCGAACAACAAAATAATAGCAAATAAACATGCAACCAGCAAATTGAAACACAAATAGATGCCAATAAAATCATGGAATCATTTTATTAATCCACTAGAAAGAGTACATCAATATGAGGAATAGTAGAACCTGAGCTTGCCAAGCAAGCGGAGCAAACCCAGAAAAATATCTTTAACCCAAATGATGAATGACCTTGGCAATGATGTAGACGGCCTGGCGAGAAGACTGTTGCAAACCTACTACTGCAAAATTGCTCTCTCCAAAACTCCAATGAAGCACTTTGAGATTTCTGAGTGAAATCTCCTCAACACCCTCTAGCACATCCAAGGGTTTCCATCGTGGAGCTTAGAAGTTGGGAACTAGGTTCTCCAAACCTCATCAATAGAAAATAGCAACAATCCAAGATGTCCTCCTATGGTCTCCTCCCCATTTTATAAATCTGATGGACCCCTATAGTAGCCTTTATTTTATAATTATTTTAATCCCTAGTACCTTTTTCCTCCGTTTATTTTAATTAAAATACCCTTTTAATTTGGGAAAATGGTAAATCGGGCACCATTCCTCCTCCAGCCACTGAAAGTCACTTCCCACCATCTCATCTTGTAGATCTTCTCGTTCTGGTTCCAACGAGCTATTACACTAAGGTGTTCCATCAAGTATTTCGCCTGAAATGCCACCTTAAGCGTAAATTAATGAGTTAGGCCCCATAATAACCTTGTTTTTCGAAAGTTGTCGGAATGCAACAGAACAAAAGGCAAGTTGTGCGGATGATGGCATATGCCAAGCAATTGCCATCAGATCCCAAAGAAACTCCTCAAAAACCCATAAAGCCCCTCCAAAATCTCTTGGGCCTGCTGATGGTGTAAACCTGTCTTGTGACCTAATTGCCTACTACCATGGAAGTCCATCTTGACCATACCATAATGGAAACCAGAAAAAGGGACATGACATGCAACTCTTTACCCTTTGTAGAGATCAAGTTCTTTTTCAAGCCTGGTACATACAACACATCATTTATATGAATACTTCCTCCCCACTCCAACTGAAAAGATGTTGACCCATTACCTTTGACTACATACTTGGTATTGTCACCAAGTTCCACTTTTTGTGTTGACTTCTATGTTGCCAAGAAACGTGGGTTCGGGGACGGGGACGGCATTTTTTGAAACAGGGTGCGTGGGTTCATCTGGGTATTTTTATATTAATATATATTATAATTTATATATCATATATAATACTATATTTTATAAATTATAATTTATAAATCATAAATTTAATGACACTAATATAGTACTTAATAAATTACTAATAATTTATAAACTTCAAACTTTAAAGATTTAAACATGCACATCATTCAACATTCAAATTTCAACATTCACATGTGACATTTGTCATTGAAATTTCAAAATTTCTAGTTTGATAATATCATGATTCATATATGATATCAAGTGCAAATTGGAGCTCAGTTTACATATTAATAAGAAATTAGAATCATGATTCAAAATTTCAAAATATATGTCCATTGTCATACTAAATTCAAAATTTGCCTCAAGGCATCTCCAAATGGCAAACTGTAAACATGAACTATAAAATTAGCTAAAGCCTAAAGCCTAATAGTGAGCTATGGCTTCCTCAAGCCATATCATCAGCATCACTTAGATCTTCAGTTAGCATGCTCTCCAAGTAGGAATCACTCTCATCTTGAGGCTTCGGCTCATCCATAGCAATTTGAGGTAGCTCAATAAGGCCATCTGGTTGTAGCTCCTCGTCCACACACATAGCATCATCTGTGTATTGGTCCCATCTTTTGAAAGGACCCTCCTTGTAACCAGGGTCTTTTTGAGATATGGGATGAAGTGTGCTATGAATGTACACTAAGTTCTCTGCCTTCTTTGAGCCCAACCTATTCCTCTTTACTGAATGGATAAATGCATAAGTACTCGAATTCCTCTCGCAAGATGAAGAGCTAGCTACCTGGAATATTAGGGGAAGCCCATTTGTTGGAACACCTAATCCTACATGGGTAGGTGTGGAATATGAAAAGTCACAATGGAGTCCAAGTGACCTTGGAATGTGAAACCAAGAGTCACACCATTGTACTATAAATGTACATATTTGTATAATGGAAAATAAGAAAAGCCTCACGCTTATCCTTCATTGTGTGTTTCTCTTGTGTGTGTGTGCTCATCTTCCTCATACACCATGTGTGTGCGTCAACATGGTGTTTAACATGGTATCAGAGCGGGCGATTTCTGGCCCTGCTCCACTTTGAGTGAGTCATTTGTGTTTATGGCCTATGCATATCTGCAAAAAATTGTTGGTTTTTTTGCAGCACTCAAGTGTTTGTAGCAGTCTTTTTGCCACATTCAGAAAGTGGTTTTGAAGAAGGAGCAGCATTCAAAAGAAAAAGCAGCATTCAGAAGAAGGAACAGCATTCAGAAGAAAGAGCAGCATTCAGAATTTGTTTTAAAGAAGAGCAGCAGTGTTGTTGAAGAAGCACATCTGAAGGTTTTCATCCTATTTTTCTCTGCAATTTCTGCCTATTAAATTATGTTTTGGAGAGCTGTTGGAAAAATTGTTTAAAGTTGATTTCTGAAGAAGTTTCTGGGTTTTCACTAGAAATATTTCTGAGTTTTCATTGGAAGATTTCTGAAAAATTTTGAGTTTTTCAGCTGCTCAGCTATCGGAAAAATTTCTGGGTTTTAGCGTTGAAATTGTTTGGAAAATTCTGCATTTCTGCTGTTCAGCCACTGAAAGATTTCTAAGTTTTCATTGAAAATTTCTGAGATTGCTGCTATATTTCGTGAAAAGCCTTCTACCTGCAGTATAAAAATCTCTGAATCTTTTTCTCTCTGCTGTTATAAAAAAAAAAAAAAAAAAACATTTCACTGCTCTTGCGCCTTACTCCCTCTCCACTCGGCTTTACCGTTGGCCTCACGACCCTCATCACTCCACTATCCCTCTCAACCAACGAAACCCCTCCCCACGGATTTCAACGCAGACTATACAACACCTCTCGCCTCCCTTGCACTCTGCAAACACAGTCTCTCCTTATCAACCTACGCTCCTCACATCTGTCCGCCCTAACAACAGTCGACCCTCCTTTCCGCTTATTAAACCCACACAATTCGTCATTCTGTGCCAATACTCCGCCATCACTCTCCCCTCGCTGCAGCCTCCCCTTATTTCCGCCTCCTCTCCATTAGATAATACACTCCTCCACTCTGCGATATTACCCACAGCTCCTTACCACGTTTGTAAACCCTCCCTCCATACGCCATTCTCCATACGCTCGACCACTGCATACCAGTCCTCCCCACGGCCTTTGGCCGCCCCTTCCCTTGCTTGGCCGCTGCGTTAACACTTTAATACGCTCCTTAGCCACCCCTCCCTGCCGCTGCGTCGGCCCTCCCAACGCTCCCCATCCTCACAGCTTTGAAACCTTTTTTAATATCCGCCCCACTTACATACAATACCACTCCGCCCTTTCCCTACGCTCCTCCTGCCCCTACGCACCAGCTCGGAGACACACCCGCCGCTCTATACATTCTCTCGGCCTTTGACCAGCCCTCCTACTCTCTTCTCCAATGCCTATTCCATTTCTCCAATTACAATACCACTTCATTTTTTTAAATACCACCCTTCTCTTTTAAAAATCGACTTTTAAAATTAATTTTCCCTTCCATATTAACCAATACCGCCCCATATATAATACCTTTCCCTCCTTTTAAAATTTTTAAATTCCCTCCCATTTAAGTTCGACCTTTTAAAATTTTTACATTCCCCTCCCCCATTAATAATCCCCCCCATATAAATCCCTTTCCCATTTTAACTATTCCCATTAAATTATTTTTTAATTAATTAAAAAAAAAAAAAAAAAACAGCAGAGAGAGGGGAAAGAGAGAAAGAGCAGAAAAAGAGAGAAGAAGATTTGAACAGCAGGAAAAGAGGAATGACATGTGAGCAGAATTGAAGAAATGACATGATTTACATTGTGATTTGTGGCATTGATTTGAAGAGTGTTTTATTTTGAAGAATTTCACATTTGAAGACAAGTTTGCCATCATTCAAAACAACTCTTTGAAGAAAAAAATTCAGCTTCTTGCATAAGTGTTTTTGCTGGACATTCACATATTTTTGCAGAGATTTTGTATTGAACTCACATTGTGAGTGAATTTGCCTCTTCATTCATAGTTGGAATCAGTGTATTTGAGTTGTTGAATTGTTGATTGCCCTCCATCATTTGAGGAGCACACTTTGTACTTTGAGGCATTTGTATTTCCTGTTGCATCACATTGTAAACGGGTGCATTTTCGGTTGAAGCCGACACCCTTTCATTTTTTGAGTCTAAGTTGTTGAAAATGGCCAAAATCAATGAGGCATTAGTGTTGTTGAATGACCTCATTCATTCAAATGTTCATGATATGATAAAAATGAGCAAGAACGCTCTATGTAACATTCAGAGTTGTTTGCTAGATGCACAAGAAAAGATTGAGTTTTTGCAGTTGGAAACTCAGCTTCAGCAAGACGAACTTTACCAAAAGAGTCACCATTCTGAACCTGTTTCTGTTCAGAAGATTGAGAAAGACTCCCATCAGCAGCAAGTCAGCAAGTTCCAGTTGATTCCCATTCAGTTCCTTGTACTAGAGCAGATTTACATGCAGATGCAGCCACTCAGCCTGCACTTCCTAAGCCCATCATCAGACCTTGGGAAGAGCTTGTCCACAACAAGCACCGAACTGGTCTTGGATATGACAAGGATGTGTCCTTTCATATTCCAGACTACACAAAGCCCATCATATTTCAGAGTGCCAGATTCTTGTATGACAGTTCACCTGTCGCTGTTCCAGATCCTGTTCCACTTCCACAACAGATTGTAACATGCCAACATTGTGATCGAGTTGGCCATATGAAAGATCACTGTTTTGATCTTCATCCATGCAAGCACTGTGGTCGGCACACCCATTCTTCAGACAGATGCTTCAGACACAAGCCTCCTGCAAGAACCAAGATTCATCTTGGATGGATCGCTTCTTGGCAATGGTCATCAGCAGCCAAGAAGATGTTTAAGTCGCATGTCAGAACATGTTCACGGATATTGAGCAAACTTGCAGTTGAGTTTTCGCCATCATTTCACCTTGTCCCTGACAGGGGGGAAATGGTGGTCATGTACAATCTTCGACGTCAGATCAAGCGAGCGTGAGCCACAATCTCTCATTCCATGTTCAGAGTTGTAGCCAGCAGTTCAAGCGAGCCTGAGCCACAATTCGTCATTCCAGAGTCAGAGATGTAGCCAGAGACACGGATGCCCATGAGCATGCCTTCGGTTGGTGGATAACCTTAAACCATCATATTTGGTTGGTGGAAAACCTAAAACCATCATTTTCATTGGTGGATAACCTAAAACCATCATCTTTGGTTGGTGGATAACCTAAACCATCATTTCTATTGTTGGATAACCTAAACTATCATTTTCTGGGTTGGTGGACAACCTAAAACCACCACAGTCGAGAACTCCCCTTCTTTTAGGTCGAAGGTCTCCCTTATGAGGGACAATTTCCCAGCGTAGTTCTCTGGGGCTCTTGCCGCTTCTTTGGAAGAGTTCCGGGAACTGCAACAAGTTTTGCGTTCCAGTGTTTGTGGTCATCCTAAAACCACCTCTTTTTTCCAACATTTCAGAGAGTTGATTCAACCCAAGTGCTGCCATGCATACTTTGCAGATTTGTATTACAACTCTTTTCTTGGACTCACACATACCCCTTCGGATTAATGGGGGATGTTGGAACACCTAATCCTACATGGGTAGGTGTGGAATGCGAAAAGTCACAATGGAGTCCAAGTGACCTTGGAATGTGAAACCAAGAGTCACACCATTGTATTATAAATGTACATCATGTATAATGGAAAATAAGAAAAGCCTCACGCTTATCCTTCATTGTGTGTTTCTCTTGTGTGTGTGTGCTCATCTTCCTCATACACCATGTGTGTGTGTGCTCATCTTCCTCATACACCATGTGTGTGCGTCAACATGGTGTTTAACACCATTAAATTAAATTTAAAAGTTAAAATAAAAATAAAAATAAACTAAAATGAAAATTTAAAAATTAATATAGAGATTTAATTGAAAATTTTCAAATTTCAAATAAGATGAGGAACTCCAAACTAGCTACCTATCCAAGTAACCGTATGCCAAATTGCTGCAACTCAGGAGCATCAACACCATGAAGCCACCACCAATCAATTGGATCCTTCTTCTTGCGTCTATCTGCCAAAGATGCATGTGAACCAAAGACACCTCGGCCACGTGACAATTGGGCAAACTGAATTCGTATGTCAGAGGCTTCTTCTATATCACCATAAATTTTCTTGACAACAGTCAAGAATCCTTTGAACACCTCTCTATCTTGGGAAGGAGGCCTCCTTCCCATTGCGGGATCATACCATTTTGGATTAACTGCATAAGCTGCCATATGAAGAGGGGTGTTTAGTTTATTCCAACGCCCATGTATAAATTCTTTCAGTTATGGCCATAAAGTAGGATCCTTCCTATCTGTGATGGTTTGGATCCTCTCACACATGGAGTCCATGTTCTCATAAATCTCACCTAAACATGGACCATCTATATCTAAATAGCGGATCATATCACAAATTGGTTCTACAATCTCCATAACAAATTTGGTATCAACCCAAAAATGATTATCCAGAATCAACCTCTTCACCTCCAAAGCTGCATCTAAGGTAGATAACCTCCACTGGTCCCACATGTCATTGATAACTGTGGTAGATAAAGCTTCCTTCATCTCCACAAGCCGCCTAAGTAAAATGTAGTAAGTTGCAAATCTGGTATCTGCTGATTTAAGAAGCTCCATTTTGGCATGCTTGTGGTAAATGGCTTGTGATTGATGATGGTTGCATATAAACATTTGAATTTTGCGGCCTTTTTCAATTAATGCTTCAATCCATTCAATTTTCCCAATGTCCTTCAATGCATTATTCAAAGAATGCACTGCACATGGTGTCCAAAAAATATGCCTGGACAATGGATACATCAAGGACAAAATTAAAATATTAATAAATCTGAAATCAAAATGTTTATTCAATATTGTTAAAAATTACTAAATTAGAAAACAAAAGTTGAAACTTATCACTTACTTGTACTCCTTCTAAACCATTGTCCCTACTGCTTTGCACACTGGGGCTACATCATTAATAACTTGAACAACATTGGATGGCCCCACCTCTACAGTGGCATCACATAATTGGTCTTTCAAGAACACAGTGTTCTTTTCTTGACCAGAACAATCAATGGCTCTGAGAAAATAAGGACCAGACATGGAAGAAACAATGATGTTTATCAATGGACGATTCCTACAATCCGTCCATCCATCCATGACAATTGAACATCCATCCACGCTCCAAGATGCCTTCAAGGGTGCCATTGTCTTCTCAAGACGAGCCTTTTCATTGTCCAACAACACAGTTCGAAGCTTCTCATAGCCAGGAGCTTTATATCCTTGAGGTCCATCATTAATAGCATGAACCATTTGCTCAAAATAGGGGGAACGAGCTGCATTGAAGGGAATGCCACATGAAAGAAAAAATCTTGCTATTGCAAGATCAACACCCTCCCTACCTTTCACATCAAACATGTCATAAAGGCCACCAACTTTAGACTTCTTGCGTGGTTGATTGGTAGTGATTTTTTATGCTCTAGATGACATATCACCAACTTGAACTTCATCATCATCATCATTAGATGGTAATTTTTCCTCATTGGAATCATCTTTTTCATCGACATTGAGACATGGCCTAGATATTGCCTTGCCTACCTTACCATCAGCCATTCGTTGCTCTCTTTGTGCACTAGGGAGTCTAGTGGAATCATTTGGGTCTCCACTGCAAGCATCAACACCATTCCTTGGTTTTTGCATAAAATGAGCTTTAACTCTTGTATAGCTCCCTTTCCATTCAAGCTAACAAAAATTGCATTTTATTGTTGCTGTCCCGCCAGAACCTTTTGAAGGTTTTTGCCTGTCCACATGTTTCCAAAGTGGATATTGTGGATTTGTCTTTGATGAAGACATTTTGATTTTTTATTTTGGAAGAATTTGTTTAACAAAATAAAATTAAACATTTGTAATAGAGGTCAAAAGTTTTTGACTCAACTGTTAAATTTTTATTGTTAAAAACAGTCTCAGGATTCTGGAATTAAAATTTAAAACTGTTAATTCAATAATCAAAATTTTAAATTGGGTTTGAAAAACAAATTTTTTCTAACAAACAATAAATTTAAAAATTAAAAATTAAAATTATTAATTAATGAGCATTGAATAGTAAATACTTGTGGCTATAGACATTGACTGTAAGACTTGAGTGAGTTGAGCTCCTACGCTGCCCTCTGAACAGTGAACAGTGTTCAAAAAATGTATACACCCACTGAACACTGAACAGTAACACTGAATCAATGTATATGTTGCCCTCTGAATCAGACTATCAGTGAAGCGGGTGGGTCTGCGGGTGGGTCCAGGCACAGTGGTCGTCCGGTGAGAGGGGTGGGTCTGCAGGTGGTGAGAGGGGCATCAAACTTCAATTCTATCTGCGGGTGAGAGGGGCTATGAGAGGGGATGAGAGGGGTGGAGTTGTGAGAGGGGTTGAGAGGGGCTGAGAGTGGCGGAGCTATGAGAGGGTCATTGAACGCTGTCGTCGAACAAGGAGGGCCATCGAAGAAGGAGGGTTGTCGTTGTGAGGGCCGATGAATGTTGAACGCTGCAGAGGGCCGATGAACGCTACTGAGGGTCATCACTGTGAGGAGGGTCATCGTTGTGAGGAGGGTTGACGCCGTCGTTTAGAATGTTGTTGTCGGTAAGTTTCATGAAAGGGCTAAGTTATGAATGCTGCATGTTTTAACTTTTAAGTTTTAAGTTTAACGTTTTTTTTTTTTAGCTTTAAATTTTAATTGTAGTTTGTATGTTTTTAAAAAATTAAAATAGTTGGATTTTAATTGTGTTGAACCTTTAATTAAACTGAGAGGGGGGGGGCAGGTGAATCAGTTTAATGCATTCCTGATCTTTTAAAACTTTTCATTAAGCTATTTACACCTTCATTTCATATCCAATTTAATGTACAAGTAATCTTAGAATGCAAGCAGCAAGTATTAGTTTAATATAGCAGTAGACTTAATATGAGAGTTGCAGGCATTAAGCAGATGATACATATCAGATTCAATACATAACTATCATGCACAAAGACACCAGATATAAGTGGAAACCCATGACGGGAGAAAACCACATCTGATTATTGTTGTGATGCAAAGGCAAGCTCCTACTCCCTCTCACCACTGTTTTTCTGCAAGCACCAACCTACAGGAGGCTCCAACCTCAATTCTGCAAGCTACAACTTGCAAGGAAGCACCAACTCCCTTCAATTTTCTGTAGGCACCAACCTACAGGAGGCTTCAACCTTTGTCAGCTACAACTGACAGCTATTAAGCTGAAAGTTTGTTGATTTACTTCAGATATCAGCTCTGTTCTGTATCTGCTCTTCTTCTCCTAATCTTCTCTGCTTTATTCTTCTATATTCTGCATTCTCTATATCTGCTCTCTCTCTCTCTCTCTCTCTCTCTCTCTCTCTCTCTCTTCTAACACCCTTTTTGCATATCAAAATGATATTACTTATAGAATTTCTTGATGACTGTTTGTTTTCCTCTAGGAATTCGAAATGAATGGTCATACCCCTTGGTCTTCTGCCTCCTCATTTATTTATCCAACTCAATTTAAAAATCATAATAATATGTACACAATTTCATGCTACAGTGGGATTTTGTCTTTTCTTTAGGATACTTGCCTTTGCATCACAAACAATAAAAAATAATTACATCATTTACTTTCACATTTTAATTACATATTTCAATTTCACTCAGCTCCTTTTCCGAATTTTGGCTTTACTGGATTTGTCTTTTCCTGCTGTTGTTAAGAACCTGTTCTGCATACCTTGGTTCACTGTAATTGTGTGCACCTGTGAATGTATACCTGTCAAACCTGTAATCTCAGTTTATCTCTGCATGCTCTCCTCTTCTTTTTCCTTTTCCATAATTGCACTTAAGTTTTCATGCTCAATCATATTCCAACCCGGGCAATCTCTCTCTCTGCACTTATTCTACGCTGGCAATTTCAATTAAGGTTGGCTATTTTCTCGGTTGGCACTCAGATAATAATCAATAAATCTAAGGGTTTATTTTAATGCCTCCTCTAATAATGTGCTCTCCAAGACATACATATATCACTGCGTTCTTTAATTACTCGCAACCTTAATATATATCAATGCAAATAACCCGGCGCCGAACATATACATATATACGATCAACCTTATCATATAACCCTCGGTGATAAATATTTAAACTATATTGTATTTAATCCATTACACAGGTTAATATGTCTCCGTCGTTATACATAAGTTCTTTTATACTCCGTCGGGCCTTATACTAAATTAATAACCCAACTTCATTACGTATATTTCCGCCGGGCCCACAATGCCATCAACCGCCAATCGAATGCACACAACATACATGACTTATCGTCCACGCACCTTTATTAAACCTCGTGCAAGTCCTGTGATCACCCACCGTTGGATAGCCTTTGCCCAGATCAACGGATCTTATTCATTTCGCTGGGAGTCTTTCGCCGATCGTTAATTCGCGAAATTTCATTTTAATCAAAACCGCTTGGGACACGCGGCCAAATCCTAATGGAATCGCTCCGATTCCACAGATACCACCTTCCATATAAAAGTGGTGCGAAAAATACCAAAAATCGCCGTCACTGTTCCCTGTTCCTACTCGTGGTTCCGTTGCTTTACTCCAGGTTCCGGTCCTCCATGACTTCATATACATATAACTTTTCATCGTATTTCAGTTATATATATGACTATGGTTCCTTCTGCCTTTATTAAAACAAATCGCTCATATTTCAATGTATTGTCGTATTCGATTCCGCTCCAATGCTCCGGGTTCCGCTGCCTATTTAATGTACAGAGGTTCTATCAAACTGTTAACCCCGAAACTCGTGGGATAATCAATACCACGACATCATTGGCTACCAGAGTTCAGAGATTGAGCCATTACACAGAGTCAACACCTTTCATCACAATCTTCTACCGTAATTTATCTTGCTGGTAACTACAGGTATGGCTACGCATAACTAATGACTTTCAGTAGGCATCAATTTATTCCAATCCCACACAGAATCACGGCTCATACATTCCACATAGTCAATTTGCGTTCCACTGCAGGTTCAACGGTCTATCCACACATAACCCTCGCCACAGAGTTTATTTATTCGACACAAAAACCTCGCCATAGAGTTTATTTACACACCATACCTCAAAATTGCACACTACAGCATCATAGACCCATTTAGACCCCCAATTACAGAATCTCATGTAATGCAAAACTTCTTCACTACTCTGCACCTTGAATAGCTCTTTAGATCAATTCATTTCCTTTGCTTCCTCTGCTTTTTCTTTGCTACCTCTGCTTCTTCTCTGCTGCCTCTGTTCTTTGCCATCTCCTTGCAACTGTTCCTGTCTCTGCATCTGTTACCTCCTTTGCCATCAATGACAACATTTCCAACAAATTGTAGTTTGTATGTTTTAAAATTTAGAAAAATTAAAATAGTTTTTATTTTATTAAATTATAATTTATTTTTAATTTAATTTTAATATTTATTAAAATTTAATTTAAATTTTTAAATTTTTAATTTTTAATCATTTAAAAAAAAAAAAAATATATATATATATATATATATATATATATATATATATATATATATATATATATTTGAGGAAATTGTTCATGAAGAAACCGAAGAACCCGAAATTTGGGTTCTAAGTACCCAAACCATGGGTTCTCCGTACCCAAAGAACCCAAAGAACTCGAATTTTTTTTTTCGAAGAACCCGGTGCATTTGAGTTCTTCTGAGAAGAACCTGTACCCGAATCTGAGACTTGGGTGCGGGAACCCAGTGCGGGTTCAAGAACCCCACCCCTGGGTACGGGAACCCGTGCAACGTAGTTTGACTTCCTTTCTTCCAATTTAGTGAGACGGTCACAGTTACCTGTCATATGTCTGGAGGCACCACTGTCCATTAACCAAATATCATTGTCATCTGTAATAGTTCCTATAAGGGCAGAAAAGAAAAGACAAGTTGTACTTTCATTAGTCTTGATAGACGGAGCCATCTGGTCAAAGATCCTGATCACCCAATCAAATTGCAAACTAGGTGTCTTCAAGAGGTGCTCTTACTATCCTATCTTCACCAAGGCTGTAAAGCCATGTTGATTTTCTAGTGCTAATTTTTTTGCCACAGATAATTACTTCGAATGATATGCAGTCTTACTTTAGCATATTTCAAAACATCATTATGCAATTACACTCATAAAATTCAACAGTACATGTAACAGAAACAGTAAAGATCACAGTAGAAATACCATGCACAATAGACACCAAAATTTTCACCTAGGAAACCCAAACTCAAGAGAAAACTCGGCATTCTAACACGAGAAAAGCTAACAAATTGGAACAAACTATGGGATGACTTCATTCAAAGGAGATCTGAGAGAAATCATTGTTTGGAATTTACTTGAAGAGTGGGGATGATGAGAATATTCATGTTGCCAATTGGGCAACGAGGAGCAAAGACTCAAGTAGAAGGGATGAGGAGTCAACCTCACAACCCAAGAAGAAAAATTTGACTAAGGTAAAGTGTTTTACCTGTCATAAGACAAGACACAATGCTTAATAGTGTCCAAATAAGAATAAGGGGGGAAAGGGCATGCAATCAACTGTAGCAGCATCGACAGAAGCTCAATAGGAATCAGCGAGGAAGTATGAAACAGAGTTCATGGTTTTTCCGTATGTTACCTCAGGCACATATGTCAATGGATGTGTGGCTGCTACATGTTGATCGGAGTAGAGAAGTAAGGGTTATGCTTGCCTAGGTGCTAGGGTTAGCAAAAGAACCCACAAGACGACTGCTTTAGCAAAATATTAATGTAGGAAAAAGAAATGTTACACAGAAGAAAAAAAAAGAATGGGATTAGACCCTACCTCTTTGGATCTCCAATAGTGGTGGCAGCCTTCAATCTCCCTTGCAAGCTCCCACAATCTTCCTTCAATCTCCCACATGCTCCTCAAGGCTCAAACCCTCTCAATCTCTCTCACTCATAAAAAGATGTTAAGAGGGCGGAGGGGAGGCCTTTTATTCTTTTGGCCCGTCCCATTTCCCTCCAAAAAAAACCCTGCTTGGTTGCACATGGGCATCAAAGGGCAGGAGCGATTTTTTTTTAAGGGTACGATCAAAGAGCGATCACTCCTGTATCGCACCCAAAGCGTTAAAATCACTCAGAAGCTAAGTAACCGGATTCGTCCAAAAGGGGCAACGAATCGCGAATCCCCGTATCGAGTACGAATTCGTACTAGATCAGCCCCAATTCACTGGGTACGGCGTATCCGAACAAGGTACGACGTATCCCGATCATACCCCGTTCGGATACGCCGTACCCAGTGAAACCAGATACAGCCGGGCCCGCGGATTAAAAAAAACGCGCTGTCTTTTCTATAAAGTGAGGTTTTTCCTTATTCTTTCTCACCCATTTCATTTTGTGAAGTGAGAATGAGAGCTAGTGTGAGCAAGGAGCAAGTATGAGCATGGAGAAAGGGAGTTCTTTCAAAGAGATTCAAGCAACCGGTAAGTGCATTGTCCCTCTATATTTTGCATTTAGTTTGTTGTTAGTGTTTGCATGTGCATATGTTTTATATATTTGGTTATTTTTGTTTATTTTTTACAGTATTCATGGCTCAATCAAAGGCAGCAAGACAGGGGCAAAGAAAGGGGAAGAATGTCCCCATTGGAGATGCCCCTCCTGTCCCTGTAACACATTTTGATTCTGATGACTTAATGAGAAAACTACAGTATCTTACTATCTTTAATCTTGTCTTTCTGAGTAAATTTGACAATTGTATCATGTATGGTGTATCAATGTATCAATGATCATGTATGACTCATGAGTATCTATGTTTGAATCAATGAATTTTGTATGAATTTGTGCAAAAAATATCTAATTTTTAATATATATATATATAATGTATTGTATCCCAGAAGTATCCTGTTCCGGGGGTCACTGTACCCGAATCCGATTCATCGAATCCCCGTATCCCCATATCGGGTGACTTAGCGAGTCAGAAGTGATTGTGGAGCAATCCGGGAGAAACACCCCCCAATCACTCCCGGAGAAACCAAGAAGCGGATTTTTTTTTTACAGGAGAGTGCTTCCGAAAATCACTCACAGTGCACTTCTGTTCCAAGTGCGCTTCAGGAACGTGTGCAAGGGGGCAGGGGGGCACTCCCCTGCAGCCCTAAGGCCGTGGTTGCTAAAACGGTTAGAGTACCTGTTGATAGATTACCAACCTGTCTTCAAGAAGAATGCTAGATGGGTGAAAGCACCAACCGGAGCAATAGGTGGAGAACTCTGGCATAATGTTATTTGAAGACCATTATAGGGCTGTTGGCCGGCTGGCTGTCAAATGAAGAGAAACATTTTCTCCTATGGGTTACCCACGTTTGGTGGGTAACAGGCCTCATTGAGCTTGATTCTTGCTTTCCCCCTCCAACACTCTGCCAAACAGCTTCACAATCTGTCACTAAAAGATCTCAATGTTCAGACATTCCTGTGAACTCAGTCTACAGCAGATACCAGTGTTGAAATGCATATTTTGGGGATAAACAATCCCTCCAAGAATGGACATAGACTGCAGCCACTGCAATCTTCCAAGTCCCACTCAATAGGACACTCTGCCACTTCTTCAGATCCAAGAACCACAATTATGAACCCTTTAACAGGACCCCAAGAGGCGCTTCATCTGGCACCAGCAAGGTTCCCAATTTTCCACACACCATTTATAAGTGTCCTTACATGCAGCATTTTTCTGATATAATACAGAGTGACATGCAGCAATATAAAGAATACTACTCTGAAATATTACTAAAATGCAATAGTTGACAAAACAACAGGCTGACTTCTACAACAAAAGATATGTATCACAATTAACAGATCAACCTCTTCAAGATACACCAATAAAATGTAATCAGTTTAATTTCTAGCAGGGTAAATTCTGAGGCAATGTTAAGATTTTTTCCAAGATGAAAAGGACATTTATCTGCAGCTTCTCAAAAACAAAATTTCCAGGATTGTTCGATCAGATGACTGAACCCATATACAAGAATGGGAATGATATGTGGAGCAGTGATTTAGTATGGGCATGATTTAGAACAAGATGCTTACAGCTTTAAGAAATTCTCTTTCACGGGCATGTTTTGAATCACGAACTGTAGTTGCATAAGTTGACCTGTATAAAAAGAATCAGATTAACAAATATTAACTTGTGCATTGTGAACTTACTACAGAAATGTATTTTAATCCATAAAAGCTATTTGTTGCATCCTTCTAGAAACGATATTTCAACTATATAAAGAAATTTCAGACAACCTACAAACCTTATTACACTAACTAAATAAAAATCAACAGGTGAAAACCAATTGCTCTATAAAGTGATTATTAATGCCCACTTAATGAAATGTATTCAGCTATAGGATAAAATTACTGCGGTATCTCACACGGGAAACCAGAGCACATTCAATCTAGACAACCAATTTAGGAAATAAATACAATATAGAGCATGCCAACATTAAGAATTGTGTTAACAGAGGGAATGACCTCAAAAAGTAGGATGCAATGAAATTCACCTCTAAAATTTCATCAGAAATAATATTAACCTTATTCCAATCTTCATAACGACAAACTGGAATAGTAAATGCATGCTCAATTCATGTCTGAAACTGCAGAACATTTAGTTAATGATTTGCTGTAAAATGCTGTTCCTAACAATAAAATGCTTACTCTGTTATCAGAAGGTCAGGGCATAGGCGATCTATTTGAGCTGCTCCTAAATGTCTATCAGGAGTCATATTGTAATCTCCAGTATAAACAACGCTGTTGTCACCAACTTTGATGTAGAACATAGCAGCACCAAGGACCTGCTTCCAAAACATCATGAGATCAACATAAACACAGAATTTGCAAAAACTTATGGAAAAATGTAACTCATATCCAAAATTCTCAAAACAGCCATATATTTTCCAATGAGTATAACCTCATTCACAATTTATTTCAAGATCAACCGTGAATGTTGTATAAAGAACACATGATATCCAGCTCCCCATAAGGGATTCAGTTTGTTGATGCAATGTAAGATGATACTATAAATGTACACAGTATGAGGCAAAATGAGCCACATACAAGATATGGATCAATGTATTAAAAACTGGAACAGGCCGAGGGGTCGACTGAACCAGAACCAGAAGTTGTTCTGAACTGCCCAGCAAACCTGTTTCTGAACAAGTTTACTAAAGAGTACATACTACATAAAATATGAAATTATATATTTTCATATTTTATGTAGTATGTACTCATTTATCATTATATATATATATAATGTACTCTTTAGTACTCTTTAGTATATATACATGATATACAGTTACACATGATATCCAGCTCCCCATAACGGATTTGGTTTGTTGATACAATGTAAGATGATACTGTCAATGTACACAGTAAGAGGCCAAATGAGTCACATACAAGATATGGATCAATGTATTAAAAACTGGAACAAGCTGAGGGCTGAACTGAACCAGAACCAGAAGTTGTTCTGAACTGCCCTGCAAACCTGTTTCTGAACGAGTTTACTAAAGAGTACATATAATATCAAATTATATATGTGTGTGTGTGTGTGTGTCAACATAGATCTGAACCATAAGACACCAAGTATGTAACGTTTGCTCATGGGTATATCATGGAAGGGTGATATAAAAATGGCACCAAGTGAAATGCATCCCAAAAACATACATAAGGTCACTCTGAATCACCATGGCTCCACAAACACCTACCGCTCATAAATGTGCAATGCTAGAGATGTGAGGGAAATGAGGTAGGGAGGGTCCTATTACTGCTCCATTTAGCAGATTGTTGAAAATTGTGCAATCCACTATGGTTGGTGCAAACAAGACAGAGGCCCACTATCACCTCAGCCTAGGTCTCCATTCTCTAAGCCTCAACTCCTACCACAATGCTACGGGAGGCTTCCCATGAGATACACCAACCAACCCTCTACAAGATCAGTGCCTTATAATGGGGTCTAATGGTTGAAGGGAGGAGTTTTATAAATTTAACTAAATCAACCTACATGTATACTAAAACTTGATGAAATTTAGCAAATAAATAGTCCAAATTAATGTACTTGAAATATACTAACCAGAAAATTGATATATTCTCTAAATTTAATACCTGGTTAAAGGAATTGCTAAACAATTATGTTTGTTGTCATGTTTAACAGCGTTGCAAATATGCAAATCAATTTCTAACAAGCAAAGATACTCAAAATTGCATTAGATATGGCATATAAATAGTAAATTTTGATGTATTTAAAATGTCCTACCCGAATATGTCGATATTTTTGGGAGTGAACACTTAATTGGGGGGTTATTTTGTAAAAAATGCTTATTGTTCAATTAACAGGTTTGTCATTTTTGCAGAAAATGCAGAAATTATTGTTTTTGGGTATTCCCTAGCTACTCAATTCAGCCCTTTAAATCATAAGAAGTAATTATCAGTTTAGAGGATGCTTGAAAAATCAGCATGGTATCAGAGCTATGGTTAAGTAGCATCCCTAAAAGAGAAAAGCCTGTTTTTGTAAAGGGTCAAAGCCCTAGTTAAATCTTAAAAGGCTGAAAGTTTGTTGTGGAGAAAGGAGTCCTAGTGCAATATCATTGTTTGGAAAAAGAACAAAGGTCTGCATGTGATTTTTAAAAGACCGAAGCCTTAATTCTCAGCCTCTGTTCATATAAAGGAACAAAGGCCTTAGGTCTTGAACAGGTCAAAAACCTCAGCTCGTTTCAGTAGACCGAGAAGGTCTCAAAGAATATTAGGGCCAATGTTATGAATAAAATATATATCTAAATAATAATCAAATAATAATTAATTAGTGAAAAGGCACGTCTCTAAGAACATGACCATTCATGAAGGGGCACCAGACTAGGTATATAATCGAGCCCTCATTTGTAACAATCATCATCTCACTTGTGTTCAAATATTCTTATATACAATTACTTGTCCTAAAACGGATGTCTTTATCTTCGAAGTGTTCTAAATATTAGTGCAGAGTATGAACCATGTTCGTAACATTTGTATCAAAGCGTTGATTTAGATAGAAGGGGCAGAAATACAAGTTATATGGTTTTCAACCTCATCAAAATCAAATTGTATCATCCTACCAGCTGATGAAGCTGATCCGAAAAGGAGCACCAGCGTATATAGTGCAATGGCATCAAATGGAAATATTGGCTTCGAAACTGATTCAAAAACACAAAAAGGTGTTCCAAGATCTTCCAATGAAGATGCCTCTTAAAAGAGAAATCAAGCACATAATCGAAGTCAAATCAGGCTCCAACCCTATCAACATCAAGATGTATAGGTATCCACATCATCAAAAAACTGAAATTGAAAGATTAGTCCGCGATCTTTTAAAGTGTGGTATCATCACAAAGAGTAGAAGCCCTTACGTTGCTCCAGTGGTTCTAGTCCGAAACAAGGATGGATCATTTAGATTGTGCATAGATTATAGAGGTTTGAACAAGATAACGATTAAAAACAAGTTCCCTATTCCTCTTATATATGAAATGCTAGATGAACTTCATGGAGCCAAGTATTTTTTGAAATTGGACTTGGGGTCCGGAAACTACCTGTAATGACCCATTTCGACCTAAAAGGGACATAAGGATATTAGCATGCGTACGAAGCTTGCATATGATAGCTACATATGCAAGCATCGCATGCACTGCGTTAGTATATATATATATATTAACAATTGTGAAAAGTCTAATTATTGAAATACGAAGTAAGATGCAAAATAATTAGTAACTATAACATTATATTAACTAATATAGAAACTATAACATGTTATTTTAATAATTAAAGCATAAAATAAAATTATACATTTTTGGAATTAAGAAAATAAGATTATGTCAAAAGGGGGCCAATGAATATAATTAAAAGACATATATGATATAACATAAGATTAAATAATAAAATATAAAGTAAATTAAAACAAGTTAAATTAAAGTATAAACTTAGATAAAACTATGAATAAAAATTAAAATAAAATATTATAAATATGAAACTAAAAGTACATTATGAAGGGATTTTTTTGCACCTGCCTCTGGAGTGTCGTGGGAGGCAGATGACAAAGTTGCTCCTCCACGTGCTGAAGGAAAACAGAGACAGCAAACCCAGAGAAAGACAAAGACGGTGGGATAGAAGGGAATGGACAGAGAGCGGGGAGGAAAATTTGGTGGAGATATTAAAGGGAGCAGAGGGAATTCTGATAGTAACACTGAGAGATTGTCTTGTTTTTTCTTGGAATTTAGGGCACAGAGGGCCAAAAGATCACCTTCTGGGTCTGGGGACCATACGAGTAGACCCCAGATAGGTTGGGAGGTAAGGTCAATTTGGGTGACTGCAATATCAGGAACTGCTACAAACAATTACCAAGTATTATACTAAAACTCTCTTTGAAATTCCAGTTCATATTGTTAAAATTAAATTTTTATACTATCTGGTTAAATTGCCGAATTTGGGCATTATACTACCAAATCATAATAAGATTAGAAGACATAATGAAGACCGCCTTTCGAACTTATGAAGGACATTACAAGTTTAAGGTAATGCCTTTTGGGTTAACTAATGCTCCAACAACCTTCCAGGCTACCATGAATGAGGTATTCCAACCATATTTGAGGAAGTTTGTACTAGTTTTCTTTGATGATATTCTAGTCTATATTCAAACATAAAAGGAGAATTCATAAAGATTCAAATACTAAGGTTTGAAGAAATAATTAAGTTTTGAAGATTTATAAAACAATAATAATAAATTTTAATATAAAGATTAGAAAGGATTATCTTTAAAACCCTAAGCTCACCGCGACAAAACAAAATGGTGCCAATCGCCAACAAAAAAGGAATGAGTTATAATTATATGTTTTGGACCAGATGTCTGTCTTGTAAAATAGAATTTGGGCATTCGTTGGCATTTAAAAAACGCACAATCTTTTGTCCAGTATGTCGAAAATTATTTACTTTGGAAGAATATCAAGCTAATGCACATACACAAATTAAAAATTTTAAAGAAGAACTTGTAGAACTTCAAAAAATTTAAATAAAAAAAAAGGAGACCTCAAAAAAGAAATTTAAAGATCTCAAAGCTCATTGTTACGAATCATCAATGGATTTAAACGGAGAAATTTTGCGTCTAAGGGACCATATTCAAAAATTACTTACAAAGATCAAGAAGGCGAAGGCTACAAAGCAAAACTTGAAATAAGAAAAGGAATGTCTCGAGAAAAAATTCAACAAGAATCTATCAGAGAAGAAGAAAATTTTTGCTTTAAAGACATGAACCAAAGGTTAATAGAACAAATCAAAAGTGTAAAACATAAGGGCACTAAAAGTAAAGTCAACAATTTAGAAAACGAAGAACTTTCATGTCTAAAGAATCATAATCAAAACCTACTTACACAAATAAAGAAGCTTAAGAATGACACAAGACAAGTTAGATCAACTTAATCAAAAAGAAGCATTGAAGTCTTCAGAGGTAATAGTATAGTTTGAAGAAAAAGGAACGAATACTAATCCGGAAAATACTATAACTCAAGAAGAGGATAAACCAGTTGAAGTGAAGACATACTCAAAAGTTACAGTTCAAACATCGGAAATTTCAAGTGAATATCTCGTAATTATTCAACTGACTTCTATACCTGAAGGAAATCAAATACCTCCAATAAACCAAGGAATCACCACAAACAAATTAAGAGGAGATCAAATCACAACAACTCCATATCGACACCCAAACCATAAAAGCATACATCTCAACCAGTCTATGGATCCATATCATTCAGACCAGAAACAAATGACTTATGTTTCAAAAATTGACGATGTCTACACAATACAGTCTTGTGATAAAAATACAACTCAAGTTTCTAGTAACGGTAAGATTCCACAGAAGATTGATTTAGGATGGTCAGATCCCTTCTCAGTATGACAATTTTGTTTATCACTAAGAGGATCCTATCATCATGTATCAATGAAAATGACAATTCGAAGAACTCTGAAAGATACGAAAAGATTAAAAGACAAAGAAACAGATGACATGCCTTGTCTGCAATAAAGCTTTGAGGGCAAAGATTTTTTGAAGAGAAAGCCAATGTTATGAATAAAATGTATAAAAGCACTATAACTAAATAATAATTAATTAGTGAAAAGGCATGTCTCTAAGGACATGACCGTTCATGAAGGGGCACCTGCCTAGGTATATAAGTGGGCCCTCATTCATAACAATCATCATCTCACTTGTATTCAAATATTCTTATATACAGTTACTTGTCCTACAATGGATGTCTTTGTCTTCGAAGTGTTCTGAAGATTATTGCAGAGTACAAACCTTGTTCATAATAGTCAAAGCTTAAAACCTTAGGACAAGTCAAAGGGCCAATCTCCCTCAGCTCAGTCACAAAAGGATTTGTAGGTCGTGTTGTCGCACAGAATGTCTAGGCACTGTGACAACGGCTTAGACTAGGGGTTGTCACCCTGATCCCCAATCTCTCCGTTTAAGTTGTCTCCCTGCAGACTAAGGGGGATAGACCCTATAGGAATGGAATAGAAGAGAACTAGTTGGAGACCAACCAATTCAGGAGACACAGTCAAGCGACCAAGTACTTGTTTAAGATCTAACAAGATTTAACAGAATTGATTAGATTAAAAGTTTGATACCAGTGCCTTATGGAGTCAATTATCTCGTTATGAAAGTAGGATCGAGTAGTTGATAGATAAATGCTGCTAGAATGGACAACTATCCTGTTATGAAATGCCAATCCAATCTAAAATGCGAACGCACGAGATGAGAGCAAAACGCTTAAGCCACAACCACAGTATTTAATTACTCAAATAAATGTTCAATTTACCAAACTGAAAGATAAGCTTTTTCAACAATATAACTTCCAATTAAACATAAGCTTATTATTCCAGTGCAATTCTAGCTCAAAGAGAACAAAATATTTTCATAATCCTTCAATATCACCTTCAAGATAATGCATTAAAGATATTCAATCTAGAAAACGAAAGACATGCAATTTACCATAGTCCCATTACTTGAAAAAATCCACAAGTTCAATGTGTAATAGATATTAATTCAAGCAATTAAAACCACAGTTAGAGCTTATTAAACAACAACCAATCTCAATAGATGTTTAGCACGAAATATTCAAAACCAGATGCGAAACTTAAGCACTTTAAATTTCAAAAGCAATGACCATGAAAGAGTAATGAAATTTAAATACTAAGCAATTCCAAATTTAAATGATTTTCTTAAGTATTCCAACCCATAAAATTTAATTTTTCCCTATAGTCAAACTTTAGAGATGTCAAAAAAATTAAAATTTCCCTTTGACTATAAAAAATTTTATGCTTCTTCCTTAATTAAAAATTTCCCTTGAGGCTTAGAATTTCAACGCTTTAATAATGGCCCCAAAAACCCTAAGTCAAAAAAAAAATTTATTTTTTTAATTTTTTCAGAAAAATAAAATTTTAATTTATTTTTAAAGTGCTAATGCTAATAGTTAAATTTTTTATTTTGGATAAGGTACAAAATTAAAAGTTAAAGTTTAAAAAAAATAAAAATTTAAATGTCAAAAGTTACAAAGTTAAGCAAAAAATTTAATTTGATTTTTTTTTAAAACAAAAATCAAACCAAAAAAAGGTTAAAATTGAATCTCATAAAAGAAAAACAATATCAAATGTTTTGTTTTATTGTTATGATATGATTTTAGGTCAAGGGAGTATGAGAACGAGCGGGAGCGGAAGCAAAGGAGGGAGCTCACGCAGGCAGGCCGCAAGGGAAGCACGCGGGATGAGCAGAGCAGAACGCAGAGCAAGGAGGAGTAAGGGTTCGAAGATGCAGTCGTCGTCGTTGAGGAGTGTGTGCTGGAGCAGAAGTGGAGAGTACATAGGAGCTTTGGCAAACTACAGGAATGGGAGCTGGCGGGGAAAAATGAAGAACAGAGATTAGGGAGAGGAGGACGCAGGAGGCAGTGTGGAGAACGCGGACAGCAGGGATATGAGCTAAGGACAGGAGCCGACAAGGAAGAACGCAAAGGCAGAAGATGGCAGCGTGAATGAAGACAGAACGTTCAGGCAACGAGGAAGGACGCAAACAGGAGCAGGACATGAGTTGGACGCAGAGAGACTGCGTGAAGGATAGGGCTGCGTGGAAGAAAAAAATGTGCAAGAGGAGCGTGAAGGAATGAGCAGCACACAGAGGGTACTCGCAGACAAATAAAAATACAGGCACACACTAGTGCACACAAATTTCGATTTTTCCCAGAGTTTTAACCAGCAGAATCAAAGATAAAAATTTTGAGTAAAATGAATGCACCTACAATTTATACTTTGAGGCAATATCCCTCTTGGACCTCCAAGCAATTTGATCTTGAGACCAGATCTTAACCTCCAGCGCCTAGATCTGGCTCAGATCTAAAAAAATTCTCTGAAAATTTCCCAATATTACCTGCACAAAATCAGAAACCAGTAACCCAGAAACCCAACATATGCAAAAAATCGAAGATGAAACCCCGATCCCCAATTAGAAGTCAGAAAAAACTAAAAAATAAAATCTAAATTGTAAGTCCAACTTTGCTCCCAAATATAGAAGGTGCACTGGCAAAGTTACATCCAAGACATAAACTAATTCAAAAGGAATTTTACCGGTAGCCTTCTTTTTAGTAATTCTATTTGCCCATAAAGCATACTTGATTTTGCTATCCCAAGATCGCTTATTATCTCCTACTATCTTCTTAATAATGGTTATAAAAATTTTATTACTTGACTCAGCCAAGCCATTACCCTGAGGATAGTAGTTAAATGAATGAGATAATGCAATGCCATACTTAAAACAAAAAGATGAAAATTTAAACGAACTAAAAGCTTTGGCATTATCGATAGTGATCTTGGCGGGGACACCAAATCTAGTAGTGATTTTATTTTCAATAAAGTCCATAATGACCTTTTCATTGGCATTCTTAGCAGGAATGGCTTCAACCCATTTCGTATTATAATCAGTTGCAGTTAAGATCCATGAGTAGCCATTGCTAGAATTTTCATGGAATTTCCCAATGAAATCCAGACCCCAATGCTGAAAAGGTGCCTCAACAACCACAGGTTGTAGGGGCAGGGCAGCTATCTTATGTTTCCCAGTGAACAATTAACATGCTTGGCAACTTCTAACAAATTTATGCACATCTGAAAAGATCGAAGCCCAATAATAGCCTGCTCTCAGAATTTTGTGGGAAGTAGTTCTAACAGCATAATGACCCCCACAAAATCCTGAATGAAACTCAGAAATCAACTTCTTGGACTCAACGTCATCAACACACCTAAGTATTATGCCCTCAGGATTTCTCCATCCAAGGCCGTCCTTCATGAGGCAACACTTAGTGGCTTTTAATCTAAAAGCCCTTCTTGTATGAGCAACTAAATGGTTAAGACATGTAAGATTTAACAAATAATAAATAATATCCTTGTACCATTCATGCTCTCCTAATCATTGCAGCTCAAGCGAAGATGCATCGTTAAGACAAATCAAACCAAGAGCTTTCTCATTGCCTTTGGTCATCATTTCAGCCAAGCCTTGACCCTTGACTAACTTGGTGGGTCTAATCTCTAAATCATACTCTTGAATTTTAGTAACCCACCTAGCACGAGTCTCTAGGCAATCAGTTTGAGTTAAGATACCTTTAATCGCAGAATGTGGGACAAAAGCAATGATTTTAGAATAACCCACATAAGTCCTAAAATACTTAAGAGACTTAACCAAGGCATAGGCTTGCTTTTCCATAGTAGTATAATTTAATTCATAATTTTGAAGCACTCTACTCATGAAAGCAATAGGTTGTTCGTGACCTTCCTTATTCTTTTGTAATAAGACACTAGCAATGGTATCTTCAGAAGCGAAAGAGAAAATCATGAAATCCTTTGAATAATCAGGGCTAGCCAAAACAAGAGCTTTGGCAATAGCACCCTTGATTCCCTGAAAAACCTTTTTGCCATATTCTTTCCATAAAAATTTTATATCTTTTTTCAGAAGACTTTGAATAGGCCTAGCTATTTCCGCGTAATTTGGAATAAGTCTTCTAAGAAAATTAGTTTTTCCTAGAAAAGACTGAAGGGATTTAAGATTATGAGGGAGAGGAATCTTTTGGATTGCCTCAACTCTTTCAGGATCAATCTTGATCCCATCTTTGGAAATGATGTGACCAAGTAATTTCCCTTCAGTTACTCCAAAAACAGAATTAGCTGGATTCAAGGAAATCCCAAATTCTCTACACTTGTCAAAAACTTGCTTAAGATGACCTATATGACTAATACCATCTTTAGAAAAAACAGTGAGATCATCTTGATAAATTTCAATAATTTTACCAATTAAATCTTTAAAGGCATAATCCATAGCCCTTTGAAAATTAGCCCCAGCATTAGTCAACCCAAAAGGCATTCTAATATATTAAAAAGTACCACATGATGTGGTGAATGTAGTTTTGTGACGATCTTCCTTCTTGACCCAAACTTGATTGTATCTAGAAAAACCATCTAGCAATGACATCATTCCTGAACCCGTTACTCTTTGCAACATAGTCTCCATGTTTGGCAAAGGGTAATTATCCTTTTTACATGCTAGATTAAGGTTTCTAAAATCGACACAAAGTCTAATAGTACCATTCTTCTTCCTAACAATCACCAGGTTAGAACACCATGTTGAATGTCTAGTTTGAGCAATAATTCCAGCTGCGAGCATCTTTGAAAGCTCTTTCTGAACCAAAGGGGCTAACTTAGGATTTATTTGCCTAAGCTTTTGATGAAAAGGTTTAGCATTTTCATCCTTTAAAGGGATAGTATGTTGCATGGCATCTTCCCTATATCCTTTTAACTCATCATACGAAAATGCTAAAACATCCCTATATTCACGAAGTAAATTGGTCAACTTTTTCCTTTCTTCTTCATTAGTACCTTTTCCAATTTTGACAATTTTAGGGTCCTCAGAGGTACCAATATTTACTTCAATGAATTCACCTGGATCCATTTTATTTTCCTCTTTCATCTTTGTGGCATCATGCTGATCAAAGTGTTGCTCTAAAGCAACAACATTCCTAGGAGTAGGATTTATAATATCTTCATGATCATCAGATCCATCCTCCCTAGAACTTATCCGAAAATCTTCAAACTCGTCCAAATGATTAAGAAAACGAATGACCTGCTTCTCATCACTAAAAACCTGCCAATGCTCAAAATTATCTCGAACAGAAGGTCTAAAAATAATTTCCATTTTTATCTTATCCTTTATCAATTCATCAGATAATTGTACAGTAGAAGCAGCCACAGCAAGATCATCTGCCAAGCTATTCTTTTCTCTTGGGATAGCTTCAAGGTTAAAGGCATCAAAGTATTCCATAACATCCCACATAGCATTACGATAATTCCTTAACCTTTGATTCTTGCATGTAAATTTATTTTTAACTTGCTTGATAACTAAATCAGAGTCTCCCTTGATGCTAACCTTAATTCTTAAAGATTTTTCCAATTCAAGACCCAACAACAAGGCTTCATACTCAGCGACATTATTGGTCGCTTTGAATTCCAGTCTATAGGCAAATTTGAAAATATGACCAAGGGGAGACTTTAATACAATTCCAGCACCTTTACCATGCTTGAAAATGCACCATCAAAATGCGTGTACCAAACTTTATCCTTTAGATCCTCAAACTTCTCATCAACCTTATTATCTAAAGGAACTATGAAATTAGACATGATAGCATAACTCCCCATGTCAGGTTGCTCTTTAATTATTTCATTATGAGGTCTCTTAGGATCTTCCACATGGAATCTTCTTTCAAGCTCTCTGTTGAGTTTCACAAAGCCCTCACATCTAGGACAAGGAATCATAGCATAAGACCAATTCATCTGAATACTTCCTCTGAGATCAGAGGCCCATTTTCTTGATAACAACATATGCCAAGCATCCGGAACATCAACTACAACTATGTCCATAACAATCATTATGTCAGAGTAAACAGATAAATGAACTTTTAAATCCTTGATTAACCCATGAACTTCAATTTTCTTAGAATCCATGGCACATATGTTGTAGTATAGTCTAGAAACTCTTAAATTGAGTTGTTCCATGACCCTCTTGGTCATGACACAAGCTGAAGCACCAGAATCTAGCATACAATAATTCAAATTTTAACCATTAACCATTAACCATTAAAGCAATAAAAATGGTTGATGCTCCTTGTTATATGATTCCATTTTTTGCAGATATATAGGGGCATCCTGATAAGCAACTTCAGGAGTCTTATCTTGAGAAACATTAACATGTGAAACCCCGATGGCATCTAAAAGCTTAGCCCTCTGAGTGGGAAGATTCAATATCACAGTGACAGGCACCAAGATCTTTGCATTATTCAACCATCCTCCCAAATAAATATTCAAACCAGGACTAGGATTAAAAATTCGAGGGGGAGTTTGATTATTACGTTGATCTTTATCCCTTCTTTGATAAGTTAATCCCTTGTCCTTTGCAATTTCCAATACTTGATCAGGAGAAGGCTTTTCACCAAATAATTCAATCATCAAATCCTTTTCATGCCCAAAATTATTGACACTATGCAAAGATGTGAAAGGCCCAACATCTTGACTATTTTCCTTGACTTCCATCCAATCTTCCATAGACAAAGAAAACTCTTTACCAACAACATTTATCTGATTACTTGCCCCAAACATTCCACTATTCATAATTATTTTAACGGTGGGACAAGTAACCTCCTCATGAGGATCATCACAAGCTCTAAAATAAGGTGGAGCTTCATCAACCAGATTAGTAGATTCAAGCACATTAGGAGGTCTCTGCTCACTAGGCTGACCTTTTTTCTGCCAAGTATTATTACTTCGATTATTATTATGATTCCTAGGTTGGGAATTTTGCGCTTGAGCTCTTTCCATTTGGACCAACTTGGACTGCAAAGTGCTTATTTCCTTAGCATGGTCAGAGATTAATTTCACTTGGTTAAGTTCCATGCTTTCAACCTTTCGCGGTAATTTTTTCATAGGGTCATCATCAGATTCTTGAGCCTCTTTACATTTGGGCCCTTTCAATTTAGTTGTATCCCTATCAAAACCAGGAATTTCAGATTTCCCTGATGCCCTTTTTTTCTTTTCGAGTTCTTCTGCTAAAGATTCGCAAGCCTTATAATCAGTAGTCTTAGCACATCTTAGCTCATATGAAATATCAGAATTAAAAGCATCAATGTAAAAATTCAGAAGAGACCCATCAGGAGGCCTATGATTTTGAGATATTTCCTTAAGAATACCATTAAATCTCTTGTTAAATTCTTCAATCGTTTCATTTTCTTTCTTTTTTATGGTACTGATATCTTTCACCAAATGTATATCTTCCCTTTTATCTCCAAACTTATCTATAAAGGCATCTAGAATTGATTCAAAAGAATCGAATGAATTATTAGGCTTTTCAATAAACCATTCCATAGCATCTTGTCAAACGTAAGAATAAAAAGGCTCATCTTTACATCCTCGAAATTGTTATTTCTAGCCCATTTATTCCACCAACAAGTGAAAGCACACAAATGAGCTTTGACACTAACCGCATTATTTCCCTGAAAAGAAGGTAACTTATCCATACCATGTCCAGGGAAATCATGGGGATAACCTTGAATGTTAGCAAACTTACACGGGGCATAGATATCCATGATATCCTGCTGAACGGGATCACGGAAAAGATAATGGATATCAGAGAGAGCTTCCTGCCCAAGATTAACAAGTAGTGTACGAGAAGAGAGCCTATGTAATTGGACTCTGAGAACCTTTTCAGGATCTGAAGTAGGATTAACCAAGCTACTTGGATGTCTTCTAGTACAAACTCCTATAAAAAATGAAGGAAATGGAGTCGCCACCCAGACGGAAATCTAACTCAAATACCTGATATGAAAGATGAAGAGAAAGAAAGAGATGACTGTCATAAATCCAGAGTCCAATAAATTGATCCCCGACAACGGCGCCAAAAAATGTTGTCGCACAGAATGTCTAGGCACCGCGACAACAACTCAGTCAGGGGGTTGTCACCCTAATCCCCAATCTCTACGTTTAAGATGTCTCCCTACAGACTAAGGGGGATAGACCCTATAGGAACGGAATAGAAGAGAACTAGTTGGAGACAAACCAATTCGGGAGACATAGTCAAGCGATCAAGTACTTGTTTAAGATCTAACAAAATTTAACAGATTTGATTAGCTTAAAAGTTTGATACCAGTGCCTTATGGAGTCAATTATCTCGTTATGAAATTAGGATCAAGTAGCTGATAGAAAATTGCTGCTAGAATGGACAACTATCCTGTTATGAAATGTCAATCCAATCTAAAATGCGAATGCACAAGATGAGAGAAAAACTTTCAAGCCACAACCACAGTATTTAATTGCTCAAATAAATGTTCAATTTACCAAACTGAAAGATAATTTTTTTCAACAACATAACTTCGAATTAAACATAAGCTTATTATTCCAATGCAATTCTAGCTCAAAGAGAACAAAATATTTTCATAATCCTTCAATATCACCTTCGAGATAATGCATTAAAGATATTCAATCTAGGAAACGAAAGACAAGCAATTACCATGGTCCCATTACTTGAAAAAATCCAAAAGTTCAATGTGTAATAGATATTAATTCAAGTAATTAAAACCACAGTTAGAGCTTATTAAACGACAACCAATCTCAATAAATGTTAAGCACGAAATATTCAAAACCAGATGCAAGACTTAAGCACTTTAAATTTCAAAAGCGATGACCATGAAAGAGCAATGAAATTTAAATGCTAAGCAATTCCAAATTTAAATGATTTTCTTAAGTATTCCAACCCAAAAAATTTAATTTTTCCCTATAGTCAAACTTTAGAGATGTCAAAAAAATTAAAATTTCCCTTTGACTATATAATTTATGCTTCTTCCTTAATTAAAAATTTCCCTTGAGGCTTAGAATTTCAACGCTTTAATAATGGCCCCAAAAACCCTAAGTCAAAAAAAAATGATTTTTTTTCAGAAAAATTAAATTTTAATTTATTTTTTAAAGAGATAATGTTAATAGTTAAATTTGTTGATTTTCGATTAGGTACAAAATTAAAAGTTAAAGTTTAAAAAAATAAATAAATAAATAAATGTCAAAAGTTACAAAGTTATAAAAAAAAATTAATTTGACCTTTTTTAAACAAAAGTCAAACCAAAAAAAAGTTAAAATCAAATCTCATAAAAGAAAATCAATATCAAATGTTATGTTTTATTGTTATGATATGATTTTAGGTCAAGGGCGTATGAGAACAAGCGAGAGCGAAAGCAAAGAAGAAGGGAGCTCACACAAGCAGGTTGCAAGGGAAGCACGTGGGGTGAGCAGGGCAAAACGCAGTGTAAGGAGGAGTAAGGGTTTGAAGATGCAGTCGTCGTTGTTGAGGAGTGTGTGCTGGAGCGGAAGTGGAGAGTACGCAGGAGCTTTGGCAGACCGCGGGAATGGGAGCTGCCAGGGAAAAATGAAGAATGGAGATTACAGAGAGGAAGACGCAGGAGACAGCGTGGAAAACACGGACAACAAGGATATGAGCTGAGGACAGGAGCCAACAAGGAAGAACACGGAGGCAGAAGATGGCAGCATGAATGAAGACAGAAAGTTCAGGCAGCGAGGAAGGACGCGGACAGGAGCAGGACCTGAGCTGGATGCAGAGAGACTGTGTGAAGGATAGGGCCGCGTGGAAGAAAAAAATGTGCATGAAGAGCATGAAGGAATGAGCAGCACACAAATGGTACTCGAAGACAAACAAAAATGCAAGCACACTGGTGCACACAAATTTTGATTTTTCCTATAATTTTAACCAACACAATCAGAGAATAAAATTTTGATTAAAATGAATGCACCTACAATTTATACTTTGAGGCAAGATCGCTCCTGGATCTGCACGAAATTTGATCCCGAGACCAAATCTTACCCTCTAGGGCCTAGATCCGACTCTAATCTAAAAATATTCTCTGAAAATTTCCCAATATTACCTACACAAAATTAAAAACTAGGAACCCAGAAACTCAACATATGCAAAAAATCGAAAATGAAACCCCAATCCCCAGTTAGAAGTCAGAAAAACTAAAAAACATTCTAAATGTTCACACAATTAAAATTACAGATCTATGCACAGGATATGCAGATCTATTAGATCTGAGGAGTGTAAGTCTGACTTCGCTCCTAGATCTGAAGATCTAAGGCTCTTACTAGCCAGATCTAACGTTACATTCAATAAAATTTAAGATAAAAAAAAATTATTTAGGCACAAGCCCTAGAAAAACCCTGCAAAAAGAGAACTTAAGATAAGCCTAGGGAATTAGATCCAGAGGGCTCTTCAAATCTTATTTCCTTGGGAGTTAGCTGGTCCAACCAAGGACTTCCCCAAACGCCCAATTCTAAATCTGAGATATTTCTGCACACTTAAACTTAAACTGTTAAATCAATAGATAAATAAGATAAAAATGAAATTTTCAATAGTTAGAGATACCTGCTAACTCAATCCAATTAAAATTCTTACCCTAAATCCAGTAACCTAAGCAAGATACCTCTGCAATAGATTACTCTACAAGAGCCATTAATCAATAATTCATTGAAATAATCACCAATAGAATACAAAGAACAAGTTTACCATAAAATGTCGAAGGGGAACATGACCATCAAATAAAACCCCTAAGACTTTGTTTGTATTATTCCAGAAAAGTAGTACAGGAGAGCTTCAAGAGAAAGTACACGATCAAGAGATCGGATGAAAAATCAGACTGACACTGACCTCTAATTTATAGGTAAAATCTCCAACGGCTAGTTCGTTTGATCCTCGTCAAAGTAATCTCGATCGTCGAAAAGGATTTTATTATCTTTTAATCTCGTCCGTCGAAATTATTATTTTTTGAGGAATTTCGAATTTTTAAATTAATTCATTTTTAAACCTCAAAAAATTGACTTTGACTTAACTATCAAGGCCCAAGGGTCCAAAATTTCTCAAAATTTTCAATATTCCCCTGGCCTGGGACCTTTAAAAATTTATTTTTTAGAGACCTACGAATTTTGCCTTTGAAGAATTTAAATTTACATACGACATAAAAGTAATTAAATTTCTGGCTTAAGATTTTTAATTTAATTTGGCCAGAAAATTTAATTAAATGACTCATGAGGGGATTAATTATTTTTCCAACCCTCTAATACTTTAGCCATGGTGTCTAATTATGAGGAACCATGCACTAAAATATTTTACATCAAGATATTACAATTTGACACATGAAGGGGTGAAACCCATTCGCAATAGACCCTCAAATAGCTACCCAATAATGCGACTCAAAGCATGATCTAGCAGACCAAGTAATTTGTAATAAAATAATCTAGCCAAATAGCTAGGATTATTCCCAAATTACTTTTACAAAGACTCGATAGAAAACACTAGGACTTACTTAGTATCTTGACGACAAAATCCACCCTAGCTTTGGGGTGAGGCTGGAGAGGAAAACTCTGCCAATCATTTGTGTCGAGAAACACAAATGAATCAGTGAGACGAAAAACTTCATAGGATAGAAATCGTCACCAAAATACTAGGCTTACCTAGGTTGTTACATACATGACAGTCTTACTAATATCATTTACATTATAAACATGCAGAATGGGTTTACATCTTTTACAAAACAGTCGACTGATGATCAAATCTGAATGGCATGAACACCTCAAACATGATAAATCCCATTTGCAAAAATGGGGGTGTACTGCTATGGGGTCATTGACACGGAGTGGTCAACAGGCCGCAAGAGGTCTGTTACAAGGCCGAAAGGCCTCAGTTTGAAAAACCACAGGAGAAGCCTCGGACATAGTCCCAACAGGCCGAGAAACCTCGGAGATTTGAGGACTCGTAGACAGTGACCAAGAATTGTCTCAGATAATGGAAAAGCCAGCCTATAATTTGTCTTGGTTTTTGACTTGGACTATTGAAGCATACCCTATTCATCAAAGAAAAGTCATGAAGCATGAGCATGTCTTGTCATGACGTGATCATGACTCATTGAGTGTTAATCTAAGCCTCTATGACTAAAACTGAGAAGCCTCAGACATGGATTCAATCCATCTCTTATTTCTAAAAGACGAAAATGCTTCAACAAATTACTGATGATCTTCGCAAAAAGAAAGTTTGTCTAGACTCTAGAAAAGAAAAATCTATGATCTGTCATCGGAATCTAGGTCAAATTTTATGGATAATTCGTGCTCTGTCCAGATCACAATAAAGAGGAGGAATCACCGAAATTCAAAGGAAAAGGGACAAAGAAGCATGACAAGCCTCAAATCAACCCACTGTGAAAGGCCAAAAGGCCTCAGATGGCTCAACAAAAATTCTGTGCATTGGCATTTCGCAGATGTTAAGACTAAAGAAAACATATTGCTTGGATCCCAACTTGAAATAGTTTCCATGCAAAGCATACTAAAATGTTGGATCTTCGAGAGCCAAGTAAGAAATTCGATGCCTTTTTGAAATCTTGGAATGTGAGGTATGCATCATCACAATAATCTTTGATTGAAGTATTCTTAATGATCTCTTGTCATCATAAAGGATCTCTGTCAGTATAGACCAACTATAGGTCTGAAAAGTCTATATCGATTTCTAGTAAGAATTGATCTCTGAAAACTGATAATGAATGTTTTATCTATTGAAAGAAGCAATAACAACAGCCAATGGACCAAGTGTATTCAGCTTACTAATGGGCCTGTGAGTTCAGTATTGCCCTGAAGTTGCAAATCTTTAATTTTATGTACATTGTACTTCAGTAATATAACCTGCATTGCATCAATATAATTATGACTAAGGTTCAAATTTTTAAAACTATAATTTAATCTCTAGGTCAGAGAGGGTTAAGAAAAGTCATTGGAATAATTGATGAAATTATTCACCCTTTAAAGCCTGATTATTAACTCTGCTAAATCTGAAGATGATCCTTCTTAAGGGCACTTGTTGAGACAGATTATACATTGAATCTATTTGGCTCAGATATCTTGAGTTCAGTTTTAAGAAGAGATGCTCAAAATGTAAAAGAATTAACTGCCTCATCAGTATTGAAAAATAAAGATAGATTGTCATTACTACAATGATTTTGAAGACAGACAAGGCAAATTAAGGAATTATGGGATAACGAACCTGTACCCTTCTTTGAAGATATTGCTTATTAGTATGTATTCAATAACAAGATGTTTTGAAATAATATTAAAGTATCAATGCTATTTGTTGAACCTTGCAAAATGCATTACATTTGCTGCTAACATTGATTAAGCCAGGGTATTTAAGTACTAAAGGATGAGACATATTTTGCAAATAAGAAATAAGGATGTTCATTCCTAGAATCTATTCTTTGCAATGAAAAGGAACACTAATATACATTGACGAAAGCACGCCTTGATGAAGTTAGTACGACAAAGAGGCCAAGTCAATTACTTCAAGTCTGAAAACCAAAAGTAAGATGAGTCATTTGTAGAACTTAATGTACTCTTATCATTTCTATGATGAAGGATAGTCTCTTGAGTTGAAAAAGTCAAAAATCAATGAACAATTGAAAATACATATTTGCCAGTATAAGTATGCTCTCTTGAGAAAGATATTTCACATTTATTGAGATTCTTTATAATTCTGGTATATCCATAATTGTTTGTTGAGATAAGGAAAGGAGGATTGGCACATTACAAAGACTCTTGGTCTTGCAAAAAGGAGTTCTGAAAAAATAGGTTTTGTAAACCCTAGATTATTTTTGAAGGATAATGAAGCTCTAGGGTTTGGAAATCAAACCCGAGCTAGGTGATTCTGCTAAAAGGAAGAAACCCTAGATTATGCAAGGAAGGAATGATATCATGTTGATGATGAAGACAATAATATTAAAGTTACAATATAGATGCAAGAAGACAAAGATCAAGAGGGTTTTGACATTTCTCTATAATCCTCAAAAGATAAGTATTTTATATCTCTCTTCTTTGATTATTATTATTGTTGTTGTTTTCTCTCATGTCTTCGTATTCTTTGCTTGGTTGTAATTGTTCTTTCATGGCCTCCTAGTGAGAATTGTAGGTACATGTTGAAGACTGCCCAGGCTCTAGCAGCAGATGAAGGAAGTGAAAGAACGAAGCAAAGATTGTGACAAGAGGACTTTCCCAAAATCGATAATCTTTATTAAGAGATATTGTACGAGATGAGATTAGAGCTCAGAGGGAGTAGGCAGATCAACAAGTTTATGTTGATTGTGCCAAAGAGAAATCAATGATGACTTCCAAATAGATCTACAAGATCTAGCATTCAGCGAATGGCAGCATAGACAAGTACAAAGTGGGAGTTAAGAATAGAAGGTTCTCCCAAAAAGAGGGAGAGGATCATGACAAGATGTTTGCTCCAATTGTCAGGTACACTTATGTTAGAACTATTATGATTGCATTGAAAATTGCACCAAGTGAATGCAAATATTGCTTTCCTCAATGAAGTAATTAAGGAGGAAGAAGTGTACATAGAGTTATATTAGGGCTTTGAGGTGCATGAGAAGAAGTATTATGATTGAAAAAGGCTTTGCACAATAACAAGCAGACACGTTGTGCTAGGTTGATCCTATTTGATTTGTCTCTGATGGAAGCAAAAGGACTCCTATGTCAAAGGAAGCAGTTGAGGAAGAAAGAATTGCCTTTGTAACATAAGGAGCAATCAAAAAGCCTTGTTTTGGCTTCAGAGGGAGCTGACCTCTGAGTTCAAGATGATGGTCTATCAAGCTAAGGGAATTGCCAAAATTACCACAGCAAGATATGTTTCAGTGTGAGGGAGCAACCAGTAAGGGTGACAGGAAAGCAGTTGTGGTGATGAATCCAGTGAAGGAAGCAGATCAGATTATGGTTGAGCCAAGGCTTTGTAACATAAGGAGCAAACAAAAAGCCTTGTTTTGGCTTCAGAGGGAGATGACCTCTGAGTTCAAGATGATGGTCTATCAAGCTAAGGGAATAGCCAAAATTACCACAGCAAGATATGTTTCAGTGTGAGGGAGCAACCAGTAAGGGTGACAAGAAAGCAGTTGTGGTGATGAATCCAGTGAAGGAAGCAGATTAGTTTATGGTTGAGCCAAGGCATGTTGCTCAACATACCAGCAATGATACAGTTGGTCATGGCACAGTCATTTATGGTTTGAGATATGTCTCAAACAGTGAAGTACAAGTGCATATTTAGATTGAGCAGAGAATGTTGAACACAGAAAGAATTCACTAGGATATTGCTTCAGTTTGGACTTCGTTATAATTCCTTGGATGAGCAGGAAGCAGACATTTGGCGCACTCAGTATTGCAAAAGTTGATTATAATGCAGTTGGACTGGCAAGTTGAGAAGCAATATGGCTTCAGAGGCTACTTGCAGGACTGTCTTGATCAGGTGTAGGTGACGACCATGACAACAGTTTGAAGCACAGTGAGATCCAGCATTGCAACTTGGTACAAAAGGAAGTAGTGTGGCTTCAATATTATTCTACAGTATAGCAAATTGTTGGCAAAGATCTTGTCTTAGGATGAAGCCTACATATACGTCAAGAACAAGCTTGGACTTGTTAAGAATGCCTCTTTGAGTGACAAGGAGTGTTGATGACATAGCATCATAGATCGAGATTCTCCCTGTATCAAGTATATTGACCCGAATTAGGCAGGATGGTCCGATAGAGGACAGCCAGTCTTCATGGAACCTGAAGCATTAGGCCCCAAATTACTCAAGCAGATTGTGGCCTTTGGTGATTCACCATGTGTCAAAGATATTCACCCGAATGATGGTGAACCAAGAGTACTATGCATACCATGTGTCAGATAGATCAAAATTATGGTGACTAGTTGATGCTAAATGATGTACCATGTGTCACAGTTGGTGACCAGAATATGGTAACTTGTTGATGTTGTTGTTTTTCCATGTCTCACAATTGTTGACCCGAGTTTGGTATCATGTTGATGCTATTGATTTACCATTTGTCACGTGTGCGAAGAGTACTAAGGAAGAGGCCGAGTTTCCCAAGGAAGATGATTTTCTATGGCAGCCAAATTTGTCTAGTATTTGACTAGTGTTGACCAACATTTTACCTCACACGTGTGGCTGTAGCAATTGATTATTTGACCAAGAATATTTCTAGGCATGTTTCTGATCAATTTCACTGCAGTTGACCGAATTCCTGAGGCAGTTGCAAGAGGTCAAATTTCAGCCTGCTTGACCAAAGTTGACTAGCTGAGGTAAAAGGTTGAATTTCTATTTGTTTGACCAAGTCCGACCTTTATGGACTCTATGGTCAAGTTTGACTACAAATATAAGATTGTACTTTTGTTGAATTGAATAATTTCTCCTAAAAAAGATTGTTGGAATTTTCCCTAGTTAGGGTTTTCACATGGTAAAAATTTGTGTCTCTTTGTGCTTGGCTATCTCTTTATGATCCTATTGTCATTATTGCATTACAATTGAGATTTTCTATGTATAATTTGCTTAATGATATATGTGATATAAGTAACTTGATTAAGAAATCATTAGAAAGTAATTAGAAGATTAGAAGATCAGATTTCTCCCTAAAAAATCAACATGGTATCAGAGCAAGTTTAAGAGAGTAGCCACCAAAACAAGTGAGATGGACCTCATTTGAAGAGCAATTTAAAGACAAAGGCCAAGAAGAACTTTGTATGGCTCGTTGTATGAAGAGCAAGGATCACGGTTAAAATTATCTTTGTTTTGATCTATCACTTAGACACAAGCTTAACCTAATATGAGGTCTATTCTAGGCGAATTTGAACATGTGTTAGGACCACAATAGCGTTGTGAAGGTTGCATCCTGAGGCATCAAGTTTTGTTATATATGATGCAAGAGTGTGGCATGTTTTGTAGCCTTTCTTTCACAAATTTCGGAGACATCCATTATTTTTTCTAAAAGGCTGATTCGTGGAAAAATTAAGGACCATTTGAAGCATGAGTCTCGAACCTGTAATGACTGAAGTTTTGGAACTATACTGACCGCAAACTTAACCCTTGTCTGAGGAACATTTCAGTTGCTATTTGAACCTAATTTGGCCTTGTCTCTAAGGTAAAAATTTGGCCATGTATTAGGGAAGAACTGGAGCGTCTTTGGCCTACTCTGAGGCCCCTTCTTTTTGTTGAGAAATCCATTAGGGCAACATTAGGGAAACTTATTCTTGATTTCTCTGACTTGACATTTACTTGTGATATTATATTTTCCTTTTGTCGATTATATTAGTGTTCTTATCATCAAGTAAATGCCAAAAATACAAAATGAACACCAGATGTAGGCACTCAGCCAGGGTAAAACCCCTATGAAGGGGAAAACCCAATCAAACTCTTCCACTAGTAGATTCAAATCAAATTGAGACAACCTGGATCTTTTGACCAAAAACATAGACTCCCTCCATCCACCAAGTCAGCCTTCCATCTGATCAGGTCAAACTTCAGTTAGAATCTTCAAAGGTCAACATGAACCAATCCTTCAAAAATCTCGGTCCTTTCTGTAGTCCTGAAGCTTGACTTTTCAACTTCGGCCCTGCAATTTTCTTCAGTTTCTTAGCACGTGTGATAGAATGTGACCCATTTCAAACTTCATTTTCTTCTTGCTTGGCATTCTTTTCATCTTGTTATAGAATAGTCTCTCCCTTATGTGGTTCATACTTCTTCTTTTCTTCAAGTTGCAGATCGATTGTCTTCAGTGGATGATCTTTACAATAGGTCAAATAGCTACCTTATATATAGTGGTTCAATGCTCTAATATGAGGTCGACTTGACAGCTTGTTTGAGACCGACTTGAAGGGTGTGGAAGCCGACTTGGTGGAGTATAAAACATATAAAAATAACTTAATTTCTTAACATAAGGAGCCCAAGAAGGGTCTAATACATTTTGACTTTGTCTCTTGACACAAACCTAGAAGCCTTCAATGCAGGCTTGACCTAGAAACAAAATACATAGAGCATGAATCCCATGCTCATAAAATAAATTTTCTTTTAATAGTATTTTTTTCTTTTTCTTCCTCTTTATAAATACATTACATCATGACTCAAATGCAATTATGAAGACTAATACTAGTTACATTCTTCAACACTTTTGAGACAAAATTCGACCTCCCTCAAGACCTTTCTTGAGACCTAGTCCAAGTTTAGTTGAAGCCTATTTTAAGGCTCCTGTGAAGCTAATCAACTCTGAAGTTGATCCAAATTCTAAGAAGTCTAAGGCAATTCAAATTCCAAGGCTTCCTGAAGCAGAATGAGTTTTAAGACAAAGTCAAGGTCTTATCAGCATGAAAGGCATATTCGATTTGTAAGTACCACTATCTTTGTCTTCAAATTATGTAGCAAATGGTATGGATATGCTTTGTGCAACTCAGTTTAGCATTGAGGTTAACAAATGAGGGAATCTAAGTTACTTCATGATCTTGATACATTTTTTTGAGATAAAAAGGTTAAGTTGAAAATTTCTTGTATATGTTGTTGAAATTAAAATACTATTGGCTGAGATATGGTGCCATTACTTGATCCCTACCAGATCGGATTGGTATCTGGCATAGTTTTTTTAAATATGGTCATTTTGATTATTTGAAATTTGATCAAAAGGTACATTTCTGATTGATCCACCAGGGAAGTTTCTCGAGAGATGGAGGGAATTGATGAGAAAGGCTCCTTCATATCAAGCAAAAAAAGAATATATCTTAAAGTATGAAGTTTTTATAAAGATGACAGACCTAGAAGAGAAATTGGAAGTTACAACTTGGATTAAAGTCATAAGGGTTTGTGAAACTCTAGAACAAGACCTATTGACTTAGTTTCCAAGGCTTTGAGGTACATGAGGAGGAGTCTCATGTTTGCAGACTGAAAAATGTTTTTTGTAGGCTCGAGCAGGCACCTCTGGCTTGGTATTCTTGGATTGATGGATACCTGATGAGTCTTAAAAGTGATCCTATGATCTTGTTATTATATGACTTGTTTTTGACAAGAGCAGAAGAACTTACGTGACAAAGGGAGTAGCAGTGGCAAGAGGATTTGCTTTTGTGATAGAGGAAACAGTAAAGGTTACCACAGGAAACTCTGCTTGAGAGGGCGTTGACCTCTGGGTTCAAGATGATGGATCTAGGTTTTATGCACTACCTCCTTGGTCAAGGGAAGTACACTATCAAGATCCTTCAGAGATTTGGGATGATGGATTGTCATTAATTGAGATTGAGATTTGTTAGAAAGATGGAAAGTCTCTAAGAGCAATACACCTTCTATGAGTGGACCGTGCCAAACAACTGTTATGCTTTAGTGATTAGAAAGGTTTCAGTGTCAAAGGAAGCACCCAGTCTAGGTGACGGGAAAGCAGTTGTGATGACAGATCCAGTGAAGGAAGTTGATCAGTTTATGGTTGAGTTGGGGCATGCAACGCAACATGTGTTGAGTAACCAACATGATATAGTTGGATATGAATTGAAATGATGAAATACAGTTGCAAGGATATACAGATTCAAATTGGGCAAAGCGTGTAGAAGACAGGAAGAGAACATCAAGATTTTGCTTCAATTTGGGCTCTACTATGATATCTTGGATGAGCAAAAAGAAAGCATCAATCGCACTTAGCACTACAGAGGAAGAGTATATTGCAACTAGTACCGCAAATTGTGAAGCAGTATAGCTTCGGAAGTTGCTCGCAGGATTGTTTGATCAAGTGTTGGAGATAGCCATGATGACAGGTCAAGGCACATTGAAGTACCACTATATTCGAGACAAGGTATAAAAGGGAGTAGTGAGGCTCCAATGCATTTCTATGGACGAGCAGGATGTTGACATTTTCACAAAACCTCTTTCCTAGGATGAAGTTTGTATACTTCAAGGACAAGCTTAAGAGTAGTTGACAATGTCTCCCTCAATGAGAGGGAATGTTGATGTTGTAACATCAAGGGCAAACATTCTCCCTAGGTCAAAGGTATTGACCTTTGACAAGGTCTCCATGTAATGTGGTTGGGAAGAATGGTCCAAAGAGTATCAAGGCCCAGATGCTCCCTCGGTTAGAAGGTTTTGACCATATTTCCAAGAGGTGCTTGGCTAGTGGGTAGAGTGAGTGCCTTTAGCATTGGGGAAGTGTATTACCATTTAATTTTCATGTAAGAATGGTAATTGGCACAAGGTTTCACTATTTTTGGTCAAAGATATTGACCTTGCTCCAAGTGATGACTTGTTGAGTTGGTGACCCAAGACTAGTCTTGTTGACCCCCATTAAAAGAATCTAACCATATCGCCAAAAGGGTAATTGGCTAGTGGGTGACTAGATCCATTTGCTAAAGGGATTTGACTAGTAGATGACCAGAACCTTTGTATGATGTTTGATGCAGGATGTTTTCCTCATGAAGTGGATGGATACATTAACATAGCAGGCTCATTAAATATTTTCTTAGGAAGGAGAATTTTTTTTTCAACAAAGTAGATATCTGATGAAGTGAAGGTGAATACCTCCGTAGCTAAGAGGGGGTGTTGTTTTTTGGGTGGCTGTAGTCAATATTCCCCAGCTACTCAAGTCAGCCCTTAAAGGAAATTAAAAAGAAATTTGAATTTGAATTTTTGAAATTAAAATTGCCTCCAAAAGTCAGGTCGGCCCAGCATATGGACGCACCACTTGGGGCCCGGGCCCCCCTCATTTCATCACTCACTCACATCAAACATTCTATCTATCTCACATGTGCGAAGAGGACTGAGGAAGAGATTGACTTTCCTGAGGAATATTATTTTCTATGGCAGCCAAATTTGCCTTGTATTTGACCAGCATTGACCAGCATTTTACCTCACACATGTGGCCACAGCAGTTGACTATTTGACCAAGATTTTCTGGCTATGTTTCTAATCAGTTTCACCACAGTTGATCTAATTCCTGAGGCAGTTGCAATGCCATAAAACCAAGCAACATGGAAATGAAGCTAGGAAGACCAGTCATGACTGTCCACACACCAGGGAACTAAGACACACTCTCACATAAAGATCATCCCATGTGGATTTACAGGGTTTTAGACTTGCATTCCTTGGGTTTACAATGATGATGCCAAAAAATAAATATGTGCATATATGTACCCCTGCTGAAAGAGGGGTAACATGCCCCATTAGCTTGGGCCACTCACCCAAGGACATTATTCAGCAAGATCTTAGTGTTTACATCTCCATCATGAGTGCAGATGACAAGAGCAATTACCTCCCCTTCTTTCTAAAGAGGTTTATTTTCTTTTCTCTCCATTATTTCTAGCTATGCTTTACTTTGACTTATTTACATTAGAATTAGATATAAATTTTCTTTTAATGTTCTCTTTGCTAGGAGATGTAACGTGCACTTACTTTATAGTTGCTAGTGCATGTTGTAATCTCAAATCCCAATGACCTATTTTGGTCATTCATGGAAAATGGTAAAATATCAATTGTATATACTCAATGAAAGTTGAGAGTAGGTCACCTCAGAACAAAAATTACAATAGAATGGAACATTTTCATTAAAATGAGAAATATAAGCTTAAATTTGTATTGTGATCGCTCTTATATTTTAAGTGGAGAATCGAAAAGGATGAGAAAAATGCAACAAAAAGCTATATAACAATGAACAGGTGCGTAGATAAGGTAGAACAGAAGAAACAGGATTTTTTTCCTCCTAACCATAACAACATCATTGACTCTAATACGACTTACCATGAGCCAAACTATTTCATAGCTTGATTCAATATGCTTCTCTTCAGAAATTGTCAATTCAAGAAAAAGAGTCTCCATTTATAACAAATGTGAAGAGATGAGTGGATATATTTAAAGTGATTAACAAATGATGATTGACTGCGATGTATTTGTAACATGCCATCCTTCTTAACAAACAGTTACAGTCTCTAGCGAATATTAACCCAATTCTGATCTCTAGCTTGAAAATTATTTGGATGTGAATTATACATGGCCAACCACTCTACTCCGTGAAGCTCACTTATATCTACAATTTCCATTCAAAAAGAAAGCTAGTTAACTGAACTAGCAAGAAATTTATGAAAACTTACATGCCCAGCATAGTAAGCTCGAATCTGGAGATCATTATCAACTGGCACCGTTTCTTTCAAATCTACTGCGGTAACTGCATGCCAGAAACAAAATGCATAAAATATAATAGTGTTAATGAAGGAAAAATATTTCAGAACAAAACTAAGGACTGGAAAAAAAAAGAAACAATATGAAACTGAAACAGGGAATTGGTGGGTCTTGATTATAAGGCTTTCATCATGAAATAGAGGATGACTACAATGAAATGATCCATGCATATAACTAGATAATGAAAACTACAACACATCCAAACGAGGCATAGTTTTGTTTTAATACATTAACTAGTTGAGAACAATGGATGCATGAAGGAGTATCACAATGGTTATGAAAGTTATGAAAAAGCCACCTTGCTCTGGATTTTTTAGCCACTGATAAATGAAACTTAGGTCATTTATATGCTTATTCGTACTATACAAAAGTCTTCAATATATTTGAACAAAGACATTTAAACAAGTGATGATTATGACCCCTGGTAATTGCAACCAGGGTATTGTATCCCTGATGGAAACTGTCATTATAAATACAAATGACTAAACATGAGATGTGCAACTAAGGCCACAGTTTCAGGTTATTGTGATGCCATAGGACTCCAAGAATGTAAAAGCCCAAAGCCATCACAATTCTATAAAAAGGTCTTTGAAAAATAAAAATTGAATAATTTTCGCCAAAAGCATATTATACTTTTGCTAAAATATTTCACATTTGCTTGGTTAAAGAGCATATACACCAAGTGACCATCGGCAGCGAACAATCTCCACCAAATTAAGAAGCTTCTAAATAACTTCTCAAGAAAATTAAATTAAATTAAATAATAACAATAATCTATTTTTAAGGTCACAGCCAAGCTAGACACCAAATTGGTGTATGAGACACTCTTGTTTGTGGGACAAGGGACCCATCTCCATGCAGCGATTTGACTGCTGAAGTCTACAGAGGTGTACATACCCTTCCCAAATCTAGATTTGAACCTATTTCTGAAATTCTGATGTTCTATGCTGTAACAATCACTTATTACAAAACTTCTTTAAGCTGCAATATTAGTTAAGCAATTGTAGATAGAGCATAAACCAAATGCACAAAGGAAGACAACCAAAAACAGAATGAGACACAGAGAATTTAGGTCAAATGACAGGGCAAAACCCATAAGAGGAAAACCCAACCAGATTCTTCTTCTATTAGATATCAATTATCAGCAAAGATACAAAGTACCATGAGAGATCAAAAGAATAAGTAAGTTCACCCAAATCTGAACAAGCTGTAGCATGAAGATCACTAATAGCAGCAATTGATGCAAACACTGAATCAACCTTCAAGTTCTGCTGTTACTCTCTAAGTCTCTCTTCCTCACAATCTTCTTCAAGTCTCTCCAACTCTCTCTCTCAATTTTGAATCCTTCTTTCACAATGCACAAGTAGTTAGGAGATAAGATGATATGAGGTATATATATAGGAGGAGCAACAAATTCTTGTCATAAAGGAGCATCAATATGCATGCATTGGGGAAGAGTAACATATGCCATTTAGGGGAGTGTAACTCATGCCATTAAGGAGAGAAACGCATGCCTTAGTAACTTATGCCATAAAGAAGAGAATGTAACATATGCATTAAAGAGTGTGTAAGAGGAATCTTTTATGACATACTTTAATGAGTGTGTAAGAGGAATATGCCATGCTTTTAGTGAGTGTGTAAGAGAGAGTGTAACATATCCATTAAGTGAGAGAGTAACATATGCATAAATTGAGGGGAGTTACATATGACATGATTGAGTGCCATGATTGAGAGAAATGAATTTCCTTTTAATAATAATATAACAGTATCATATAGGATAATAGTAATAATAATAATAATATTGATGATTAAGTCAAGATTGGACTATTAGGATTGATTAATGATAAGTTAAGTGTTTTTCCATCAACTATACTTGATTACCAATTGATGCAAGGTGATTTACTATTTTTGGAAAGTCATACTTGAGATGCTAGACATGACTTTCTATTTTTAAAAAGTCACTCCATAATTGTCACAAATGAGATTTTAGATAAGAAAATCCATCCCTGAGCTGTCAATTTTCAACATTCCCTCTCAGCTAGGGAGGAATTTATTTTTGCATCAAAGATATTTGTTTTTTCTTCTCGTCTCTATTCATCTTTGCTTTGTATCATCTAGAACAATGATGTCTCCATCTAATGAAGAATCATCATATGGAAGATTCATCTATCACCCTATATCCACTGATCTTCCCACCTTGACACAGACTTGGGGGGATTACCACTTGTCAACACACAACAAGGATCGTGCACAACCAAGTATCATCTCTACTTGGGGGGATTAGCACTTGTCAATACATGATGAGGATCGTGCAAAACCAAAGCTTCACCTCAAGAGTCAAGTGGTAGAACACCTGCATCCACAGACTTTGGTGGGATTACCACTTGTCAACACATGACAAGAATCACGCACAACCAAGCTTCACCTCAAGAGTCAAGTGGTAGAACACTTGCATCCATAGACTTTGGGAGGATTACCACTTGTCAACACATGACAAGGAACGTGCACAACAAAGCTTCACCTCTGCTTGGGGGGATTACCACATGACAAGGATCGTGCACAACAAAGCTTCACCTATGCTTGGGGGGATCACCACCTGACAAGGATCGTGCACAACCAAGCCTCATCTCTGCATGGGGGGATTACCCTTGTCAAGGATCGTGCACAACCAAGCTTTACCACACCCATTGGCCAGATGAGTGGTACTCCCAACAAGCCCAGCTTATGGTTAGGATGCATACTAGGGTATACTCTTGTCAAGTCGCAAAATTGATGGTAGAAGGGATTACCACTTGTCAACACAAGACAAGGATCACACACAACCTACAGTCAATAGTTCTCTCAACCCCAGGAGCTCTCCCGGCTCCATTCCCAACTTAGGAGCTCAAACAACATAGAAGAACATAGCTCAGTGTTCTTGATCATCCATAACCGCCCCCCACCAGGAAGGGTTACATCCATCAATGCAAGTTTCTCTCTAAATGACAAAGAACTTCCCTTTCGGCAAAGGCTTGATAAGTATGTCAGCTATCTGATCATCAATTGCAATATGATGGAGGCTTATTGCTCCTCTCTGCACCATATTCCAAATATAGTGATATTTGATCTCAATGTGCTTAGATTTGTCATGGAACATAGGATTTTCTGCAAGACAAATCCCACTTTTATTGTTACAGTATATTACTATTGTATCTAGTACAAGCTCAAACAACTTTCTAAAGAGCTTCCCCAGCCATACTACCTTACAGTTGTTGATTTATGGTAGTATTGGATGTGCTCTAGCCTTGTAATTTTGTATATAGGCTAAGACACATGTATTCCATAAAACCCATAAATGGTTTTGGAAAATTCCACTTAGAGATGATTTAATTAAATTAATTAATCATTTTTTAATGTTTTCCTAAGTCTAAACTTAGGGAATTTGATTAATTAAAGTGTATTAATTAAATCAAGTGTGAATCTTCTGGATAAAGTCATGGATCACCTCCAAGTTAATCTTAGCCCTTGATTATGTTTTAATATGGACCATTGAAGAGTCAATGGAAGATTATAAGGAGGAGGGTGAGAGGACTATGGAAAATACACTTGACACTTGAGCCATTGAGAATTTTCGAATTTGTGTGAGGAGGGACAGGTTTTGATCAAGAACAAATCACTAGGGCTGGGTTTGCTAAGTGATTTGATTCAGTGATCAGATCCGAAGAGGGGCAGAAGCAGAGATTGGTCACGAGGGCCAAGAATACATTTCAAAAAGAGGCAGCATCAACGCAGGAAAGAGACAGCACAGTGCTGGCTAGGGTGACGCAATTACTGCAGAGAATCACGCAGAGCCAGCACAGTGTCTCTTGGAGTTAGCCGGAGAAAGATAGGGGCTGGGGTTCTGAGCCAGGAGAGCCAAGATCCAGCTTCAGATCAGCTACAGGAAGGGGTGACGTAGTCCCTCTAGCTTGCCTATGTTGGCTTACCAAGATCCAGTGTAAGCATTCACGCAGAGGCAATGAGGGCTTCATTAGCACTTTTTTGATCAGTAGGAGACTTGCTGAGTGAGGTATATCTCATAGTTATTTTTACTGTCTAGATTTCTCTGAAGGGTTTGCCGGATGTTGGCACCCTAGTTGTATTCAAGATTTTGCTACTTAATCATACAAACCCTCAAATCTACTGCACCGGTTTTCCCATGTTGGTTTTTCCGGGGACTTAGTCCAAAAATAACTGTGTCAAATGTGGTTGTTTTTCATTGTATTTTGTAAGCAGCAGCAAACCCTCCCAGAAAATAACGATGTCCAGGCCAAGAGGGCATTCCAGTGCAGAAAAGGCTCCCTTTGAGAGAATTGACAAAGGGGTGAGCTTTTTCAGTTGCAAAAGAGGCAACGTAGCAGAGCAGCATAGTTGAAGGACGCAATTACTGCACAGCAGTAAGAGCTAGTGCATAAGTGTTAGAAAATTCTGAAAAACACAATTGGGGATTTCTTGATCCCAGAGGGTTTCTTACTCAAAGAAACTCAATTTTTTTCCTGTGCAGCAGCAGAATAAGTGACTTACTCCACAAGGAGTGTGTAACTCAAGCTGAGCAGAGGGTAAAAGCAAGGTATCGATAGTTGAGGAGATGGCCAGCAATGGACTGCGTGACCAAGATAGATTAGAGGGTGCCTCCAACTATGTTCTCTGGAAATCAAGGATAGAATTTATCCTTGATGAACACGATTTCAAAGCCCTCATAGACAACGCAGTTGCAGAACCTCTTGATGCAACACACCTGAGGCAGGTTCAAGAAGAATATGGCTAGAGCCAAGAGATTGATCATAGATGGAGTGAAGGATCACATTGTACCTCACATAGCAGCCAAAAACATTGCTAGAGAAATGTGGGTAGGGCTAGAAAATTTGTACCAAGGATCTTCCCAGCAGCGGAAGATGTACCTTGAAGAGAAGATGCAGAACATAAGGATGAAGAAGGGAGAGCGTTTTGATTCCTTCTTGTCTCGGATTCAGGAAAACCGAGATCAATTTTCTGCAATAGGATCTGCTCCTAAAGACTCAGAGCTAGTAAGGCTCACACTGAACTCTGTTTCCGAAGATTATCAAGTGTTCGTCCAAAGTATATTGGCCAAAGAAAGGCTTCCAGGATGGGAAGCAATGTGGGTAGCATTACAGCAAGAGGAATTGAGGAGAGATCTCCTAAAAATCCACTTGGAGGATGGCAGTAGTAGTTCAAAGGTCAAGAAGGAGGAAGAAGATAACACTGCCCTTGCATCAAAAGGGCAATAGAAGCAAAAGAAGAAAGATCTATCCAAGATCAAGTGCTTCCGATGTGGAGAAATGGGGCATTATGCCACACAATGTCCTCTTAAGAAAAAGGATAAAGAGGAGAAGGAAGATCCACATGGAAGAGCTGCCAAGATTGAGTCAGAGAAATATTGTGCTATGTTAGCTCATATTCCAAAAGAAGAAAAGAGGGCTGATTTGGATTTGTAGATCCAGAATCTACAAGCAGGCGGGATCCTAGAGTATTTCTGAACACTTGGATCACATTGTTGGAAATACTGAGAGGGGGGTGAATCAGTATTTCTTTTCAATTGTTAATTCTACCAGTTAGATCACCTATATTTAGAACACAAAATGAACAATAAGAATAAATGCTTTTATTAATTTATTCTTTACAATAAATCAATTACAATATATGTAGGGCTCCAACCCTAGATGAAGACACCAATCTTCAATCTCCCAGGCTTTGCCAAGCACCGACTTGGACTTCCAAGGCTCCAACCTTGTCAATTCTAAGGCACCAACCTCAAGGGCTCCAACCCTATATCTGGTACAGGCTCCAACCTCGTCTCTTGAGGACTCCTATCCTCTAGGGCTCCAACCCTATCTTCCAAGGCACCAACCTTATCAATTCTGAGGCACCAACCTGTATTTGCCAAGCACCGACTTGGACTTCCAAGGCTCCAACCTTGTCAATTCTGAGGCACCAAGCTCTTACTTCAATTTGTCAAGATATATTTGGTTATACTTCACAGCTCCCAATGTCTTCTTCAACTAGCTCTGTCAATCTTCACTTAGTCTTCATTGTAGTCTCCACATTACATCATCAATGACAACCTTTTCTTCTTAGAAGGTGTCACCACTACTCTTCATCGTACCCAAACACTTTCTCCAAGGTCACCTCATGATGACATTAGCAAAGCATCATGGTCTCCAATAATATTTCCAAGAGCTTCAAGGTGTCTTTCAACAAGCAACCCATGTTTTGCACCTGTTTTAAGCCTCTTCTTCAATAATTCTCCAAGGGTGTCTTTCAACAATGTTCAAAGGTTTCCTTTTTGACCTGCATAACAATTCTTTAAGACTCCAAGATACTTCTTCCAAGATCTTCACTATATTAACCAAGCGATGACTTCAATGATGCTCCAAGGTCTCCTTTATAAATCCTTAAATCAGTACAAAAGGCCACTCCGAGGTTGTCTTCAAGATTATCCCCAAGGCAACTTCAAATCCACACAAGACTGTCAAGAGGTGTTAATTCCAAGCTTGATTAGGACTATCTGGACCTCTTACAAGTGTGTCCAAGCTACCACAGATAGGCTTCCACTGGCAGACTACCCAAGCTCTTTAACTAGTCAATACACTGAGTATTTCACAAGCTTGTCTGAGCACTTCCAATAATGCATTGTTCTGTAGATCAATAAGCTACGGGTCTGAACACTTATATGCTCACAGTTGTATATCACAGCTAGTATGATCACAGGGCTCCACAGTGATATGTATATCACAGCTAGTATGGTCACAAGTCTTGCAATAAGCTACAACTCTCCACAGTAGTATGATCACTCCACAGTTGTATCTATTTCCGAGTTCTCCACATATAGAAGAGACACTCCAAAAATCTGAGATGTGAGTTCCTTGTGATGGTGAAAATGGCTTGGACTGAAGGTCTGTCCTCTTAACCCGAAGTTCTGTGACAAAACAAAAGCTCTTTTGCCAAGGTCAGATGGTCTGTGTGGTGGTGTCCGAGCCACAAATTTTTTGTGACAGGTCTGAGGGTGATCACACAGGTATGCTATTATAGACCCGAGATACAGTGGCACAGTTTCAAATAGGTTTTGTGGTAAAGTCCGAATTCTGGGCACCAAACAGGTCTGAAACTAAGTTTTGTTTGCCACAGAGTGCTCCCACAACAATGTTGTCCACAGATCCGAGTCACAACAAACTGTGCTATTGATCCAAGCTCAAGTTCACTGTATGACTGTCCTTAATCTGAGCTAGAAAGAATATAAAAAAAAAAAAAAAAAAAAAATTAGCCCATGACAATTTTTAATCTCTGATCTTCTCGGCCTTTCTATCTCTATTTTTCCTGCGATATATCACTGTAATTAATCACCGAAATCTCAGAGATAAAAATCCGAAATTTTGATTCTGAAATGAAGAGTCTGCCCACTTATTGATAGTGGTTTGTCCATCTGAAAAGACGTAACTGTTGGGAGAAGGACCGACATGAATAGGCTAGCATAGGTCGGCTTGATAAAAAATATATTTTTCTAAACTTAAAAATTCATTATCTCATCAACCACCGGGAGTTTGGGGGCAAGTAAGGGCTCGTTAGAAAGGGGAAAATATACTCTACAAGATGGTATAGGATCCAATTTGGAATGATGCCTCTAAGGTGGTAAAAACATTTTTTCTTTGTGACTGTCCTTTATTTTTCTGTGCAGAAAGTGAATAGGACAGCATGGCTTCTCCTTTGTTTGTCTTCTGCATTGTTTGGCTTATCAGTTATAGGATCATAGTGTCATCATGTAGGACATCCATGTCATCATGATAGTATCCAACATCCATATCATCATGAAGATATAGCATTATGTATTCAATAATAGTGCAGTAATATGGCATAGTGCAGCATCATTAAGAAAGTTTCGAGGTAGTCTTCCAGCCATCAAATAAGATCTTCCAGATCATCATCTAGTCTTCCAACCTTCATCAAGTCTATGACTTCATCAAGTATCATCCAAGTGTATGACATCGTCATATGTCATCATCAAGTATCATCCAAGTGTATGACATCATTGGTTAAGATCTAGATCATCAAGTGCATGCAACATTATATCAAGTACTTAGGGCCCCCTTCATTAGTGTTTTGACTTCTTCGTGACTTGACATCTTCATTGATAGTATCCTAGTCAACCAAGAGTCATGGCATCATCATCTGGAACTAGGCATCTCAAGAATATTGACATCTCGGTGAATGCCACATTGACATCAATGACAACCTTGATTAACAATCTCCCCCTTTGTCATTGATGGCAATATGCTTGCCCTTCTAATTTCTCTCCCCCTTTGACATCAATGGCAAACGGGGTGCCCAAATACTCCCCCTATCAAGCTGCTTATTTTCTTCATGAATTGTAGTCCTTCATAGGTGTGTTACTCCCCCTGCCATGGTGCTCTTTCTTCTGGCAATATGTTCCATGATAGATGTGTTTTTATTTCTTCATGTGATGTATATCTCCCCCTGTCTACACAAATTTCTTTAGCTCATGAAGGATTTCTCACCTTGTGTGATCAAGTAGAAGGTATCATCATAAAATCATGTTTTTCTTCAATGTAGTTACTTCCGAGAGATGATTTATCAAGACTGTCCATGTGTAACTCATCAAGGAATTCATAGGGCCCACTCACGGATCACTTTCTGCAAGAATACTCAAGAATCACAAACTCCCCCTAATTGTATACATGGTCTCTTTTTGGCAGGGTTTCACCATCAAATACTTGGAATATCAAGGATGACTTCATCTAGTCAACAGCATGTGTTGTTCGCTGGAGTGTTCAAGAGACTTCCAGATTCAACTTGTTTCCTTCTCCATACTTGTGTAACTTTCTTCTCTGGCATGCTTCTAGCTTGTGCAGGGGCCCAAATCAAGTTACAATCACGTGCCATATGTCCAATGTTATGGCAATTGAAGCACTCTATCTTGTTCATGAATAAGAAATCATGACTTCTTCTTGCAAAATTGCTTCGAGGAGATTGACGAGGACCATTATATTTGTCTTTGTGATATGCCATACAATCTTTTGCCACGTGCCCAAAGTTTGTACAAGAATAGCAATATCCAAGAAATATACTTTGGTACCTGGGAGATGAAGAGTTCCTTGAAGTACTCTTGAAGTCTTTTTGCCTTGGGATTCTTTGATGATATTCATTGCCTTTTGTATTCTTGACACCATATGCAAGTCTCCTTAGAGTAGAATTTCTTCCATTGTTGTCTTGATTCTTCTCCTTGCCTATGTTGGAACTGGGAGCATCAACATTTCTTTCTAGGTTCCTCACATCTTTGTTGTTTGAAGCATTATCATTCTTGCTTGAGGATTCACCTGCATAGCCAAGACCTGATTTATCAAGGGGAGACCTTTGCTGACTTAGGATGTCATCTAGAGTTTGAGAGCTTTTCAAGTTTTTATTCAGCAATTCAACTTCCTTTTCAAGAAAGACAATTTCTCCTTTCAACTTTTCACAATCTTCATCTTTCATAAGTAGTTGCTTCTTCATTTCTTCCATCATCCTTGTTGCTTCATGTGCTTCGATTTTAAGGGAGATGATATTTGATTTCATTTTGAAGATTTCTTCATTCTCCTTTGCTAGACTGCTCTCCATTTCTTCTTTTGTTCTTGTAGCTTCACATGTTTCGACCTTGAGAAGATTGATGTCTGATTTTCGTTTCAAGATTTCTTCATCCTTTTCGTCTAGTTGGCCTATCATGGTGTTTCTCTCCTTTTCTGCTTCATTAACTTGTCCTTCTATGAATGCCAAAGTTTCCATCACCTTCTCAGCTCCTTGCACTTGTTTCCTTTCTTGTTCTAGTTGAGATCTAAGAGAGGAGACCTCTTCCTTGTATTGACCAATCTCTTCTTCAAGATTGTTCAAGCTCTTAAGCCTTTGTTCAAGGTGGCTTGACAAAGTTTCTTCCCTTTTCTTTGCCTTATCCAATTGATTAGTCATAGATATGACTTCTTCATGATGCTTTCTTTTATTTTGATGAAATTTCTCTTTAAGTTTAGCGAGCTCCTCATCTCTTTCTTGTACTTGAAGCTTGAAAAAGTCAACTTCCTTCCTTGTCTTGCCTTGGTTACCATCTTGCGCTTTCTTCTTAAGTTCCTCATTTTCATTTTTCAAACTGTTAATCTCTTCCATGGAAGCCATAAGTTTATTCAAGAGATCTTCTTCAAAGTCTTCTTTGTTCTCTTCATCTTCTAGGTTTTCTTTAGCCTTGTTGTCATCTCTCTAATCTTCAGCTTCCTTGACGGATTCTGGACTTCTTTCTTGTTTTCGATGATCTTCTTGACTAGAGATCATTGTCAACGCTCCTTTTTAGTGAATATCATGAAGTTTGTTCCATATGACTTTTGCTGACAAACATTTTTCAAAATTAGTTAGCTTCAAGAGAAAAAAAAATTACAATAGTCTTATAAGAATTTGCTCCTACAAATACACAACAAAAGATCTAAGCCTTGTCTCTTACTCAGTCCTTATTCGACCTATCAGAAGAAATTTTGTGCACAAGGAAGGCTCGGCCTCACAGCACAAGAGAAAACTTGGCCTACTCGTTCTAAGAAACTCAACCTACTCAATCCAAGGTAACTCAGCCTCTCCGTTGATCTTGCTCTAGTCAGCTCAATTTAGCCTTTTCTCATTGTCGCTACCTAATATTGCGCTCCACTGAATCCCAACTCATGCCAATCAAAAATGTTTTTCTCCTTTGGCTCAAACCTCCTTCCTATTAAAAAGATCAAAACCTAATCTCAAGCAAAATCCCTAATCTCAACAATTGAGATTAGATCTCGACATGTTGAGATCAACAACTACAATTTATTCTATCATTGACTTTGCCTTTTTAGTTAAAAAGGTAACCAACAATTAAATTAAATTGCCATCTAAGGCTTAATTATCTCTTATGGCATTAATTAATGAATTTCCTAAGTCAAGACCAAGGTTACTTGGGAGCAGGAGCAAAAATAGGGAGCGGGAGCGAGAGCACCATTTTTAGAAACTCCCAGTCTGGGAGCGTTTCGCAGAGCGTTTTTTTATAATATATATATATATATATATATATATTTTTATTTTTTTTGATGCATATATGTCAATAAAAGCATGTAGAATGATGAATTACACATAAAAAACATAAAAACGTAGATTGAACCATATAACATCAATCATCTAGAAGTTATAATCTTCTAATCTAGAAGATTATGTTTCTAATCTAGAAGTTAGAAACATACAACATATTGACTCTTGAGTCTCATGATTCATCAATCTTAAAGTTTCAAGCTTTCAAAATTCAATATATAACATTTATCATCATCGATTCATTGATCACCATAGTTGTACTTGTAAGCTAAGTGTAACATTTACAACAAAGAATATTTAACATGAAACGAAATGAAACAACTTTCAAATTTCATGAAGCATCATATTCATAATTCATAATGAGTTATAAACTCATAACTGCCAACTTCAAAGTTTCAAACTTCAAACTTAAATTTTCATATATTGTTTACAAAAAATATCATAATAGATATGAAAGAGTCAAGTTTCAACAGTTATAAAAAGTTAAAAACTACTAGAAACTAGAAAAGACTAGTAAATCTATTTTACCTATTGCTTGGCCTCTTGCCACGAGAAATGTCTATTTTTTGAAATTTGAGCAGGTCATGGTAATGGTGGTCTTTTAAGGCTTGGCCTTAATGCTTGTTGACATTGTCTTCCCTCAGACAATATAATTAAAAAAATGTGAATAATTTCTCTAGAAATGTTAAAGGGTATTTGTAACTCTGTTTTAAAAAATGGCCTGGTCGAAACCGACCAGGCCTGGTCGACCGAGCCGGTTGGGCGGCCGGTCCGACCAGTTACATAACCAGCCAGGCTGGCCGGTTTATTACCGAGCCAGCCAGTTTTTGTAATGACTCGGCCGGCTCGGTAATAAACCGGCCGACTAGGCCGAGCCCGATTCAACCAGGCCAGGTCATTACAGCCGGCCGGTGGGCCCAATTTTTACGGTTTTGCAGACTTTAAAACGGAATTTAATTTGCTGTTAGGGTTTTTTATGCTTCTCTAAGCCCTCCCAATGCTATATAACTAACCCACCCCCTCTATTGAGCTCACATCTATCTTGTGCAATTTGTTTGAGCATTTGTGAGTGTTTGTTGAAGATTGTGGAGTTCGTTTTGGAGCAGCAGTGAGGAGCTTCTTGGGCAAGTTTTGGAGCAGCAGTGAGGAGCAAATTGGCAAGCTTTGGAGCAGCATTGAGCTAGAGGAAGCTAGAGGCTAGAGGTATTTATTTTTTCTCTACTAGATCTGCCTTTGTTTGTTTTATTTATTTAGCAAATCTAGCATTTGCCATTTGCATTTGCATAGTTTTTGGCATTTGCCATTTGGTGAAAGAAATGAACATAGAATGAATAGTTTTTTTTTTGTTTTCATGTTCAGATTTAAACATTTTATTTCCAAGTCAAAAACTCAGTCCAAAATGGCCCCTAGAGCAAAAGACTCTGCTTGGGCATATGCTGAAATGGTTGGGGATCAAATGTATTACAAATTTTGCAAAAAAAAAATTAAGGAGGGTGGAGGGGGCATTCATAGACTGAAACTACATTTGGCTGGTGTTAAAGGCCAAATCACTACATGTGAAGCAGAAAACATTGGGGAAATTAGGAAGCAGTTGAAAGAACAGTTTGACAAGTTTGAGCAAGACAAAAATAGGCAAAAAGAAATACAGGCTGAAATTGGGAGGAAGAGGAATATACAAAATATGATGGTTGGCAACTCAAGTTTTGAATCTTTTAATTATCAGGATTCCTCATCTATCCCTTCCACTGATGCATCAAAAAACCCCTTTCGCTATGTTCCTCCCTCTAGGGAGTCTATTTCTGACAAGGGTAAGGGTGCAATGAGAAATAAGGGTACTATTAAAAGTTTTTTTGTGCCCTCGTCTCCTTCTGATAGTGCAACTGCATATGGTCCTAGTCCTCACACTGTGCAGCCCACTTTAGATGCTCATTGGAAAAAAGAATTGAGAGATGATGCTTGTGAGTACATTGCTAGATGGTGGTATGATGCTGATATTCCCTTCAATGCTACTCGTTCACCATATTATGAACCTATTTTTGATGCCATATATGCTGCTCGAAAGGGCTTCAAACCTCCTACTCTGCATGAGTTAAGAGGATCTTTTTTGCAAAGAGAGATTTCAAACATTAATGATTATTTGAAAGATTTCAAAAACTCATGGGCACGTACAGGATGTACCATCATGTCAGATGGATGGACTGATCAGCGGAACCGTATCATCATAAACTTTCTTGTCTTTTGCCCACGGGGAACCATGTTTCTAAAATCAGTTGATGCATCTGATAGGGTGAAAGATGCATAGTTGTTGTTACAGCTTTTGGATGAGGTTGTTGAAGAGGTGGGGGTGGAAAATGTTGTTCAAATCATCACAGACAATGCCTCTAACTATGTTCTTGCTGGTAAATTGTTAGAGGAAAAACACCCAACCATCTTTTGGACCCCATGTGCTTCACATTGCATAGACCTCATGCTTGAGGATATTGGCAAAATAGACTAGATCAAGAACACTGTAGAGCATGCCAAATGCATCACAAAATATATTTACAATCACTCATGGATTCTGAGTCTGATGAGGAAATACATAGGGGGCAAGGAACTTATTAGGCCTGCCATCACTAGATTTGCAACACATTTTTTGACATTGCAATCTATGGGTGCCCAACAAAGAAACTTGCAAAAGATGTTTTCTAGTGATGAATGGAATGAAAGTCAGTTCTCTCGCAAACATGATGGCAAAGACATGAAAAGGAAAGTTGTTGAAGAAATATTTTGGAAAAAGGCAGCAAACATTGTGAAACTTGCTGAGCCATTGGTTAAGGTGTTGCGCTTGGTGGATGGGGAAAGATTGGCTATGGGCTTCATTTATGAGGCTATGGATCAAGCAAAGGAGCAGATAAGGGCAGCATGCAAGGACAGAGTGGCTAAGTATGGGCCCATTTGGGAAATCATTGATCAGAGATGGAACAATCAACTCCATCGCCCGCTACATGCAGCTGGGTATTCTCTGAACCCAAGGTATCATTATAAAGCTCAGGAAACAGGAGCTTTGACTGGAGAGGTTAGAGATGGATTGATTGACTGCATTGATCGCATGATCCCCACAGAGAGTGAGTAGTTGACGATACACAGGCAGATCACTATGTTCAGCCATGCCACTGGTACCTTTGGCAAGAACCTTGCAAGGATTGCAAGGGAATCAGATGAGCCAGGTACACAAAGAATTTCAATTTTCAAATTTATATTTTATAATTTATTATTTTGTATAATTGTTTATAAAATTATAATTTCAATTTCAAAGTTGGATATAAATTGTTGAGCTAACTGAAACTCATTTTTTTGCAGCACAATGGTGGGAGGCATTTGGTGCCCACTGTCCTGAATTGCAGAGGTTTGCAATCCGCATTTTGAGTCAAACTTGCAGTGCTTCTGGGTGTGAGCGCAATTGGTCTGTCTTTGAGAGGATTCACACACACAAGAGAAACCGTTTGGAGCAAAAACGGTTAAATGATCTAGTGTTTGTCCAGTACAACCTTCGACTAAGACGGAACCAATTGCTGAACAAAAGACCTGATTCAGATCCCATTATGTTGGAGGATTTGATCCAACATCAGATTGGGTAGTGGAGTCTTGTCCACCAGAGTTTGACAGGGAGAGTTCACTTGACTTCGATTTAGATATGGAGGCGACTATGCTCAATGTAGATCCATTAGTAGCAGACCCAGTCCCAGGCCATCCAGTTGCAGCCGCTGCAGGTACAGGCACTTCCTCTAGTCAGCCACGACGGAGACGCATATCTCATCTATCTGATTCTCAAGGTGGTAAGGGCAAGGGTATATTTCCAGTCGAGGATGTTGATTCAGAGGAGGAGGCGGAGCGAGCGTCTTCCCCCCATGGTTCAGAGTTTGAGGAAGAGGACATTGGCTTGTCAGATTCAGATGACTAGCAGTAGTTACTAGTTACTAGTGACTATTCATGTTTTGTTGTAGAGGCCATTTAGAGCCTCCTTAGTTATGTTTTTTGTTTTGATCATGTATTGGTCCTTGGACAGTGCACTGGGTGCAATTTTGATATAATGGATATATTAAGGAGCCTACTTTTATCATATGTTCTCTTTTGCCTATATTGTAATGCTTTGTGTTTGGAAACATGAATAAAAATCTTTAAATTTATGTTTTTGTACAAAAAAATTAATATTTAATGTATTTTTTACAAAAACCGAGTCATGACCGAGTCATTGAAACCTGGTCGACCGAGTCATTACCGAGTCATTACCTTGACCTGGTAGCTGACCGATTCCGTTTTTTAAAACATTGATTTGTAAAGATGTAAAAATGAAGAATAATTTCTCTAGAAATGTTAAAGGGTATTTGTAAAGATGTAAGAATGAAGGGAAGATACTTATGTCAAACAACCACTTAAAGATAATGATCCAATAAAATATTCACACAAATTTCCAAGATGTAACCCAGAAGAAAATGAAAAACCTCTAACCTGGGGTGTGTCTTGGATGAAATAATGTGCAAATTGTCAACCATAGAAATCTAGATGGTTGTAAAGATTTAAAAATCTTTAAAACGATGGCGTATTAATAAACACTGAAGACATATTGAGAAAATCACATGATACATCTAGTTTTTGGAACACTTCTAACAGAATATCATCCTAAAAGATACGGTAAGATACTGTAATGTTGGGGTCACATTAGGCAGCTTAAACTGGGGCTTTGATTTTGATATCATTGTGCAAGAGCACATGCTTTTTTATGTGATGGCCGCTTAAGAAAAAAATGGGATCTTGCCTAATAAAATATAATAGAGTTAAAATCTTAGAGTCATAAGTCAATCCCCAGGGGGAGAATGCGATCTGCACTTTAGCTGACTGCTTAGGTATTTGACATGTCCAACAGGTGGAGAACACGTAGAATGTGTCGCTAAGGAATAAATTAATTTCTTTTAAGGAAATGGGAAATTCAACCTAGAAGGCATATATCATTAATTATCCAAAGTTTAAGCAATTGCATTTTCATCAACTTGTTACCCACTTTGCCATTAAGGTCGTAAAATCTCTAAGAAACAGTAGATGGGAAAATACACAAGCCCCCATCTCATGCAAGCAATATGGCCATGATCTAAAAGGGTAGAGGCATTGATGAAATATCAACAAATATTTTGGTCATCCATCACTGTCTCCAATAAGATGGCATCTCTTGATTGCAAAGGACTGTCAACTTGGTTTCAATGTGAGAAAGGAGTAGGTGTAAGGCGTTAGCAATAGTACAAAGAATGATTTCATAATATTTAGGCCCTTTTTACAATGGAGAGAAATTGTTTTTGAATTAAACACTGAGTTTCAGAGGGTCCTATATTCTACTTATAATAACTACAACACAATGAGTCTTAAAGCTAAGCTTTTGTTTTTATTCCTTAATGAAAATTAGCCTTTACTCATATCTTGACAGTTGATCCTTGAATAAAACGAATATGATGTATATTTTTCAACTAGTTTGAACAAAATCCATTCCACTCTATGGTAGAAATTTTGTCTCAAGATTGTTAAAGGATATACCTTTCCTGGACTTACAATAAAATAATGGCCATTACCAAATGGAATTGTATCATAATATGTTAAAAAATAGTTGATACACAAATTATATTGACAATATAGTTAGGTTGGAAAATGGATGATTTAAGCAAATGGAGAGCAAGTAATTTCATTTAGGACCAAGTCTTTAAGAAAAAAAATGCTCCCAAAAATGCTCCCTCCCTAAAAAAAATGCCCCCTCCCTTAAAAAAAACTCCCTAAAACGCTCCCTGAAAACCAGGGAGTGTTTTTCCTGTTTAGGGAGCGTGCTCCCTATGCGCTCCCTAAACACCCCCGCTCAGATCACGAATTGGGAGTGGGTTCGAGAGGGAGGGGGGGTGCGGAGGTGGGAGGGGGCGCTCCCCCACAAGCCTGGTCAAGACTTTAGATATGCAGAATCACCTTCTAAGCAACAATATCAACTGCTGCCCTCACCTTGAAGGGCAACTCCACGTTGCCCAATTTTCAGCACTTAATTCACATGCTTCCACAAATTGCTTCTACAAATTGCTTCTGTGGATCCTGAGGATATCCAATACACAGCTACAGTGCCTGAGTTAATGGTGACTTGGGCACGATTCTTTTAATGCCTTTAGTGGAATTTAACCATTTCAAATCAGATATGGCAGGTTGGCCCTTATACATTCAACGACTAATATATAGGGCTTTACTCAATTTTGTGGTGTATGAGGTTTTCTTATATATATATATATTTGAATATAAAAAAATTCCAAGTTTTTTTTCAATAAATTGTAATTGACCTAGTGTCAATATGATATTGGTTAAAGGCCAAAGACAGAGAAACCCTGTCGAAATTTTGATGTGACCAAAGGTCGGGATTAGACGTGGCTCTGATACCAAATGATATGAACAAAATACATTATCACACAATTATTCAGAATATCTAAAATATGAGAATATCCATCATAGGATAAATATTATTTATATAAAAGTTTGAATGTACAAGTGATATGATTGAAAACAATGAGATTCCTGTATATAAAGCTATGCGGGAGTGTCCTTTTATAAGGAGTCATGTCCCAAAGGACAGGCCCTTTCATAATTAATTATACTTGTTAATCATTATTATTACATTATTTTATACATAATTATGTTCATGATAGTACATATACTCCATTTCCATATATATATATATATATATATATATGAAATTTTAAGCTGTCCAAAATTTTGTAATTGTAGATTTGATTTTCACTTTGCACTGTCTTCCTGATTGGATAATTTCCAACACTTGTTTCTTAGGCTTGTTTGACATAACATTGGGCTGGAATTGCTAAGCGATTTAACATCAAACTTTAAAATAAGAGAACAGATTTTTACACAGAATCTGTTGTAAAAAAGTGATTTTCAGATCCAGTATATGCTTGGGAAACTGATCCTTATGGGCTGAAATTTGTTGGCATTTGTTTGTTATCTTTCTTCTAACCTGCCTACTGTGTTGAGTTGAGGTGAAGTGAAATATTCTGTTTTTTTGCTGCTTTAAATTGAATATTTCAGATCAGATATAACGCTGCAAGTTCCCAGGGATTAGATCAAGGAAACTTCAATTAATGAGGTGAAATTTCTGTATTTGCATTAATTGCTCCTTAGAATGAAATTCAACAGTGCTGAATCAGTGAATTCCTTTATGCACGTTACTGACTTTCCAAAGCTTGTGAGATTACATTTAATATTGTTAAATCAAATCTGTACTTAGAAGTATTATATAAATAGAAAATAACATAATCTCTTTCTTTCTATATGAAACAATAAGAAGTTAGAACCTAAGTTACTACATAGTTAAACAATTACAATGCTTCCTTGTTCAATACCCAGTCTCCTTCAATAGTAGAATTTGAAGAGCAACTAAGAAATTTTAACTCAATCAAATGATAAAAAATATATTTCATACCTTTTTTCATGCACTGCTGAATTTGAAGGAAACTAAATTGTTCTTCCTCCCCCTTTCTATCCACCATAACTTTGCGATAATCTTCCAACATTAAAGGTGCCAGAGCCTTAGTGGGGTACTGTTGTATGAAACATGCAAAAGGGGAGAATCAATCTAAACTTAAACCTTTGAAACTTGTTCTGATTACATTTAAGCTTTAATTTGTTGCACATATCCATAAGCAAAGCAAATAAACTTCTATCAGACCCTATAGCCTATCAAATATTCAACCCCATGTACATCAAGAAACAACTCATTGCTCAAAACCAGAGACAACATATTTTTAAGACTTCAAAGAATAGATAAAAAAGAAAATATTTTATTTAATGTGTACACATGCACACTTATAGATTGACCATTTTACTTATCCCATTAAGTATAAGATCAGAGTGATCTAACCTTGTATAATGAATCAAATCTAGTTTTGTTCATTGAACAAAAGCTTTTTTTATTGACAAACAGAAATGTGAACTAAATATCAGTGGGGCATGTTACCGCAAAATCTAGCAGGCCTAGTACAAAGCCCCACCAGGAAGATCCATACCTCATGGCAACAAGAGATCAGCCACCAATGTCAACTCAGCAGCCTTTCTCCAGCTATTTATTGGCAAATTGAAGGACAAGGGAAGCTTCTCTATATATAAATCACCTAAAGGATATTCTACAAAAAGGGTTTAAGGTGATGAAAAGGTCCAATGATTGGGGTATGGTACTAGCGGAGCCAGAAGGGCTAAAATACTCTTCACCAAAGTTCAAGCACTCTATTGTTAGACTACTTATGTAAATTCCTGAGCTGTTAGAAGTAAGGATTTGATATATTTTCAAGGTATGGCATGCATATGTCATATAACAGCTAAACGAAATACCCTTACAATGATGGGTCAATAAAGGGGCAAGATTATCAATCAGATATGCAACGTTAGGGCTTGCAATGGAGTTTTTATCGCTGAAACATGCATAAAACAGCAATATAAATGATGACACCAGCCCTAGAATTAAGATTTTCTAATGCAATAGATGCCAAATTTTGATTTTTACCAATTATTAACTGCAATACATACTAAAAGGGAAACAACACATAAATTGAAATTACTTTTAGCAATATTTTAAGGAAACCCTAACCCTAACCCTAACCCTACATATCTAGAATTTTGGAGAAGAAAATAGTTATAAAAGAGAGATTGATCAACATCTCCTAGACTAGTGCCTTGAAATAAATGGGAAATGGAGTTACCTAGGGCAAATTTAACAAAGATGGCCTTAATGAAGAGGGTGAGAGGGCAATAACCTCTTTTTACAAACCCTAGCGGCTTCCATAAGAGAGAGACTTTAAGTTCAAGAGAGGCACAATTCAGGTTCACTTGAAGGATTCAAGGAAAATAATTTCTCATGGCATAAGGAATCAAGATTCCAAGATAAACATTGCAATTTCACACATGATGCATATAGAAACCCTAACTCACATAAGCTAACATGCAAAATATAAAAGATAGATAATAAACTTACGAAATTTCAACAAGAATCTCTTCAATCTAGCCCAAGAAACCTTTCTCATGCAAATATCCTTCTCCAAGACAAATTTACACCATAGAACCACATTGCGGCCAAGTAGAATAGAAGACAAGAGCCAGTGCACACTTCTAAAGATGAAGTGTGATGGTGAATGATGATAAAATGAAAAGTGACACCCCTTTATTTATATGAGGATAACCAAGTCACTTTTTCATGATCTTGAGCATTCAACTAGGTCAAAGGTCATAGCCAACCTTGAAATAGCTTTAAAACATAGCAAAATGCCAAGAATAGCCTCCACCATGATGTCATCCTCCAAAATAGGCAATAATCCAATAGTGTTGCTCTCTCCAAGAAAACCTCAAAGTGCATGTGTCCATCTCCAAAGGGTACCTCTTCTCTTCTAAATCACTTGACACAAGACACAAAGGACACGTAAATACGAGTATTCGACACGAGACACAACAACCCCGAAAACAGGACACGAGGGACACATTTTATATATATGTTTAAAAAAACTGAAAAAACATCTACATATATGAATCGTGATGATATCTATTTAGTATTTAGTACAAAGATATGCATTCATCTAGAAGAAAACATGTCTTATGGTTGACAAGCTCTGACAATTAGTAGCTTATTCTTCCCGTAGACAACTATCAGTAATCTACTCCCTTGAACTGTTGCCTTGTAAACAACTATCAATAATCTACTCTCTTGAACTCGTTGCCTTATGATGACATCATGTTGGTTGAGATTCTTTTCTGTTGTTCTTTTCATATATCGTTTTGCTTGTTTTTCTGAAAACAATAATAAGGGGACACTAAATAGTGCACCCAGTTTTACAAGTAGCAAAATCTAGAAAAATACTAGCATCTCTCTATTTTAGGTAAGAGAGTGAAAACAATTTCATGAAAATGAGTAGATAGAAGTACATCAATAGCATAATGGATAGACAGTAGAATGGTGAATTTGTAAGATACAAGTAGATTATGTTGAGAATTTGTAGGGCTTGAGATTAATACAATAATTCTCTTCTTGATAACTACTTGTGAGCTTGCTTGTGTATTCTCTTCTTTAACTTAGTTAATCTTTCATCAAATCAATTATCAAAGTACTTAGTCAAATGTAGAGACAGAAATATTTTCACTTGTATCTGAATATCTTGAAAATGTAGTTATTTTCACTTTCTATCACCTTGAGATCACTGTCTTTGTCTTTTACAAATTCTTTCCTTAGATGCTATAAAACCAGAGATATCCTTATTATATCCTTCCTACACCTTCCGCAAATTTACTGCACCAATCATGTACCTTATTGTATCTTTTAACAACCTGTACCTTCAGCAATCTATATCCTTCAGTCACTTCTGCAATCCTTCAGTCACTTCTTCCTTCAGATAAATCCGCATTCAATTATGTCTTGCTCCCTTTAAACGATGTCAACCTCAAACTCGTCCGCATTCAATTCTGTTTTGCTCCCTTTAAACGATGTCAACCTCAGACTCATCCGCAATTGTTCTACCTTGAGTCTTTCCGCTATTCTATTAGCATCTGCAATCCGCATTTCTTGTGTTCTTATCTCCGCAGTTGAATATCCTCTAAACTACACAGTTTGTTGTTGGAACAGTCTGTAATTTCTTCATAGAGAAGATCGCACTTATGCTCTGCCTTCTTCAGAATTGACCGAAAAACTTGTCACTTGAATTAACTGCAGCAAGGAGTATATATATTGGCTACATGCTTGGTTTATTAGGCCGACCATTCAGCTGTTATGTAGGCCAACCACTTCAACTGTTATATAGGCCAACTTTAATATAAAATGAAAAATATATTTTCCAGCGTGTTCTTCATGGTTTATATATCTTGACTTTCATCGATGTTTGAGAGCTATTTGTGAGCTTGTCTTTACAACTTGACTTCCATTCTTCTAGGTCTTGGAACATGTATTTCTAGATCCTTCATATATGACACTTATTTATATCTAGAAGACAAAACATTAGCATGTACATTTTTGTTATCTTTATCTTCTTCTTTATAAAGTTCATAATTACATAGTCAATATGAAGACCGACCTAGTTACATTTCTCAACACTCCCTCTTAACTAAGGAGGTATTCATATAGGTACATGATCACTTTCAAACTGAAGAATCTCATAAGAAGAGTCGGATTGGGAATCGCATCTGTATAGCATCATATCAACCAGCATTGTACTAGTGCAAGGCCTTGACTAACAGCCCCATCTCTTCAACGAGACAATGGGATTCAATGCTGGCGAGACACATGACTTATAGACACGTTCGTCATTGTCTCTCCAAGATACATACTCCACCTGGGTGTTCCCAAAGTATGACCTTCCTAGACTATCCTTCTTTTGGGTAGCTAGCCCTCAAAGAATATCGATCCCCGACTACTCTTATCTTGAATGCCCTATCACATTCTCAAAGAGTATCGAATGCCAGATGATTACCCAATCCTCCATTCTGTCTTCCCAAGACCAGAATGATGTGTCTATCTCTCCCTCCCAATTAGGGAAGACCTTATTCCACAAGGGAATGGACTCATTCTTATACAAAGAATGTACCTAAGCTCATCCTTAGGAATTACCAAGTTTCTTCCAAGTAAGAAACTTACCATCAGGCTCCCTCTTAACCAGGGACCTCTAGCAGCAATGGTGAGACACCCAGCTTCTCATGAAGAATTCCTATTTTCGATGTCATGGATTTCGATATTGAGGAATCTTCAACTTTTCAGCTTCATAGGGCACAGATCATCCATCACTTCCATCCTGAGTCTTGTCAGCTATCAGAGTGATTCATCAAACTTCCTTTATCTGGTCCATTGTTATGCCATGTTGCTTTCCTTTGAATCATTTCCAAGGATCATACATCCTTTCTCATGATTAGCAGCCTTGCACAGATTCATCCAGATAAACATATTCATAATAACTTTTAGAACAAAATTTACCTTAGTGATGATCTTTCACCTTGACATCTTCCTGTAGGCATCGGTATCCTTCATACAAATTGACACATCTCCTAATGATATGTTTTTGCTAAGGGTTTCCAGACTTTTGTCAGAGTCTACATATCTTCCCAGGAGATCTTCTAATCACATCTACTTGGCCTCTGAATGATACTTGCCTTAAGACATGGTTGCATTTATGATCTCTTCCTTTCTGCACATTTTCCATTTTCAGGAACTTTCAACAACCACCTCATATACCATGAGGACATATTATGTTGATTTCATATGTCCATGCACTGAGAGATACTCTTTTATAGTTCATAAGTTCATTACCTGCAACCATATGATATCACAGCATCCAATGTCAGCATATATATATATATACCTCATAACTGTAGCAATTTTTAGGAATGAATAGTTTCATTCCCATGGCTTGTTTCATCAATATGTCATCACATCCCAGAAGTATATTTCTATGATGACCCTTGCTTTTGATGACTGCTTTCTCAAGGTTTGTCAAAGAGGTTTTCCCGGAGCTGACTCACCAGGAGTTCTTGCCATGCTTAGATCAGGATGCTACATTGCTTCCTATCATATAACCAACAGAAATCAATTCCTTATTCATAAGTTTGCGTGATTTTCCTTGAATCTTCTTTTCTATCTCCTATTGAGATTGTCCCTTTAGGACCATCTTTCTTGTAATTTCCTCAACTTCCCTTTTTCCTTCTGCAAATGTTTGAGTCTTTTATCCTTCAACATTATTGCCCTTGATTTGTCTTTTTCCATCTAGTATAGAGACCACTAGTTGAATGAGGTAATTTTCTTGTCTATTTGTCATGTTTTCCATCTTATTGTCTTTTCCAGATCTCACAGTTGAGATCTTATGAAGATATCCCTTCATTCTTTGATAACTCAATTTTGTGTAAATCTGGTCTAAGTGACATAACCTTATTTATTACACAGAATAGTTCTTTCTGCTTATCTTATATTCTCTTGAAGTCTCCAATCCTTCATAGGATTTTCATGACTTTACTTTCTTCAAGGACTTGTGACTATTCTCCTCATGCAACGATTCTTGGTAACCCAACCAGCTTATAGATCTCCCCGCAAAAACAAAGTCATTTAACCAAATTTGATTATAGAATGAAAGATACTTACTTGATAAGTGAAGACAAAATCTTCAGCTTGATTTCTTTGATGGCCCTAGCACTAAAAGATGTGTTAGTGCTTTCTCTTTGAATGATCTTCTTCAAGGGTAAGGATTAGATCTCTATTGTAACAATGATAAAGCCTTCTTTTCTGCATTTCTGGCCTCGGCTTCTTACATTCTTCTTATCCTTGATCTCAATACAAAGATTTTTCTTGCTTTGATGTATATCTTTAGTTCTTCTCTAAGTTATCTAAAATTTGTTAGCTCAAGACCGAGATTTTTAGCACACCTTGCAACCTTTCAATCACCCTTGTCTGCTCTGTATGGTAGATTTGTATATTACTAAAGAAGTCCTCGGCCTATCTAAAGTATAGACAGAGATGACCCTTAGATTTCCTTGACCCAATTACTGTGATGCACGATGTTGAAGTTGTTGAGAATTTGTATCACTGAAATTGCATCGAACTTGTATCAATACCGCCGTGCTTGTATCTCTGCAATAGCACCCAACTTCTTCTTTATTAAAGCACCAAACTTCTTCTCTCTAAATTTGATCTCAAACAGTAACTTTTCTCTAATTCCAAAATCTTCTTGCCAATAAGGTGATCTTCTTTTGCCATAGCTCTGAAACCATGTTGAGAATTTGTATGGCTTGAGGTTAATACAAAAATTCTCTTCTTGATAACTACTTGTGAGCTTACTTATGTATTCTCTTCTTTAACTTAGTTAATCTTTCATCAAGTCAATTATCAAAGTACTTAGTCAAATGTAGAGATAAAAATTATTTTTGCTTGTATCTGAATATCTTGAAAATGTAGTTAGGAAGGTAAATCTTTGATTATTTACCTTCCTCACTTTCTATCACCTTGAGATCACTGTCTTTGTCTTTTACAAATTCTTTCCTTAGATGCTATAAAGCCAGAGATATCCTTATTATATCCTTCCTGCACCTTCCGCAAATTTACTGCACCAATTTTGTACCTTATTGTATCTTTTCGCAACCTATACCTTCAACAATCTATATCCTTCAGTCACTTCTTCCTTCAAATAAATCTACATTCAATTCTGTCTTGCTCCTTTTAAATGATGTCAACCTCAAACTCATCCGCATTCAATTCTGTTATGCTCCCTTTAAACGATGTCAACCTCAGACTCATTCGCAATTATTCTACCTTGAGTCTGTCCGCTATTCTATTAGCATTTGCAATCCGCATTTCTTGTGTTCTTATCTCCGTAGTTGAATATCTTCTGAACTACGCAGTTTGTTGTTGGAACAATCCACATCTTCTTCATAGAGAAGTTCGCACTTCTGCTCTGCCTTCTTCAGAACTGACCGAAAAACTTGTCACTTGAATGAACCGCAACAAGGAGTATATATATCGGCACATGCTTGGTTTATTAGGCCGACCATTCAGCTGTTATGTAGGCCGACCACTTCAACTGTTATATAGGCTAGCTTTAATATAAAATGAAAACTATATTTTCCAGCGTGTTCTTCATGGTTTATATATCTTGACTTTCATCGATGTTTGAGAGTTGTTTGTGAGCTTGTCTTTACAGCTTGACTTCCATTCTTCTGGGTCTTGGAACATGTATTTCTAGATCCTTCATATATGACACTTATTTATATCTAGAAGACAAAACATTAGCATGTACATTTTTGTTATCTTTATCTTCTTCTTTATAAAGTTCAAAATTACATAGTCAATATGAAGACCGACCTAGTTACATTTCTCAACAGATTAATCACATGATGTATGGTGATTATTTTGAAATTGATCTCTTGTTATTTCAAGGGTTTCTTCTTATGCAGCGATTTGAAATTAGAGATGCAATTTTCATGAGTATATACAAATCACAGATAGGCAGTATTATGAACAATTATCACTTCTGTGGAGTCCAAATGGATCTTCCATGGAGTCACTATGCAAAAACCTCTAATTTATCCTTCTTAATTTCTGAAGAACTCAGGAGAAATTTACATCTACAAACACATATGTAGATACACATTTAGACATATGCTTATGTATAGGTATTCAGATATGAATGCAAAATCTATATGTATGCTATAATATAAGTAAAACAAAGACAAATGATGACATCGACGAAAAAATGTACATTGAACCTTTATATTAAAATAACTTTTAAAAAATAATAAAGTAAATACAAAACTGTATCAAATTCTATTACAAAATAATGATCCAAGATGACAGTGAACAACACAATGTGGGTCGAAAGTAAGAGTATGACATGGACTTGACAAGAAGTGACCAAAAACATGGTCAATCTCATTAGTCATCCAGCGGAATTCCTCACACTGCATAGCAAATTCGATTTCGACGGCGAGCAAACTCGACTCCAGCGGCGAACAATGACAAAAAAAACCCTAAAATAAACCATGTCGCAGTTTTAAATTTCACTTTCTGTGGGACACGTGTCCTAAGAGTCAAAAATGATAGGGAATGTTTTTGCTACGTCCAAAACACGTGTCTCGATTAGAGGACACGAAAAAAACATTTTCAACGAGTTTTGGGGCATGTTTCGTGTTTGATACGTGAAATACGGGACACGAGACCCTATAAGACATGTCTTATGGCTTAGCTTCTACTATGATGTCACTAAAAGAAGCCCTACGTCGCCATTTTCATGCATGTCAGAGTGATGTGGCACCTCTTAGCACAAGCATTGGCACCAAAAAGGGATGTGCTAGCCCTCCCAAATCATCTCAATGATAGCCATTCTCATATGGGCTTTGGAACAAGGTATCGTCCATCAAACAGGGTCAAGGCCAGCCTGAGGATATCTTGGGTCCATCTATGCACATCATCAAATAGTCTAACACCCAAGCTTTCAAACTCAACATTTCAAAATCTAGAATCTCATCAATCGGTGTAGTAGCGTGTGGAAGTTGCTCAAGGTCTAATTCTCATCTCTAGAAGAGCAACGTTGGGACCACAAAGTCAAGTCTACTCTCAAAATGAGGTAAAGTACCCCCTAAAAGGTGTTGAAGAAAAGTCAAACTATCCCTCAAGAGATATTTGTTGCATATGTGATACCAACTGAACAAAATCTCTCAAGATCAAGCGAGATTGCCTTCATTAGGGACATCAAACCATTAAAGCATCATAACAAACAATATCTAATGCTAGGAGCAAAGAATTACTACACACAAAACTCACCTTCAAATGTTTAACTAAATTAGGACCCATAAAAAGGTTACCTCGCTTGTTTTAGGGATGACTGAGTCAACAACCTTGTTAACCACCAAAAGTGGGTGACCCCATAAGAGGAATTTTTCTCTCGCCGTCTCTTCTAACTAGCACCAGCAACCCCTGATAGCCACTAGCAGTCGATGATGATGTGGCATTTATTTCTCCACCATCTGCATCAGTCATATGTTTCCTCGCTATTGGTCTACTTTGTTGGTGATAAAACACTTCCTTACTCCATAAATTCTTATCTCTCTAATTTCGGCCTCTTCAAGCATGAGCTCATAAACTAGGGCTTACTGCGAATCCCTGGACAAGGAACATTTTGGGGATTGGAGAGCCTACACATCAAAAGGAGGGTATTTTCCATGAAATATCTCCTTTTGGTGGGCATCCACTTCAGCCTTATCCATAAATTTCTTTGCCCTAGTTTTCAGTCCTAGGTAAAACCCTTGTTTGTGTTGCTTCAACTTAGAGGCTTGTTTGAAGGCTTCATGCACCTTTGTTTCATTGAAAATCACTATTGGAAACCCTTTCTTGCATATTGGCCCTAGGTCTCTCCAACACTCAACCAATTAATCAAAACCTAGGTCATAAATTGCCCTCCCTAGGTCTCTATATAGAAAGTGAATTGCCTTTGATTGGAGCCTTGAGCCATTGTTGTGTCTTTCTTGTCAAGTGTTTATTTGAATCACCTTGTGCCCCAACATTTGAATATCTATCATAGGTGACCTTCTCACATACTAGGAATCCTCCCATCAGTGAAAATCCATAAAGAGCATGGGGTTTTGGTTGTGGTGACAGTGGGCCATCAAACCATTGTTGTCACTTGGTCTAGTTTTAGCCTTGTAGGGTACCCCTCTCCAATGCCTACTAGATTTTGCGGCAACATTTTTGGTGTCGTTGCCAAAGAGGAAGGGAGTTTACCTTCCCCTAGATCAAAGCATCTAGCTTATTTGAAGAGGTGTATTCTTTGATGGCAAGATAGATCCTCTTCTGGCGACTCCTAAAGCAACTAGTTATGAATCTCGAGAAGGTTCTCCCGAGAGAACCATGGCTCCAAGAACTAGAGTTACTACTAGGAGGGTTGTTGAGGCTAGCCCCTCTCCTATTAGGCAACCTAACCCCACAGCTAGGCTACTTTTCCCTAATAATCCTCCTTCTCCAACCTAAATAGGCCTCGGGAGCTTACATCCTTCAAGCCTCTAAACTTTAGTGGGTTCCCTTATGCCCCTCATCCTCTGCCCAACAAATACCATGATTGGATACCTAAATTTAGTGGCAATGAGGTCACCACCGCAGAAAGACAAGTCCGCAACTTCTATTGGGTGATGGGTCCCAAGCGCATTGGCAATGACAACGTTATCATAATGCTATTTGCTTTATCATTAGATGGTGACACTTGGGATTGGTATTTTAGCCTCCCACAAGGAAGCATCACTAATTGGGATCAATTTCACAATGCATTCAAGAAGAGATGAGCATCTAAGTTGGATGGGAGTATGGTTCTTGATAGATTCCTAGCTATGGCTAAGATTGACAAAGAGAACATTAAAGAGTTCATCCAAAGGTTTGACAATCACATTAGGGAAATTCTTGACATGCTTAAGCCTTTTGGCGCCATTATCCTTGAGATATCCATTAAAGGCTACCAAGGGCACTTAACTTACGTCCTTAGAGACAAGGCCCCTAAGTCCTTGAACAAGGCCAAGAAGATAGTGATAGTCGTTGAACAAAACTTAAATGTTGCAAAAATTGACATGTTCAACTATCCTAAGGTTAACATTGAGTCTGAGCCAAAGCCAAAATCTTATCCTAATGAGCTTATACAAGCTTTTGCTAAAAAAAAAGAAAAATTCAACAATTAAGTCACTCAAGGCCAAAAGACAGTCATGAATAGAATGGAAAAGAAGAGTCTACGTCAAAATTCCCTCCTAGAAATCAACTCAACAAGGAAAAATCCTACCCTAAGAGGGTCACGGAAGGAGACCAAACCATTTAGCAAAACGTGCCAAACACTCTTGCTCCAACCAATTTGGTGGGACAAGGAAGGTCACCTTGGGAACAAGCATCCAAGGATCATCAAGAGGATAGTCCATTTGAGCAAGAAGAAGAGGAGGAAGGTCCTAAGCATTTGAATGTTGTTGGTGAAACTCACCCCTTCAATATCCTGCTTGGAGACTCTTATGTTGACCCACAACCTAAACAAGCTCAAATCAACATTAATCAAACTAAGCTTGTTCTAGTCGTGGAAAATAGTGGGAGGTTTAAGGGTCTACAATACTCTAGGAAAAATCATGACCAAACCCAAGCAAGCCCTAGCTTAGGAAATCTATCTCAAGGGAAGAACACTCCCCAAGGGCCACCTCAAAACAAGCCAAAACCAAAGCCTAGAAATGATGAAATCAACTTGGATGTGGATGTTAGTAATGCGGTGGCTAAACTCACTATGCAGGTCTCCATTAAAGAGATAGCTAAGCTCCCTCCTCATAGAAGGCAAATCAAAAAGGCTTTAGGTTTCAATGATGAGTCTGATGACCCTCTTGTCATATTAAAAAACATGAACTTTGACAAAGGATACAGAGGCCATGAACCATTCTTATTGTCCTGGGTGATCAATAGACTTATACTCCATAATTGTATGCTTGACTTTGGAGCTTATGCTAATGTCATGCCATTGACAATCAGGCATCAATTGGAATTGGAAATCACTGGGCCATATAAGAATGTGTGTGGTATTGATTCTGGGTCAATCCCTATTTATGGTATTATCAAAGATATTAAGGTTTCTCTGGCTGCTAACAAAGACATTTCAATGATTGGTCGTAATTGTTCTTTCATGGCCTCCTAGTGAGGATTGCAAGTACTTAGTGAAAGTTGCGAACAGAGGAAGTGGTACTTAGTGAACGAAGTAAAGTACGTAGAAGATTTTCCCAAATCATGTATTGAGTTGATACATATTATTCAAGTTCAGAGGGAGCCAGGAGATCAACAAGTTTGAGGTTTGCATAGCATAGCAAGAATTGAATAGAACATTCTCCCAGTAAGAGGGAAAGGATCATGTCAAGATGTTTTCCAGTTGTAAGGATTTTGAGATGTTGAAAGACTACAATGGAAGAGGGAGCAGCCTGAGAAAGATATGCCCTAATATGAGAGGGAGAACCCAGTTAGGGTGAATAGAAAGCTTCGGTGATCCAGGGAAGAGAGCAGAATTATTTATGGTTGAGCTAAGAAGTGCTGCTCAACATGTGTTGGAGTACCAACATGGTACAATTGGATGAGTTGAGAACAACAACCGCAGATATATTTTGGGTAGAGAATGCTGAAGAAAGAAAGAATTTGTTGCTTCAATTTGGGCTCCGTTATAATTTCTTAGATAAGCATGAAGCAGTCATCTGTTGCACTCTGTATGGCAAAGGCCAAGTATATTGCAGTTGGATTAGCAAGTTGGGAAGTTGTATGACTTTTGAGGCTACTTGCTAGATTATTGTTCAGGTGTTGGTGGTGACTGTAATATCCCCAAATGGGATATTTTACTAAATTTGCATAAATTTACTTAAACCCCAAATTATGCCGTAAAATCAACATTTATTCAACAGAAGATTGCCATGTAAAATTAAACACCTAAAATACTGCAATCCAATACCATATAGAACAGGAAGAATCTCAGCCTTTATTATAACTAATAAGAGGGGTTTACATATAGATCTGACCCAGAAAGTGCTGAGATAGAAAATGGGCCATCAATACAATCTGTTGCACTGCTACACGGCGATGGCCTTCAAAACTGAATTGATGCACTCTTCCTCCGGCAACAGCTGTCACTAAACCCACTGAAGATGATGAAGCCCAAGTTGAAGATCTGAATCATTCTCACACCAATATCTGAAGCTTTGTGAAACTTCTAAGTGGAGTCTCCTCAAGAGAGTTGGGTTTTCGTCCAACACTCACAAATCACCCGAGGGTTTTCGTCCAACACTCACAAATCACCCGAGGGTTTTCGTCCTGGGGCTATGGCTGAAGTAGAGAACCACGTCCTCAAACCTCTCATACACAAGCAAATGATCTACTCCAAAGATATCTCCCAATGGCCTCCTCCCTTTCTTTTATAGATCTCTTGGGGCCTTCTAGAGCATTATTTTATTATTATTTTATTCATGGAGCACTTTTCCCTTTTTATTAAAATATTCCTTTTTAATGCAGACAAGGGTAAATCGGCTACCACGCCTCCTCCGGTCACTGGAATCCGTGTCTAACTGTCCCACCATGTAGGTATCCTCGTCTCGGTTCCAATGAGCTATTACACTAAGGTGTTCCATCATGTATTCCTCCCAGAATGCCACCTTGAGTGTAATCAGCTGAGTTAAGCCCAGAGATAACCCAAATTTCTGAAAGTTATCGGAATGCACTGGAACGAAAGCCAAACTGCTCGGATGATGGGGTATATCAAGCGAATGCCTCCGGAAACCATGAAAACTTCTCAAAACTCCTCCAAAGTGCTCCTGAGCCCACTGGTAGTGCCAATCTATAGATGTGATCTGTCCGCTCCTAACTCTGGAAGTCCAACCTAACCCTGTAGTAGATGACACCAAAAAAGGGAATATCACAGACCTTCCGCCCCAAGATTGCTTGCCCTCAAGCAATCCAAATATGTGGGCCACTCTGTCGGCTCGATGCAACTGAGACCCAATGCCCGGATCCCATACAAACCTCCTAGTGCAACTATGTGCCTGTGTCAAGCCACCCGGAATAGACCCCTCAATGCCGGGATCCCAAACTGATCTCTCACTGTACCTGTCATCAAATAAACCTCCCGGATCCCCATGCCACAATGGCCAATCATCGCCCGAGTCCCATGGCCCAGACTGCGCAATGCCTCTAGCTATGACTGATGATCTAAGAGGTGAAGACTGCCAGCAAGCATCAATGCTCCCTGGTTCCTGTTGCGTTATACCCCTAACTATATAAGTTGCTCCCTCAACTGCGTACCAACTCATCATCTCTCTCCAATCCAAGCCCTGACTCAATCCCACGTTGATCCTGCTCTGCTGAAATCGGGATGGAGTGCTGAAGAAACGACGACATGTGCCCCCTTACCAGCTGGAATCTGTAACATCTGCTATGTCTAAGGGCCCCTGCTCCACTGTGCTCCCTATGAAGAATACCGTACCATCAAGAGGGTACCAACTCATGATCTCCCGCCAATCCATCCTGGAAGAAGAATCCGATGTAGCAACAACTGCATATGGAACATGCCTGGAGTGTTGCCACCAGCCCGTAATCAACTCCCACTGCTCTGCCCTGTCTGCCAATGAAAGCAGCCTATAGAAAGAAGCCCCTCTCTCTATAATGGGCCAAAGTGGGCAAGATATGCTGCAAGCCCCATTGATGTACTCCTGGAGAGTGCTACCCACTGAAAACACTGCAGCTCTGCTGACTGCGTGTACATCTATCTGCGCCTCACCCCATTGTCGACCCACAGATGGATGCTCCACCATATCCAACAGCTCCTCCCACTCCTGATCAGGAATGGCATGCTCCCGCTGTCTACTGGCCCCCTGCAGAACAATCCCATCAACCTCCAACACCTCCAGAGGATATGGATCTGCAACTGCTGTCACCGTACTCGATGTCAGTGCATCTGACTGCCCCACCTCAATGGCTAACCCCAATGTTAGCCGCATATCCCTCATCGGCTCAATGTGGGCATCCATCTGGCTCTCCCCCAAAGGAATATCATGCCTGATGTAAATAGTGTCCTCCTCTGCAGACTCAGGCTCCATCACATGCTGCTCTAGCTGAATCGTCACAAGTGACACTTCACCCAGAGTATCTCCCGCAGAGTCTCGTGACTGCTCACCCCGCACACTGGAACACAACTCCGGTCTACTGTCATCATCTCTGCATGACTGCTCTCGCTCCCCAGAAGCGTCCTCAACCGATCCTATGGATTCATCTGAAGAAGAGTCCTCACTCTGGCATACGGAAGGAATGCCCTCCTATCCTGCCTCCGCCACATCATCTACATCTCTCAAACATGAGTGATTAGGCCCCCAAGGTTCTTTGCAAATGAAGCAAAGTCCCTTCCTCCTTAGCTCATTCCTGCTGCCTGAACCACCAAACTGGAGCAGCTCCTCCCTGGTCAACTGTCTCCTGAGAAGCTCAATATTCTGCTCAACTAGCCCTTGGGCCAGCTCATAAGCAGCAGGTGAAACCATCTGCTCTCTCCTCCAAATGCTCAACAACCTAGCTTGCAGCTCCCGGCAAATGGCATCACGGTCTCCCATGCATGACGACAGGATGGACTGTATGTGAGCTATGGCTATGTCAGAATGTTGTCTCCTAATGCTAAAGAAGCATTGGAACATCTGCAGCATCAAGCCATCACACTCGAGATTGATCATGACCTCATAAGTCCGGGTCATGGCCATGAATTCTAAAACCTTAAGCTTCCTCCCAAATGTAGAGCCTACACAATGGTCCAAATTCCGAAAGGTTCCTACTATCAATCTGAAAATTCTTTTCATAATATCATCATTGTAGGGAGGGAAGGGTGTTGCTATTCTCAAAATATCACTGAAACAAGAGGCAGTTATAAGCTTGACTTTTTCACTTGGATGTTCCAAGAATCTAGCTTGTACCAATGCAAGCATAGATGGCTCCAAAGCCCAATTCAAACACCAATTAGATTGTTGTACCTTTGAAAGACAAGATTCCAGCTTCTCTAACATGGGAAGGTCATCTTCTGATCTTCCATTCTTTAAATCCATCCCAAGTGCATAAAGCCAATTTCCCACTACTTCCTCCTTTTGTAAATTCCTCGGATGCCTTTGTTGGAGCAAATTATGTACCTTCTTGGAGAAGGGTTTGTTGTTATGCTTCATTTTCTGGTCTATGAGGTGTTTTAAAGACTCCATTATTCACAGCTCTGTCAGCTCCCTATCAGCAATATATATGAGCCCGATGGAAATAATAACAATACTCAACAACAATCCTCCTATTAATAGCAACTCTGTTCATCTCTAGCATTAGCTGCACAATCGACGCCTCTTTCATACTAGTACCAACAGTGTATTCCCAACTCAAAGCATTGCAAGCAAGATTTAGCAATAGAATACAACACCCTACTCAACAAACCAATCTACCCAATACAACCAACAACAACCTTCCTGTAATTCAACTAGGAATACACTTCAGCAATTATAATTTTGGTGCAAAATCAATCCTGCATAGTAACCAATCCTCTAATCTCAACTGGAGAAGACCCAGATTGGCATTAATTTTCCTGAGTTTGCTGGATTTTCTTAGCGAAAGTTTTTGTCGAACAGTTTGAGGTAGTATTACTGTACATGTAAATTTCTTAATGGTTTTAATTCAAACCTATACACAGTGATTGTTTCATACCATAAGAAGTTTACAAACACTCTTGAAAGATATATATATTATAATGAATTCAGGAGAAATATCCAATATTTATATAAATATTAGGAACAATAAATCTGAGTATTGGCAGTTTTATAGATGTTCTAACACGAGTATACACAGTAAGTAAAAGAACAAGGGAACCTGGTTTATTGCCTCCAGCAAATAGCTCTCTGAATAGCAGTCTTTACCAGTCAATACCAACAAAGCTGCTCCGCAGCTACAATCATAAATTCGTCCCCATTTTCAAGTGTCCACCGAGCAAGTGTGATAGACATGTTTCAGTGTGTTTTAATTCACGGAAATCTGCCCTTGTTAGCACCTCAAATTTTGTCCCTTACTAGCAGGAACGCCTAACTTTTACACCCAAGACTTCAACTTTCTCCATATGTTGTCCCGCGGTTCGACTTTAGTCATGCTCAGTAGAGGAATTGTGCTGGAAATCTTTACAGAAAGAGCTCGGCCCAGCTATAATCTTAGGAGCTCGCATTAAACTCTGCATACTCTACCCAAGGAATTCCTACCTCAGTCAATTATGATTAAAACCAAACTCTGTCTTAATGTCGGACAACTTCGTACACAATTACTAAGGAAAATTCGATTGCTGTTGCTACAGAGATTAGCCTCACAAAATCACCATCCGGCCGCTTAGTCAGATTTGGTGTACTGCAGATTAATTTTGGACGTCTGCTCTGGCATCGCTAACCCGTCACAACAAATATAACCATCCAGTTATGCTATACTTCCACAGTTCAGTGCGTTGGTTTTATCTTGATCAAGTTCTGCACAATACGTACAGCGTTGATGTGGTTAGATCCCAGTGTGGGCATAAACATCAAGAACTAGTGGCTTCGTGCTTCAATTACTATACCCGACTCGTTGCACGCTCAGATATAAGAGGCGATGTACCGATACCCTTAAGTCGGGTTCAATGCGTATCACACTGTGGCTTCCAAATGGTGACATGTGGCATCGATGGTTGTCCAGTAACAAATGTATTCACCTCTTTTCAATTATTTTCAACAACCAGTCACAACCCGAAGTCGACCTCTCGCAAAGGTTCCTTGACCCTGCCCTTCTGCACGTGCATAATTTGCTTGCGGCTACTTAGACCTGGCATTCAAATTCTCTGTCTACTAGTGGTTGGACCCCTTCCAAATGAATTTCGATTATTACGACCCCCAATAGTTTGGTTGGGCATTTAAATTGGCCCCTTTTTATAAATCGTTCATTGCAAAAAAAAAAAAAAAATCGGCTCCCTTTAAAATTTCAAAATGTCGCCAAATGATTCAGCTCACACTCTTCGGACAGCGGACTCGACGGCACATATCCACTACGGCCTTCAAAAATCTGTAATTAAACCCTCAGTCTTTTTCTGAATTTGATCTGCAGTAAAGCTCTCGAACTTGGCTTTACGGGTTAATCTGAGAGGTAAACCCTCAGGCTGGAAAGATCACCAGCTCTGATACCATTGTAATATTCCCAAATGGGATATTTTACTAAATTTGCATAAATTTACTTAAACCCCAAATTATGCCGTAAAATCAACATTTATTCAACAGAAGATTGCCATGTAAAATTAAACACATAAAATACTGCAATCCAATACCATATAGAATAGGAAGAATCTCAGCTTTTATTATAACTAATAAGAGGGGTTTACATATAGATCTGACCCAGAAAGTGTTGAGATAGAAAACTGGCCATCAATACAATCTGCTGCACTGCTACACAGCGATGGCCTCCAAAACTGAACTGCTGCACTCTTCCTCCGGCAACAACTGTCACTGAACCCACTAAAGATGATGAAGCCCAAGTTGAAGATCTGAATCATCCTCACACCAATCTCTGAAGCTCTGTGAAACTTCTAAGTGAAGTCTCCTCAAGAGAGTTGGGTTTTCGTCCAACACTCACAAATCACCCGAGGGTTTCCGTCCTGGGGCTATGGCTAAAGTAGAGAACCATGTCCTCAAACCTCTCATACACAAGCAAATGATCTACTCCAAAGATATCTCCCAATGGCCTCCTCCCTTTCTTTTATAGATCTCTTGGGGCCTTCTAGAGCATTATTTTATTATTATTTTATTCATGGAGCACTTTTCCCTTTTTATTAAAATATTCCTTTTTAATGCAGAAAAGGATAAATCGGCTACCATGCCTCCTCCGGTCACTGGAATCCGTGTCTAACTGTCCCACCATGTAGGTATCCTCGTCTCGGTTCCAATGAGCTATTACACTAAGGTGTTCCATCATGTATTCCTCCCAGAATGCCACCTTGAGTGTAATCAGCTGAGGTAAGCCCATAAATAACCCAAATTTCCGAAAGTTATCGGAATGCACCGAAACGAAAGCCAAACTGCTCGGATGATGGGGTATATCAAGTGAATGCCTCCGGAAACCATGAAAACTCCTCCAAAGTGCTTCTGAGCCCACTGGTAGCGCCAATCTATAGATGTGATCTGTCCGCTCCAAACTCTGGAAGTCCAACCTGACCCTGTAGTAGATGACACCAAAAAAAGGAATATCACAGTGACCATGATGATAGGTCATAGGACGTATCACAACATTCAAGACAAGGTGCCTCTTTCTAGAGGGAATATTATAAGGACAAGCTTGGGCTTATGGACTGCCTCTTTGATTGATAGGGAGTGATGATTGCATCATGGATATGGTTTCTCCCTGTGTCCTGTACTTTGACCAGGATTAAGGAGGTTATCCCTGTGTCAAGTACATTGACCAGAATTACGGAAAATGGTTTGAAAGATTAGATAGCATCATCGACTGACATTCTTCATGTATCATGTACTTTGACCTGATTAGGGAGGTCATCCCTGTGTCAAGTACGCAAGCCTGATTAGGAATAATGTTCTGATGGAATGACATTCTTCCTGTGTCATTGTATAGTGACCTGGTTAGGGTTGTAGTCCCTGTGTCACCTTCACATGAATTAGGAAGAATGGTCCGATGGACAGACATTTTTTTGTGACATTGTATAGTGACCTGACTAGGGAGGTTATCCCTGTGTCACTTTAACATGTATAGGAAAATGGTCTGGCAAAGGACAGTCATTCTCTTTGTGTCATTGTATAGTGACCTGATTAGGGGGGTTATCCCTATGTGTCACTTTGTCCTATATTAGAGAGAATGGTCCTAGAGGTTGTAGCCTCCCAGCATCATGCTCTAATCTCTTTCTAGAGTGAGCTTGTTTTGGCATCATGTTGTGATATATTTCTAAAGTGAGTCTATTTACCAAACAATGCATATGTGCCATACGTTGTTATCATTGATGTGTTTGATGTTTGGTGGATGTTACTATCAAGGAAATGGAGTGCCTCGATGAGTGGCCAATTACAAATGGCCCTATCATATGCCACTATTCCTGAGCCCAATGTGACCCCCTTTATTCTCTATAAGGAGCCCCAACTCACAAATCATGTGGAAGATATTGACCCCTTTCCATTTCCAAATCATCAGGATGGGACTATGAACCAAAACCATTTGGCCAAGCCTCCCCCTTCTTAAGAAGTTTGCCATATCAAGAAATTAAACCCAAGGTCGATTATTCCTAAGTAGCAATGGGTGAAAAAACCAAAGAATGATTTCCAAATAGGAGATCTTGTCTTGGCTGACAAGGACCTTGTCCCTGTCAAGATTCATGGGAAAGTGGGTGTAGGATATTTTTATATTGCCAAGCTTGATGGTGAGCTTTTAACTTCACTAGTGAAAGGGAGTTGCCTCACCTCATTCATGTGAGATTTACAATCACATGCTATGCATGGTAGTGTAGATGCATTTCATTTTCTTTTCGCATGCTAATATCACTCAACTCTTGTTCTCATATAGATTATAATGCATTTAGATCAGAATTTGCATCTAGAGTAGACTTTACCTTATGTATGGATTCACTATTTTTGTATAAAACATGGGTGATACCCTATGCACATTACACATTCTCCCAAACAAGTTTATTGTAATGTGCAAGATACATGTCTATGGTCCCAGGAGATTGCTAGAGTTCTGATGAACTCCCCATTCAAGTACATGGTTCATGCGCTCTATAGTGATCTCATGTCTCAATTGGAGGCAGATGCTACCCATTGTCACTTTAACCCACACCTAGGATTATCATGGAGAAAATCCTTAACTCCAATTGATGTGGCCTTGGGGGCAAGTTTCGAGTTGAGGTTGTCACTCAATTCTCAACTCTTTTGTCTAGGTTCGCTCCTAGTCGAAGCCAAGGGGGGTAGTCCCTAAAAGATATCTAAGGTTCAACTAGCTCAAATCTAGCAAGTTAGTTTTCTAGGAGTTAATACAAGATGATCAAGACACACTTCAAATATATAGTATCCAACTACACTTGGAAGTAAAGTGAGCACATACATCCACAAAATAAATACGACGAGATAAAACTAGTGCCCAGATGTAAATACTTGCTAAAATATTCCAAGCAAAGATACACTTTTGCAAAAGAAATCTTGAAAAGAAGAAGTTGAAATAAAAGTGCCACAAGAGATAGATGCCTCAAAAATAAAGTAGAGAATGATAACTTTAACAAGTATTAACTTGGAAGATGCTTAAGTGCTAAATATGATACTTGAAAGTAAAATAAGGCTTACTCAAGATAAATGGCCATTTCCAAACAAGAGCACATAAAACACAAGTTCAAATATTGATGTTGCTTCGTTATGTTCCTGCTTTTTAGTGTGCCTACTTTGTAGTGTGATGGATTTATCTTGGTAAATTTTAAGTTAGTTCTAAGTTCTAAAACAGGTTACAAAATAACTCTGGTTCCCCAAACCTCACCCTCGCCTGGGCCCTGATCTCAAAGTAAGGAGTCAATAGGGGATGGAGGGTCCCTAATATCTACTTCAACCAACTTAAGTTGGAGGTAGATTTGTTAGTGCCACAATTGTCAGATTGCTTATGAAAGAAAGGCTTTCCAAAGTAAATGATACTTGAAAGTAAAGCAAGAAATTAGAACAATTAAATCAATGAGATTACAATAGTATTGTAAGAGCAAGTTATTCTACCAATTGCAAGGAAGAGATAGTTGCATGAACAAAGATAAGTACAAATGGAATTAGTGAACTAAGCTACCAAAGGAAAGTTATTCAACACATTAACTTAGATTGCATGTGAGATGAAAATGCTAAAGAGAGTAGGAGTGAGATTGCATGACTAGATGAGTAAAGAAATTGAACCACTCAAGCAACCATAAAAGACACTTTCCCCAAATGGGGAAGAGAGATGCCAATGGGGGAAATCCCCAAACTCCCAAGAACAAAATAATCATTTTATTAAGATTTGATCCCTCTTGTGAGATGAGGGATGGAGAGGGTCTTTCGAAAGAGTTTACAAACACTTCCCTCAAAGTGTGATATTCCCACTTAGCAATATTGATAAGGGAAATATCAATTTTGTCAATTTTTGGATTACTACTTAGGAAAAGTGGGTTGTGGGACTCCAGTTGAAGTTTTGAGCTAAAGTAAGGGCCCAACATAGGAGAAAAGGAGGAATATCGAATGACTAGTGGATGGTGGGGGGCACCCCAAAAAGGAATACGCTCACCTTTTGGTAGTACGCACTCATGGAGGGAAAGAGAGAGGGAAAATCGATGGATGGGTCCTGTTACCACTCAAACCATCAGGGGACCTAAAAGGGGCTCCTAAGAGGGCAACTGTTACGTCAAGGGCAATGATGGAGACTTAACCCACTGTCACTAGAGCTAAGACTCCCTGCTCTTTACGGACTTTCACCGATGGAAGGAGACCCGATAATTAGGAAGTCACTTATAAAGGATGGACCAACAAATAGATGAGAAGTGATCTTAAAGACCCTTTCCCCACGATAGGATTAAGAATGGAGATTGCTTGCTCTTTAAGGGTTAGGTTAAAGGAATATGTCTTGAAAAGGAGTTTCCCAATCCCTAAAATCCTTATAGAAATTGGATTCCCTAGTTGCCCTTAATGAATTGTCTCAGATAAGAAATAGGACCACACAGGGCCAAGTGGACCCAGCCTAGGTTAAGGGGATGGAGTCTAGCAACTGATGATATTCTTAACTTGACCAAGGCAAGGGGAAAGGATCAAACAAGAATTTTCACCTAAAGATGTCAAATTGATCCTATGAGGTACTAGTCTTGGGAACCTTAGGAAAAATTTGATCTTAGGCATAGGGTTGCAGATATCTCACAATCCCACCGTTGGAATCTCTTCAAATTCAGAGGAGACCTTGAGGACACACTAGCGCAGTACGACCTAGGAGCTCGAAATTTTTCAAGGGATAGTTTGCCAGGAAATTGATGTCCTAGGAGGCTCGGCATGGCTAGACCTAGAGGAGAGAGGAAAAGGTGAAAGTATATGGTTAAAATGATGACCCTTTGATGGATCAGTGCCTATGTTCTCTTGAGGATATGGAGTCAACAAGAATTATGAAGATGGACTTCGTTTCTTATTTAAGAAGGCTCTCAAAGTCGACTTCGTCAAATGTTAAGGGCAAGAGAAGAAAAGTGACCTTAAAAGCATTTATACTTTGTTGAAAATGGAAGAGGTTTATTGAGATAACTCGATCTCTAGGACAATTCATTCATCAAACATGGCCCATACATAGAGATAATCTAAATAGAAATATAATTCCACATTGATGTCGTAAATGCATGCAGCAATTAGCCCTAAAATAGAGAAAATATCATAACCAATGTATGCAGCAAAACGAAAGAAAATAGCGTTAAAAGAATATAAGAGGATATATCCAACCAGCGACACATTTGCAATATAAGAAGCTCCAAGATAAGAAGAACCCAATCCATACATCAAAATTCATCCATTATCCAAAAATATTCACCAAGGAAAAAGTGTGAAGTTCTTTAAGGAGCGAATGATCCAAATCTAAGTGATGATACAAATGAAATAAAGTTACTCCTATTTATAGGCCAATTAGGAGTTTGAATTACCTAAGGGCCTACATTAGCCCCTAAAATAAAATAATGTGTAAATTTCTAATTTCAGACTTCTACGATCTTTATTTTGTAATTATGTTGTTTCCGGATCCATCGCATTAGGTAGATTTTTCTTCATCGACATTTCGAACCAGCTACCGAGGTTCATTATCAAGATAAAAATGAATGAGAGAAGTTGATCTCAAGTATGGTAAATAAATAGTTTAAGGTTTGGGGAAATATCTATGAGCCGACAGAAATTAGACTTTAAACATAATGATTTAATTTTAAGAATTAATTGTTTATAATTAAGTTTAATTTACAAATCCTTTTTTCTATTATGATGTTTGTTTTAAATTAACCAACTTTTGGTGACAAGCCCACCAAACTAGCTCACAAATAAAATAATAAACCTCTCAAGAGGTCAGATAATAATCTATGCATGTCGTAGGGCCCTCCAAGAGGCCTAATGAGGTCCATAAATGCCATAATGATGAATAGGGTCCTCAAAAGTGATGGACAAGGGGGTGGCCCTTGTTCTCCAAACATAAACCTATGGTGCTTGCAGTGGGTGGGGGTGTACCAATGATCTCATGGGTCTCCAAATGAGTTGAAGATGCTTGTAGACCATCTGTAAGGGCTCAGATGATAAAATGAATGATGCCACGTCAACGTACAAATCCTGGGATACCTGCTAAGTGTGCGGTGCACCTGTGGGGCCAGCCAGGCATAGTGTACCAGATACATCTTCCTTGTCCAAAAGGTGGATCTTGAGCAATCTCTAAACATCTCTGGGGGTCCATGGGGTGTTGTCTACTGCTGTGGAGGCTCATGGCTCTCTACACACACCCTATATGTGCCAATGTAGCCCTCTGGAAGGTTAGGACCCCGTATAGGGAGACCAAACCCAAATGGACACCATTTGCAATCCTGCATAACATCCAATGCATCCCCTAACGTTCCAGTACAACAAATCATTAAAGTAATCGGGTAAAAGAGCTTAAAAACCATGGACAACAAGTGGACACTTCATAATGGCATGCCCTTCCATAGTGGGCTTTGCCATGTGCTAATGTCTCCAAGCTCCAAAGGGGGTTAGCCAAGTACCTTATTAGGTGGTTTCTACCTTTAGAAGGTATAGTATGTCCAAGGTACATCCATCAAATGGTGGTGGCATGTGATAAATAGGTGAAATGGAATAGGGAACGATAGGAGCAATCCTGGGCCACATATCGAGGCACGAGGGTAGCTAGAGAAAGAGAAGACCACACCTGGGTATGTAATGTGTAGAAGGGAACAATCGTGGTAAATGAGGTGCTCCAACCTTGATTTTTCCACCTTTCTTTATATGTCTTTTGCCTTTCATGATTTTTCTTTGATTAACTACTCAGGCCTCAAAGGATAAGAGCATGATGTGTAAGATATAGTAGTGATTACCCCCTTTTTGGTAGGGTTGTTCATTTCCCTCCAAGGGTAGGGACAATCATGGGTTCTTGAATGATAAAGGAGGCTTATCTAGGGCCTATGGAACCAAGGTGATGGCCATGGGTATGGGATAGAGCTCATGCATTGGCTTTTGCCCACGTGCTAATTATGTTTGTCCCGACCATCTTTTGTATCTTGTGGTACATTTCCCTATTTAATGTGGCCATTCATCCTTTTACTTTTATTTTCAACTGCTTCAACCTCTGGGGCATCGTTCCAAGCCTGACCCAAGGTGGGGGCAAGGGAATGGGGAGGCTAACCCTATGTCGACCTAGTGAGGAAATGTGGACCCAAGTGGGAGAGATGATGAATGGGGTTATAATAAGTGGAAGGGGAGTGATATATCTGGATAAGCGTGCGGGACCACGCAACCAAAATCGGGGTTTCACAAGTAGTAACATTCTAAAACCAAATGGTCAATAAAGGAGATCCCGCAGGACTAAGATTCAAGGGTAACATCCAAAAGAGGCCAAGGGGACAGAAACACAAACTAAGCCCATTCTTTTCGCCGAATCCCCCCATTAATCCATGCCTAGAAGTGTCCATGATAAGTAAACCCAATACTCAACTACCCAATGACAAGACATACCTTTAGGTTCGGGAGGCCCACCTTCAAACATACAATCAATACAGATGGGTGAGGGACAACATGGCTGGCTCAGGTGGCGGAGAAATGGCACAACGATCTAGTTGATGTTGATTTTTGTAGCATCGGACAGTGATCTAAGTCTCAAATTTGGTGAGGAGGCTTAGACACCAGTATTCCAAAAAACCCAGAAACCGTTTATGGAAATTTCACTCGGTTCATGTTTTATTAAAATAGTTAATTATTTTAATGGAGACCCTAAGTCTAAACTTAAGGAAATTAAATAATTAATGGATATTAATAAAACAGAGTGTGAATCTTCTAGAGAACAAAGATCAAGTCAAGTTTTAAATCTTAGCCATTGATTAGACTTCTAATCTGGGTCGTTGATTCATCAATGAGAAGATTATAAAAGAAGGCTTGAGGGTCATTTGGAAAGTAAGCCGGGCAAACAGTCGGCAACTCAAGGGAAGTCAATTCTGAAGGAATAGAGTTTGATTTCAAAGGGAGATTTGCAGGGCAGAGGAAGCAGAGGGCATCAGCAGTGTCAGGGCTCAAGGAAAGAAGGACGCAAAAGGGCAGAGAGGCAGCACTCAAGAGCAATGCAAAGGCCTCATGCAGTAGTGACATAATATCACGCTAATTCTGTGCAGAGAGGTATGCAGGAGTGACACAGAGTCACGCAGGGAGGACCAGTTAGTCCCTCAAGTGTCGAAAATTCTCTGGAGGTCTGGAGAAGAATTATCTCAGGTGTACCTCAAATAGTTTCTCAGTTATTTCTGCCAGACTTTCCTTGTAAAGAATTTATTGTTGAAGATTAATATATAAACCCTCATCTGCTGCACTGGTTTTCCCACATTGGGTTTTTTTGGGGACGAATGACCAAAAATAACTGTCATTGTGATTAGTTCTTGTGCTTATATTTTACAGTTATTTTCTCTATATGTACTTGAGTGATAACTGCAGTAGTGTTTATTTCGAAATTTACTGTAAGGGTTTTGTAAATAACTTATTGTGGAAATAAGTAGGAGAAATAAATCTATAACTGCAATAATATTTCAAAATTGAAATTTTCACATGGTATCAGAGTTGAGTTGAGTAACAAGATTGGAGACTCTGCGATGGAACGAAGTCTAGAAGCTGTTGCAGCAGCAACTCGCAAGGATTCACGCAGCTCTCTATAGAGAAGGGAAATCATGGAAGAACAGAGAGATCATGGCATCTTTATATTGGCCTCAAACTTGGAAGAAGAATTTGCTTGCGTATCAAGCTCTGCTTCTCCAGAAGTCTGATATATTTATAGTGGAGCTTCTGCACATATGATGGGAGTTCGAGAATATTTCTCAAGCTACTAGGAAGAGCAGATGAATTTTAAGATCACCATGGGAAATAAAGTAAAGTGTACCCCTGTTGGGAGAGGTACCGTAGTATTTCAAACTGAAGATGGCTATAAGCTTCGAGTTGTAGAAATTTCTGAAACTTAATTCTTCTGCAGAAATTATTTCTGTTAATCCGGTTAAGCTTCTCCTACTTGTAAAAGTTATCAACTGAATAAATTCAAGTTAACATCAAAGCAAAACACATAACAGATCTCTACCAATTTAGATCTAGAATAAGCACATGCACACATAGAGAAAGTGACACAGTTATTTCTGGACAAACTGTCCTCGGAAAAACCCGATGTGGGAAAACCGGTCTTTGGCTGTTGGAGGGCTCTATTATTAAAAATATTTCTGAATACACAACTCTGGGTTCCAGATCTGGAAAACCCTACAGAGAAAACTCTAGATCTCCAGCACCTGGCTGATCTAAGACCAACAATACTGACTGATCCACACCCTCAAACGGGATTTACAGAACTCAGCCAGATCTAGGCCTAGAAACCCCAGATCTGCCCCTGAAAGACACTACATCAGCCTCTGAAGGTCTTCAAATGCTCAATGTTGTCACTGGAAGGGACTACGTTACCCTAGACTGGGTGACGCAGTCACTACGCTACCGCTAAGGGTCTCTGCGTAACCCATGAAGGGTTTCCTGAAAATCACGTTGTCCTTGCTGCTGCTACTGTTGCTGTCTGCTGCTGCTGTTGCTATCGTCTGTTGTTGTTGCCCTCTGCTGCTGCCTTCCTCTGCGTTGTCTTTCCTGATCTTTTCTCTACTTCTTGTGTATTCTAGACCCTGAGATCAAATCATCCCCTTGGTCTAAATTCCCCTCTCTACAACTGAAACACTTCTGAGAATTCTTAGCAACCCCGCCCTAAAATATCAGCGTAGCATCAGTGCTCTGCCTCTGTGTGTCTTACAAATGACCCCAAGCCTTTCCTTTATACTTTTCTCATTGACAAATCAACGGCCAAGGTTAAATCTTTAATCAATGGCTAAGATTAAAAGAAAGCTTGATCCGTGTGACTTAATCATTTTGTGTGAGACAACACCACCAAACAGCCATCCCCTGGAACTGTGTAGGCCTGCACAGTGGTACCTTTGTACTACACGTGGGAGCTTGGAGAAGGAAGGATTGAGGGATGAGGCTTGTGGGATAATTCCGGAAGGGAAATTGCTGAGTATTGCAGCCATTTTGGGGGCCTTCAGCAGTGATACTCTCAGGTGGGTCGATTTACCCAACAGCGGGAGGGTGAGTGGAAATTGGGCCGAATTTCAGGGGTCAGCATTTGGCCAAACCCTTCTTGGGTTTTGGTGGTTTGTTGGTGGAGAGACCGGAGTTAATTCTCCGGAATTTTCTGAGCACTAGAGGATGGTCAAATCAGTGATTCTTTGCAGCCACCTGTTCGGTTTCCTGAAGGACCAGCACAGAACTATTGTGGGGACAGCCACCTAGCAATTGGGGCAGCTGATCTCATCACTTGGGCTTTGCTTGCTTGCCTTGGGCAAGACCACGTGCATACTTTCCAAACTTCTATTGTACCCCATTCATTCATAATACCATGGCTGAGTTCAGCACAGTGTTTGGCATAATTCATGGTGTTTAATTTGTGTGAAAATTTTGTGGGTGTTTTTGCTATGCATGCTTTGTTTATCACCGATAATTCTCCCTGGGGATATTACACAAAGGGGAGTGATACTCTTTCCAAATTTAATTACAAGTGAGATAAACTCTTAGTCCAAAATCACAATAGAATTTGAGCAAATGACTAAAAGCAACCAGCAAAAGATCAAGGCTCCCTTATAGTCAAACAAGATCCTCATACAAAGGTGCTACAAAGATAAAGTTCTCCTTGAAGTATTCACAATGAATATGGAAATTTCAAAGGACATTATTGTTACAATAATGGAGATATGGTGACCTTTTAGACCACTCATTTAGATACAAATAAAAAATCAGTTTCAAGCACTCCCTTCCTTCTATGAAATATGTGCCCAAAAAGAGGAAAAATGAGGCAGTCAAGGACTGTCCTACATCCACCCCAAAACTCTGCCCAAAAGGCAGTGATAGTCCATCTTCAAGGCAGTCCCAAAGACTGTCCAAGAGGTGTCCTTTGCTGCCCACATAGTCTGAAAAAAAGGAAGCCAACAACAAGTGGTCTTGCTGCCTCGAATCTCTGCCAAAAAACAGTGAAATGACAATTAGTAAAGAGCTAAATGGGAGCTTGAAAAGCAGCCCCAAAACTTGACATATGTTTTATCTAATTAATTGAAAATCAAAGGGGATAATCCTACTCTAATTTGCTTGAGGGGAAACCAAGAAAACTCGGCTTCCCTTTGGGCAAATAGACTACTATTGGAACAGCAGTATGATATTGAACCTAGGTGCTCAAATTTTCAATAATACACCCAAACAAGTAACCAATTATGTATTTGGAATTTGTATGAAGGAAAGAAGCAAATCCTGGGCCCTTGAAACCCTCTAGAATTCCTCTCCCAAAATTAATTTATGGTAGCCCCTTGGAGGTATTTGAATGAATAACAATAGTCCGCATATGTCTTGAGGGTAGCCAGCAACTTGAATCACAAGAACTTCTCCAAAAGCTTGTTAGTCAATACAGCTATTAACAAGTACACACATGGCTTAAAAACTTAAATCAAATGCAAAATTTACCAAAAGAATAGCAATTACTTACTATTCAATCCCCTTAGACAACATTGTCCCTCAAGGATTCTAAGCATACAAAATATAACCAAATTAATTAGAACAATGACACCATGTTCCCTCATTCACAAGCAAGACGAGCATCTTCTAGACCCCCAAAGTCTTTGTACTTTTATTGATAAAATATGAGAAAATATTTGAGCATAGTAGACCCAAGGCAAAGCTTCCAAACATGGAGAAGCTATGAGCCCAATGGGCTTATTTATACAAGTGTGGGAGCAAATCCCAATGAAAACCAAAACAACAAATGGCATGGATGGTGTGAATCCCAATGTAAGGTTGAGTTTCCAAGTGGCATATCAAACTGCTAGAGAATACCTTTGTTAGCCAGCGCATGAGTGACTAAGAGGGGCAGTGCATCCTTTAGCTTGAAGTGGAGAGAGCCATCTATAGAATAACTAGGGTGAAGGGGGAGCAAATCCCCACTTAATTCAAGCCGCTCCCTTAGAAAACGATCAGCATACAAGTGGCTAGAACAGGCACTCTCAAATCTGCTTGTGTGGGCTCCCTTAGACAACTGCGTGGGCCTTCTTTAGACTGTTGATAACTCTTTGTGATAAGTAACAGAGATGGGGGAGTTAACTCCCCTTTTAGCTTCCAGCTAACTCAAACAAAACTGCTAGCACTTAAGTGATGACCTCGGCCTCTTAGAAGATTGAGTTAGACCCTCATTTTGTCGGATTTAGCCCCCTTTATTGGCAGTGGTAAGAAGAAATTCGTCCCTCCACATGGCAATGAAATTTAGCCTTCATATGTGGCTTCCAAATCATCCTTGAACTCCACTTTAATTTCCACGTCATTTTCCTTGTCCCCTTTGACTTCGAAAACATAATTAATGTCTCCAATAATTATTTTTTGCATTTTTTGTCACCTTTTTTCCACTAAAATAGGAAAAGTGGGTTTTCATGGGATGTTGTTGATCTTTTGACTCCCAAAGTGTACCTTAAGAGAATGTTGGGATGGAGAGCATGAATTTGAGAACTTATACGCCCCCAACATCTTGTAGGAACACATATTTACAATTTTACATAGAAATTAATTAAAAATCTTGTCCTGTGAGAATTTTTAATAATTTAAAAATTCCTATAAAAACCTAGTGAAAGTTCGCAACAGTTTAGATATGACCTAGCATGGTAATATACATTGACTCTAAGCATTAGGGTGGAACCAAGGCCCAATTTTCAAGCCATGCTCCAGCTTTGGCGGTGTATGAGTGAAAAAAATCAGCTAGTTATTCATCGTTGAAAAGCAAGAACAATTAGCTAAGTGAAAAAAACACTCTAGAGCAGACTCACTTGATAACAAGGTCCCAAGTCGCATAAGTTTGTTACAAAATTTATCATGCTAGCGACATTTAATACAATTTCCCCATAAGGGTGCGAAATTAGAGAGAGAGAATGTAGAGAGAGGAGAGAGAAAGGGGCATAGGTGCCCTGTTGACTTTTGAACTTCTGAAAAATTGATGAGTGCCCTGTATATTGGGCAATGCGGTCTTCAGATTTTGCTTGGTACAACTTAGCAGATAACACTACTCACCAAAAGTGGGTGACCCCATAGGAGGAATTTTTCTCCTACCATCTCTTCCAACTCGCAGCCAGCAACCCTTGACAAACTCTAATAGTCGATGATGATGTTCCATTCATTTCTCCATCATCTGCATCAGTCATATGTTTCCTTGCCCCACTTGGCAAGAGAACATGTTGGAAGGTGGGCTTCTAATCAAAAGGCATTTTATTCATATTGCAATCGGGTGCTTATGCTTGTTTGTATTTTGGACAGTTGACATGGATTATGGGGTGACCTGAAAGGAAGAGGGGTTTTGACCGTGATCTTGTTCCCTCACCTTATATGGTGGGTTAATCTTTCATCATAGTCCAGTGGGACCTCCCATAATGTCCCAATGGGTATAGGAGTGGCAGTACTTGGAAAACCCCGATTGAGATAGCGTAGTCTTGTCGCTCGCTACTCCATACTTGCCACTTTCCATCTTACATTATGAGCCCCGTATTCCACCTCCCTTCTTCAAGTTCAACGGACCATTGATTCTCCGGGATTTGGCATCATACATCCCCATACCTGGGTAGGGCCCAGAACTTGGCCCTGAGAGGTTGATGCAACTAAAAGAACAAGAAAAATCATATGATGGCCACAAGAAAATCAAAATGAAAAATATGGTCGGGGAATACACATTAGCACGTGGGCAAAAGCCTAGCAAGAGCTTTGCCTTACTCATTATGGCCATCGCCCGATTTTTTAGCACATGTGGCTTCATATTATGAGAAGGAACCCTAGCATGTCCCAATCACTGGTGGGAAATGAGATGCTTCACAATTAAGGGGGTAATAACTATTATACATGATACAAAGCAAGATCTAACCCTTTGAATTATGAGTAGTATTACAAATAAAAATCAAGAAAATGCAAAAGGCGCACAAGTGGGGTGGAAAAACAAGGGCGGAGCTGGTAACTCATGCATCCATGATTGCTCCCTCCCCACATCTATACACTCAAGATGAGGAGCACATCATAGTTGGTCCTTTTGACCATGGCATTTGGCCATGAAGTCTTCTCCCCATCGTTCCATCATTATTCACATGACACCTATAAATTGAAGGTTGCACCAAGGACATGTCATTTCCCCTTAAGGGGTTGGAACCACCTAATAGGGTGGTATATTAGTCACTCCTATCTAGGGAGGTAACACCATTGCGAGTTCAAAGCCTTAATTTTGGAAGGGAAGCCTTATTTGAAGTGTCAACTTGCTCATTTTTTGCAAGCTTGGTTCAATTAGATGCAAAAATGATTAAATGTAGCTAATGATGTAGTTGCAAGCACCAGATATTGTGTGTGATTGTCAAGTGGTTCCACGACCATGGCTTGGGCAACTTAACTGGGGCCCGAGTCTCTTAGAGAAGCATATTGACACCCACAAGTGGGGCATTGAGAGCCATGGGTCTTCGAGTTGTAGTAGAGCATCTCATATAGCCATGGGCACCTCCAACATCCACAACGTTCCAACACTTTTCCCTACATTAATAGCTTTTATGGGATGATGCACCTGGATGCAGCATGCTCCCAACTTGCTTAGCACTTCGTGCAAAAATGATTAAATGTAGCTAATGATGTAGTTGCTAGCACCATATATTCTGTGTGATTGTCAAGTGGTTCCACAGCCATGGCTTGGGCAACTTAACTAGGGCCCGAGTCTCTTAGAGAAGCATATTGACACCCACAGATGGGGTTTTGAGAGCCATGGGTCTTCGTGTTGTAGCAGAGCATCACATATAGCCATGGGCACCTCCAACACCCACGACATTCCAACACTTTTCCCTACATTGATAACTTTTATGGGATGATGCACCTGGATGCAGCATGCCCCCAACCTGCTTAGCACTTCATGAGGCATTGGCAGCTGATCCGAGGCCCAAAGGAGGATGGTATCACACCATGAGACATGAGAGGGAAAGAACCACCTTAAAATCCCCCAACATTTGAGTAGAGTCAGGCATTTTGACCACCTGGATATCCATGAGACCACTTTTGTGCCCCAAAACCAAAACTGGGGTCACATATGGAAATTGACAAAGGCCTAGGCCAGCCCCTAGGAGATGAATTTAGAGGGCCTCTACTCACATTATGGCACCCTAAGCCCTCAACGATTGCTCCAAGCAAGCCAACGCATAGATAATGTCAACTTTCTCTCTCCTACGGCTCACATGTGTGGGCTAGTTTGAGTTTTATTCATTGAAAACTAGGTCACCTTGTGATGTAACTTGTTACTAGCACATTATATTATTATTTTAAGGGCTAGCAAGCTAACATAGGACCTGTGACTCCTCATATAAATAAAGGAGAGATCATTTGAACTTTTATCATCATCACACACTTGGGATTTTCAACCTCTATAGTTGAATTCAGCCTTCTTTCTTGTGGAGAACTTGGAATGTATGAATGCAGTTTGACATTTGGAATTGATTTTGCTTATCTTGGAGCTATTCTTTGGATCAATGGATGGAATCTTTGCATGTTATCTTGTAAGTGAACTTAATTGTTGAACATCTATTTTCTACATGTCTAATGCATGGAATAATGTTGATTCTAGGTTATGTCAATTGTGTCCTAATTTATTGAAGACATATTAATTCATAACTAGATGATCAATTGCATGCAATACTCATTGCATAACATGTGAATGAATGTCCTATTGGTGAACCTTTGTTGTCTCTCCCATGAAAAATCCATTATCCTTAGCATAGATAATTGCTTGTAGTTTTGGTTGCTAGGGCATCAAAATTTCAGCCTCCTTACAAACTTATTGGTTGTCCTATTGTAAACTTTTGTAGATGTTCTATGCTTGATGCAACTTTACTTTTCACCACAGCAATCACATAAACAATCAAGTAAAATGCTGATAGAACATACCAGTGGATCTATAGAAGACAAACCAGAAACAGAAAAAATGTGGTGGTGCGTTACGGCAGTCAACAGGATGCTTCAACCAGCAAAGTCTCCTTGGTCAGCCAACCCAGCATGTGTCACAACAACCCTCAAAACAGCCACACAGTCAACTCAAATTCAACCCCAGAAAAGTCAACGTTGCCCCAACGACAGCAATGGCAGCAACATCGGCAACAACACCGGCAGCAACGACAACAACAGCAACAACACCGGCAGCAACGGCAACAACACCGGTAGCAACGGCAATAACAGCAACAACGCCGGCAACAACGGCAACAACACCTCTTCGTCCTTCTTTTCCCACGTGTGAATCGAAATTCGTCCTCCAAGGAGCTCGTACTAAATCAGAGAAGGGAAGAAGATGTGTGATGAGTGAGTGTGAAATGCTCTCCAACTTTGACTGTATTTATATACATCATTGATGTGTGTGACACATCTGCTGGGGGTGTAAAACCTTAAGGCCGACCTGCACATATAATTTATTATAAATAATAAATTCAAAATAAATGTTCTGCTCATCGGATTTAGATAAATTTTATATGGATCTTACACTTCCCGGTAGTAATCCAATAAAAATATCAAAGATCTTCATCTCACATCACAACATGGAGTTTGACCCAGTTGTCCAATTTTAACACTCCCTCTCAACTAGGGAGAACTCCATCCATCAAAGGCAATCAAACATCGTACATGCCATCCTTACCGTAACTTGCTTTGTCGGTCTCTTATTTCGTAATGTATGGGTCGGTCACAAAGACATCATCCTCTGCCGACAAATCCACCCGCAGGTTCGAAACCTCTATCAGACTCACAAAGAGTCCCCAACCAACCCGAAGTTGGTTCATCTGACCCGAAGTCAGGCAGAGGTCCCAGACCTCACTAAACTTGATCCCAGATCAAGTGGTTGGACCGTGCCATCCTAGATAGAGAGTACGGCAATCTCTGATGCGTCCATCAGTATTTGCCACTAGTCTCTAGCTTTTCCCACCTCATTGGCCAAATGAGAGGTACTTCCCATGAGCCCTGAACTCAATGGGTAGGATGCATACGGGGCACAGATAATGAGAGGTGAACCAACTCAAAATCACAACGGTGGGGCCCAAACACACCAACAAGGTTCGACAAGCCTAGCCTTGTGGTTGCTTATAGCTCCGAGAAGCTATCCCCAAAGCCCCCCAGAGCTCCCAGAGCTCATCGTCCAACAGGACCCACATCATAGGGTCGTTCCACGATACCAAGACTCTCACGGAAGGTTAGGAACTTGACCTTCCCCCAGGGGCTTAGTGAGAATATTCGCGACCTGCTCATCAGTTCCTATGATCGAGCCTTATGGCGCCTCGCTGTACCATATCTCGGATAAAGTGGTACCAGCCATCAACATGCTTGGATCGATCGTGGAACACGGGATTCTATGACAAACGAATCCCCCTCTAGTTATCACGAACGATAACGGTGGCATCTATCACATGCTCGAACAGCTCACTGAAGAGCTTTCGCAACCAAGTGACTTCACAACAGGCCATACATGTTACAATGTATTCGGCCTCAGTGGTGCTCAAGGCTACCGACTTCGGTTTCCTGCCTGAAGCAGATCTACGTGTGAAGTAGCATCCAGATGTGCTCTTGCAATCCACCACACTGCCAGCCCAATCGGCATCAATATATCCATGGAGTGTCATACTCCCGGCAGTGTATCTCGGCCCATGGTCTATCGTGCCTCAGAGATATCTCAAGAGTTTCATGGCACCAACCCAGTGAATGTTATGATCAACCATGTGTTGACTCAAAGTGTTCATTGCACAACATATGTCCGGACAGGTGTTCACTAAGAACATCAGGGCCCCTACGAGTTGACGATACTCAGTAGGATTTGTCAATACGGGCCCAGCAGCGCTGCCACTCAACTTCTTGAAGTTGAGCTCCATCGGTGTCGACACAGACTTGCAGTCCACCATACTAAATCTTTCCAGAAGCTTCACAATGTGTTTTCCTTGAGAAAGGAAAATCTCGCCAGGTCTCTGCCAGACCTCCAGACCTAGGAAGTAGTGCATCAGTCCTAGGTCTTTCATCTCAAACTCAGCAGCGAGCTCCCTCTTGCACTGATGAATGACAGGGTCAGCACGTGTCAGGAAGAGGTCGTCCACATACAACACCAGAATGAGAGGCTTCTCTCTGTGAACCTTGAAGTAAAGGTTCGGATCAACATTACTACGAGTGAAGCCCAGCTTCATCAGGTAGCTATCTATCCTCTCGTACCAAGCTCTGGGTGCTTCCTTCAACCCATAGAGGGCTTTCTTCAACCTGCAGACATGGGTATCCTGATCTTGGACTTCGAACCCCAGAGGTTGCTCCACATACACCTCTTCCTCTATCGCACCATGCAGCAGTGCGGTCTTCACATCCATCTAATGAAGACTCCATCCTTGCGTAGCAGCAAGGGCTATGATAGATTGGATGGTGGTCACAAGTGCAAATATGTCATCATAGTCTATACCTTCTTTTTGAGAGGAGCCACGGGCAACGAATCTTGCCTTGAACTTTTCAGCACTTTCATCAGATCCATGCTTGATCTTGTAGAGCCATTTTGAGGTGAGAACTGCTTTGACCTCCGGTCTAGGAACCACATCCCAGACATCATTCTTCATTATGGACTCATACTCTTCGTGCATAGCATCCTTCCAGACTTGATGCTTTACGGCTTCCTCAAAAAGATCCAGGCTCGGATTGTACAATAGTACTCATGGCTGCTAGATACCCTTGGTATGTACTCGGCTTCTTGCTTTCAGGGAATGTCCCCCTTTGGGGCCATATGTCCCTCAGCATCCTCAAGAGTGTCCCTGAGCCATGATGGTCTCTTTCCCAGTGAAGGAGGTGGATCAATTGGGTCCATTGGTCCTTCAACATCAGGCATCATCTCATCCTTCGGTTCCTCTTGATTTCCAGGCCTTGCTTCATGATCTTCCTCGGATCTCAGAAGATTGACTACTTTCCTCAGGGAAGCATCTTCATCAAAGGTGACATCGTGGCATATCTCCACTTTCCTTTGACCAGGCACATAGAATCTATAGGCCTTCGAAGTTTCGCTGTAGCCCACAAACATTGTGGTCTCCTTCTTGATGCTAGCTCCTCTACAAAAGTTCTTAAACTTGTTTGTCTCATATTCAGTGCCATTATCGGTCTGTCGGATAGCATCTCATGTCATTGCTCCCAGTGGACTTCCTCCACCCTGGTAGAGTGTATCAATTCTAGACCCAAACATGATAGCTTCCTTGAAGCTCTTCTTCCACATGCGCACCTTTTCATCAGTGAATGCCACATTGAAACCTTTGTCTTCCATGGCTGATATAGACACGAGGTTCTTCTTCAAATTAGGTACATAGAGTACATCCTGCAAGTGGAGGACTTGACCTTGAGACAAGTGGAGGGTCATAGTCCCTGTCCCTTTCATGGGATATGTGGCATTATCTCCAAGGATAATTTTCAAATTAGTATCCTTCTCAACCATATCAAAGAGTGCTTCCTTGAACCCAGTGATGTGCTTTGAGGCATCACTATCTATCAACCAGACATCCATAGTGTCGGGTGGAGATGCAACGGAGAGGGCAGATACAAGAATATATTCATTTATTTTATCAACAACATTTGATTCCTCATACCTGGAATTTCTTGACCTTTTGAAAGGTTGATCATTTCCGCGGGAGGGAGCCTCTTTCTTTCCCTGGAACCTGTTGTTCCTTTGATTATCATCCCTCCGGTTGTTGTTGTTGTCATCATCATCAGGAGAATCCTTCTTGAAAGGACATTCTCTAGCATAGCGACCAGGCCTATGACAAGTGAAGCACTTGCCCTTCTTTCCTTAGGCCCTTGCTCTTTCTTTGTTCTTAGGACCACCAGAGTTCTTCTTTCTAGAATGAGCAGCATAGGCAGCATTTCTGTCATTTTCGAATTCCTTCATCCTTGTCTCTTCTTGCATGCATCTTGATAGTAGCTCGTCAAAGTTAGGAATTGTACTATTATTGAGAATGGTAGTGTTGAATACTTGCCATTCATATGGGAGTCCTCCAAGTGCGGTGAGTACCATCTCACGATCGGCTATTGTCTCCCCAATAGCCAGCAGATTGTTCATGATTTCAGTCAATTTCAGAAAGTATGTTTGGATAGACTCATCTCGGCCCTTCTTCAGATTCTTCAATTGATTTTTGAAGAATAGCACTTGGTTTGCATTGTTTACCTTGAACATAAGGATCAATTTATCATACATCTCTTTGGATGTGCCCAACTCAAAGATGTAGGCCACCAGGATTTTATGAATGGATTCCCTGATCATCAGCTTTGCTTTGATCTCTCCCTTCTTATACTTGGATTTTGCAGCAGCAGTAGCATTGGATGGAGGTTCTTGTATCTTACCCAGTACATGGTCCATGAGATCATGGTCTTCCAATTTGAGATCTAATATCATCTTCCAAGCATGGAAGTCATCTCTTCCAGTCAGCTTGTCATCCTCCTTGAAGCCATAACTTGTTGAACCCATTTTTCTTAGATGGTGATTGCTATAAGTTAGGGCTTGTCTTCACCTCGGCTCCGATACCATGTAAAATTATGTAGATGTTCTATGCTTGATGCAACTTTACTTTTCACCACAACAATCACATAAACAATCAAGTAAAATGTTGATAGAACATACCAATGGATCTATAGAAAACAAACCAGAAACAGAAAAAATATGGTGGTGCGTTACGGCAGTCAACAGGATGCTTCAACCAGCAAAGTCTCCTTGGTCAGCCAACCCAGCATGTGTCACAACAACCCTCAAAACAGCCACACGGTCAACTCAAAGTCAACCCCAGAAAAGTCAACGTTGCCCCAACGACAGCAATGGCAGCAACACCGGCAACAACACCGGCAGCAACGACAACAACAGCAACAACATCGGCAACAACGGCAACAACGGCAGCAACGGCAACAACACCGGTAGCAATGGCAACAACAGCAACAACACCGGCAGCAATGGCAACAACACCGGCAGCAACGGCAACAACACCGGTAGCAACGGCAACAACATCAACAACGCCGGCAACAACGGCAACAACGGCAGCAACGGCAACAACACCGGCAGCAACGGCAACAACACCGGCAACACCGGCAGTAATGGCAACAACACCGGTAGCAACGGCAACAACAGCAACAACGCCGGCAACAACGGCAGCAACGGCAACAACACCTCTTCGTCCTTCTTTTCCCACGTGTGAATCGAAATTCGTCCTCCAACGAGCTTGTACTAAATCAGAGAAGAGAAGAAGATGTGTGATGAGTGAGTGTGAAATGCTCTCCAACTTTGACTGTATTTATCTACATCATTGATGTGTGTGACACATCTGCTGGGGGTGTAAAACCTTAAGGCCGACCTGCACATATAATTTATTATAAATAATAAATTCAAAATAAATGTTCTGCTCATCGGATTTAGATAAATTTTATATGGATCTTACACCTCTCCGAAAGAGGAATCCAATAAAAATATCGGTATCTTCATCTGAGCATCACAACATGGAGTTTGGACCTAGTTGTCCAATTTTAACACCTATCAAATCATAGACTCCATTCTCCCAAGGGGGAAGGGACTGGTCTACTTTGTTGGTGACCAAACACTTTCTTACTCCATAAATTCTTCTCTCTCTAATTTCGACCTCTTTAAGGATAAGCGCATAAACTAGAGCTTAGTGTGAATCCCTAAGCAAGGAACATTTTGGGGATTGGAGAGCCTAAACATCAAGAGGAGGGTATTTTCCACAAAATCTCTCATTTTAGTGGGCATCCACTTCGATCTTATCCATAATTTTCTTTGCCCCAATTTTAGCCCTATGGTAAAACCCTAGATTGTGTTACTTCAACTTAGAGGCTTGTTTGAGGGTTTCATACACCATTGCTTCATTGAAAAGCACTATTGGAAACCCTTTCCTTGCATCTTGGCCCTGGGTCTCTCTAACACTCAACTAATTAATTAAACCCTAGGTCATGGATTGCCCCCCCTAGGTCTCTATATAGAAAGTGAATTGTTGTGTCTTTCTTGTAGAGTGCCTATTTGAGTCACCTTGTACCTCAACATTTGAATATCTATCTTAAGTGACCTTCTCACATATCCGGACTCCTCACATCGGTGAAAATCTGTAAAGAGCATGGGGTTTTGGTTGTGGTGACAGTGGGCCATCACCCCATTGTTGTCACTTGGTATAGTTTTAGCCTTATAGGGTACCCCTCTCCAAGACCTGCTAGATTTTGCGGCAACAAACCCTATTATGTGTTTCTAGCCCCTAAGAGGAATGACATGTCCCAGGTTGACCCATCAATTCATAGGTGTATGAGATATGTGGACATGGAGTGGGAGAGACTTCAAGGAAGATGCCACAGCCATGAAACCATCTAATGGGGTCCAACATCTAAAGTGTAATGATGTAAGGAGGGAGCAATCGTGGTGGCATGAGTTAACCATTTCTTTGCCCTGTTTTTTCCACCCCTCTAGTGTGTCTTTTACTTCAATGATTTGTCGTTATTTTATGCATAACTTAGGAGCCCAAGTTTGCTTTATTCTTTTCCAATACTACTTTAAGATGTAGCAATTTCTCACTCATTAGAGTTGGAACATTCAAGAGCTTCTTTATTTAGATGAAGCATTGAATGCATGAAGAATTGGGTGATGGCTAATGAGGGGGTAGAGCTCATGCTAGAATTTTTCCCACGTGTTAAATATGTCCCAACCATCTTTTGCATTTTCCATTTTCTCTCATTGTGGCTTTATATACTTGCAATGTTCTTTCGGTTGTATCAACATCCTAGGCCAAGTTTTCGGGCGAAGACTCAAGCATCTGGATATAGGGTGCCAATCCCAATGACCAATGATTTGTTGAAATTAAGTAGCTCGAAAGGTATTTCCCCATGGAAAAAGCCTTGGGGACTTTCTAGTTTGTTGTTGGGGTTTTGCACCCATGGAAAAGGCATTTAATGTTTAAATTTAATTGTTGTCGACTTAAGGGTCAAGTCAGCTGAGGTCGGCCAACAATGCCAAGAGACACACCACTTGGGATTTCACACCCCTTGGAAAAGTATAAATACAAGGTGAAGGATCGTTTTTCTCGTGTGTGGTGAGCAAGAGGGCTAAAAGGACTTAGCCGCAGGCAGCAACTATCATACAGAGTCTTTTCTGTTTTTTGGAAATCGAGTAGGGTTGACGTCAGAGGTTGGTAATAAGGCCGTAGGGCAACTGGCCACAGCCCTAAACAGTCCAGTCACAACAATCTAAGAGAAGGCTGAAGTAGAGGAAAAGAGGTCGAGGCATGGATAGGCCTAACCAAGGTCTAAACTGAGGGTTATATTTGGCCACGAGTGCACCTAGGAGCAGGTCGCAGCCAAGAAATAAGGCTGCAGATCAAGGGAATTTACCAAGAGGAAGGACCAACCCTAGTAGAAGTCTTTTGGAGGTCTAAAAGGTCAGACCGAGGAGGAAAAGGAATGTCCAATAAAGGTTAACAGTTGTTGTTGCAGCATGCTACGAAAATAGGATAGGTCGAGGCCTACATAGGGCATCTGAAGGCAAGGAGAGGTCACAACAAGATAAGGAACAATAGCTGAGGGTGACAGAGGGCCTAGCTCTTACTACTTTGTGTCTGGATATCATTGTATTCAAGTTCTACGACAATCATCTTGGTGCAGCCAACCTTTTTACTCTTGGAGAATAAAATTCAATTTTGATTCACCCACTTTGGTTTGTTTGATTCAATGCTATCCTGTGCAAAATTATTAATATTATTTCAGCTATTTATTTGGGCAATTAACCACTTAGACACGCTTTCTTCTTAGATTATTTTTCCATATAAAAGGCTAATTTGCAAAGGACTATTCCACACTTTATACTAAAGGATTTTTTTCGCACTTGTTTGGCCTCTAACTTGCTAGTCAAACAGCATTTATCTCGTTTTTTTTAGTGTTTGCTTGAATATTTACAGGTTAGAACAGCAAAGTTCAAAGACTAGAGATACCCCCCTAAAGTTGGCAAGCACCAACCCAAACAGAGATGAAGATTTGCTGGTGACACTTAGGGAAGATTTTCCTATATGTTCGTTGATTTTTAAAGTTTATCTCAATTCACTGGGTGTAAAAATTAATGCTTGCACACCATTAAGGATACTTTGCATTAGTGATATTGAGTTTATTCTTTTGTGTTTATAAAAGTTCAAAGATATCTGGAAAATATATATATATATATATATATATATATATATACTTTTTGTAATAAGAGTTACATAGGGGCGGCAAGAGAGGGAGGGACACTTTTTTGCCCCGACGAACAAGTCAAAATAAAGTATGCATGGGGTTTAGGAGTGGCAACTAACAATAAAGCAGAATTGTTAGCATTGTGGAAAGGGTTGGATTTATCTCTCTCTAGGGATAAAGAAAATCAAAGTGGCATGAGATTCCTTATAAGTTATAAGGATGTTTTCTCCCATTAATGCAAATAAAAAGGATTCAAAACTTTCCATTGTTTCAAGTATAGAATACCAATTGAAAATTTTTGAAAAATATGAATTGTTCCATATCATGCATCATCTCAATGTTGTCGCTGATGAAATGGCGAATCGTGGGGTGTCTTTGGGCGATGGGTAGTGTGAGACAAGTGGGAGGAAAGTAGGCCACATTCCCATACCATAAGAGAATGTCGGACAACGTTATTAATGCTCCCCTTGAGTTTGTTGAGGGTTGGATGATGCAAGATTCAGTGGCAAGGAGGCAGGACAGATGGGTCGAGGAACACGAGCCTTCGATGCATGGCACTCCCTTAGATCCCAATATCATCCCCTTAGTCCACATGCATAAGGTATTACGTAAGTTCATGACGATAGTAGTGAACCCGTCATCTCAGGAAGAAAATCGGACTGTAAATTGCTTAGGCGAATTAATGGTGAAACGATGGCCGACATCTCGATCATCGATGAATTGGCTACAAAGGTGGTTTCGCAGATCCATCGGGCAGTAGGCTTATTTAATGGGCCTGCAGATCAGGGTATTCAGGCGATCATGGCACAAGCAGAGGTGAATGAGGACAAGGAAGACATGGGTGTTTATAAGAGAACGCAATCTCCCCGAGTTCCATATGTTGCAGTGTGGGCTGGAAGGATATATGTAAATTTATGTAGATGTTCTATACTTGATGCGACTTTACTTTTCACTACAGCAATCACATAAATGATCAAGTAAAATGCTAATAGAAAATACCAGAGGATCTACAGAAGACAAACCAAAAACAGAAAAATGTGGTGGTGCATTACGGCGGTCAACAGGATGCTTCAGCCAGCAAAGTCTCCTTGGTTAGCCAACCCAGCATGTGTCACAACAGCCCTCAAAACAGCCACACGATCAACTCAAAGTCAACCCTAGAAAAGTCAACGCATGACATCAACAAGAAAGTCAACACAGCTCAGTCTTCGGTCAACCTTTTGACCTCAGTTCTTGTGCCAATGTGTATGGCCTTCCAAAATCGAAGTCTCCACCAATTTTCAGCGTCTTTGGACCATGCGTTGACCAAAGTCAACATTGGTCAAACTTGCATGGAAACCCTAGCTGCAGTAAATTCATCCTTCTTCCTAGCTACAGTAATTCGTCCTTCTTCCCACGTGTGAACCGAATTGCCTCCAAGGAGCTCGTACTAAATCAGAAGATGTGTGATGAGATGAGTGAAATGATCTCCAATGTTGATTGTATATATATCCATCATTGAGGTGTGTGACACATCTGCTGGGGGTGTAAAACCTTAAGGCCGACCTGCACATATTTGAAATTATTAAAAATAAATTCAAAATAAATGTTATGCTCATCAGATTAAAATCAATTTTATATCGATCTTACACCTCTCCGAAAGAGGAACCCAATAAAAATATTGGTATCTTCATCTGAGCATCACAACATGGAGTTTGGACCTAGTTGTCCAATTTTAACACTGCCTCTCAACTAGGGAGAACTCCATCCACCAGTATAATCAAACATTGTGCGTCATCCCGCTGTAACTTGCTTTGTTGGCCTCTTTATTTCATAACAGAAGTGGGTTAGTCACAAAGACATCATTCCCTGGCTGACAGATTCAGCCTAGAGGTCTAAAACCTCTATCAGACTCACAAAGAGTCTCATACCAACCCGAAGTTGGTTTACCTAACTCGAAGTCAGTTGGAGGTCCAAAGCCTCACTATACTTAATCCCAGATCAAGTGGTTGGACCGTGCCATCCTAGATAGAGAGTATGGCAATCTTTGATGCGTCCATCAATATTTGCTACTAGTCTCTAGCTTTTCCCACCTCATTGGCCAAATGAGAGGTACTTCCCATGAGCCCTGAACTCAATGGGTAGGATGCATACGGGGCACAGAAAATGAGAGGTGAACCAACTCAAAATCACAACGGTGGGGCCCAAACACACCAAAAAGGTTCGGCAATCCTAGCCTTGTGGTTGCTTATAGCTCCGAGAAGCTATCCCCAAAGCCCCCCAGAGCTCCCAGAGCTCATCATCCAACAGGACCCACATCATAGGATCGTTCCACGATACCAAGACTCTCACGAAAGGTTAGGAACTTGACCTTCCCCAGGGGCTTTGTGAGAATATTCGTGACCTGCTCATCAGTTCCTATATGATCGAGCCTTACGGCGTCTCGCTGTACCATATCCCGGATAAAGTGGTACCTGATATCAATATGCTTGGATCAATCGTGGAACACTGGATCCTCAGACAAGCAAATCCCACTCTGGTCAGAGTATCATAGTAGTATCTAGCACATGTCCGAATAGCTCACTAAAGAGCTTTCACAACCAAACCGCTTCACAACAGGCCATAATTGCTGCAATGTATTTGGCCTTTGCGGTGCTCAAAGCCACCGACTTCTGCTTCCTGCTCATCCATGAGATCGAAGCAGAACCAAGATTGAAGCAGCATCCCGATGTGCTCTTACGATCCACCACACTACCAGCCCAATCAGCATCAGTATATCCAAGGAGTGTCACGCTCCCGGCAGTGTATCTCAACCCATGGTTTATCGTGCCCCGAAGATATCTCGGAAGATTCTTGGCACCAACCTAGTGAAAGTGATGAGGCTCAACCATCTGTTGACTCAAAGTGTTCACTGCAAAACATATATCTGGACGAGTGTTCACTAAGAACATCAGGGCCCCTACGAGTTGACAATACTCAGTAGGATTAGACAATACGGGCCTAGCAGCGCTGCCCTCCATTGGTGTTGACACAGACTTGCAGTCCACCATACCAAATCTTTCCAAAAGCTTCACAATGTATTTTCCTTGAGAAAGGAAAATCTCGCCAGGTCTCTGCTAGACCTCCAGGCCTAAGAAGTAGTGCATCAGTCCTAGGTCCTTCATCTCGAACTCAGCAGCGAGCTCCCTCTTGCATTGATAAATGAGAGGGTCAGCGCCAATCAAGAAGAGGTCGTCCACATACATTACCAGAATGAGAGGTTTTCCCTTGACAACCTTGAAGTAAAGGTTCGGATCAGCATTACTTCGAGTGAAGCCTAGCTTCATCAAGTAGCTATCTATCCTCTTGCACCAAGCTCTGGGTGCTTGCTTCAGCCCATATAGGGCTTTCTTCAACCTGCAGACATGGGTGTCCCGATCCTGGACTTCGAACCCCAGAGGTTGTTCCACATATACCTCTTCCTTTATCGCACCATGCAGAAATGCGATCTTCACATCCATCTGATGAAGACTCCATCCTTGGGTAGCAGCAAGGGCTATAATAGATCGAATGGTGGTATATCGAGCCACAAGTGCAAATATGTCATCATAATCTATGCCTTCCTTTTGAGAGAAGCCACGGGCAACAAATCTTGCCTTGAACTTTTGAGCACTTCCATCAGAACCATGCTTGATCTTGTAGAGCCATTTCGAGGTGACAACTGCTTTGTCCTTCGGTCTTGGAACCACATCCCAGACATCATTCTTCATTATGGACTCATACTCTTCGTGCATAGCATCCTTCCAGACTTGATGTTTTACAGCTTCCTCAAAAGATGCAGGCTCGGATTGTACAACAGTACTCATGGCTGCTAGATACCCTTGGTATCTACTCAGCTTCTTGCTTTCATGGAATGTCCCCCTTGGGGCTACATGTCCCTCAGCATCCTCAAGAGTGTCCCTGAGCCATGGTGGTCTCTTTCCCAGTGAAGGAGGTGGATCAATCGGGTCCATTGGTCCTTCAACATCAGGAATCGTTTCATCCTTTGGATCCTCTTGATTTCCAGGCCTTGCTTCATTATCTTCCTCAGATCTCGGAAGATTGACTACTTTCCTCAGGGAAGTATCTTCGTCAAAGGTGACATCGTGACATATCTCCACTTCCCTTTGACCAAGCACATAGACTCTATAGGCCTTCGAAGTTTCACTATAGCCCACAAACATTCCTTTCTTCCTAAAAGCATCCAACTTGCTCCTCTTTTCTTTCGACACATGAAAGTAAACAGTACATCCAAAAACTCTAAAATGTGAGACGTCAGGTTTCTTACCAGAGAAAACCTCTTCGGGAGTTTTGGATTCTAACGCAGAATGCGGGCATCGGTTTTGTATGTACACAACAGTGTTCGCAGCTTCTCCCCACAGAAACTTCGATGGACCTTGGTCACATAGCATGGCACAAGCAGCTTCCACAATGGTCCTGTTCTTTCGTTCAGCAACACCATTTTGCTCAGGAGTATAGACAGTTGTGGTCTCCCTCTTAATGCCAACTTCTCTGCAAAAGTCCTTGAACTCGTTTGTCTCATATTCAGTGCCATTATCAGTTCTCAAAATCTTGATCTTCTTCCTTGTCATATTTTCCACCAAGGCTTTGAAAGTACAGAACCACATGAAAGCCTCATCCTTCTTCTTTAAGAAGTATATCCAGATTTTGCGAGAGAAGTCATCTATGAACGTCGTATAATATGAACATCCTCCCAAGGATGTCACGGGCAGCATACCAGATAGATCAGAATGGATCAATTGCAAGACATCAGATGTCTTTGTGACACTTGAGGGGAAAGGTCCCCTTGTATGCTTTCCTTCGGCACAACCCTTACATACACCTTCATGATTATTTGGAAACTCGGGCATCCCTGTCACCACCTTCCTTGCTTCGGGAAGGGCTTTGTAGTGAAGGTGCCATAGTTCAGTCCGTCGGATAGTATCACATGTCATTTCTCCCAGCGGACTTCCTCCAACCTGGTAGAGTGTATCAACTCTAAACCCAATCGAGATAGCTTCCTTGAAGCTCTTCTTCCACATGAGCACCTTTCCATCAGTGAATGCCACATTGAAACCTTTGTCTTCCATGGTCGATATAGACACAAGGTTCTTCTTCAAATTCGGTACATAGAGTACATCTTGCAGGTGGAGGATTTGACTTTGAGACAAGTGGAGGATCACAGTCCCTATCCCTTTCACGGGATATGTGGCATTATCTCCAAGGATAATTTCCAGATTAGTATCCTTCTCAACCATATCAGAGAGTGCTTCCTTGAACCCAGTGATATGCCTTGAGGCACCACTATCTATCAACCATACATCCATAGTGTCGGGTGGGGATGCAACAGAGAGGGCAGATACAAGAATGTATTCATTTCTTTTATCAACAACATGTGATTCCTCATACCTGGAGTTTCTTGACCTTTTAAAAGGTTGATCATTTCCACCGGAGGGAGCCTTCCTCTTTCCCTTGGACCTGGTGTTCCTTTGATTACCATTTCTCCGGTTGTTGTTGTTGTCATCACCATCGGGAGAATCCTTCTTGAAAGGACATTCTCTAGCATAATGACCAGGCCTATGACAAGTGAAACACTTGCCCTTCTTTCCTTGGGTTCCTGCTTTTCCCTTGTTCTTTGGGCCACTAGAGTTCTTCCTTCTAGAATGAGCAGCGTATGTAGCATTTCCTTCATTTCCATACTCCTTCATTCTTTATTCTTCTTGAACGCATCTTGACAGTACTTCATCAAAGTCAAGTATTACATTATTATTTAGAATGGTAGTGTTGAACACATGCCATTCATATGAGAGCCCTCCAAGTGCGGTGAGTACCATCTCTCGATCAGCTATTGTCTCCCCAATAGCCAACAGATTGTTCATGATTTCAATCAGCTTCAGAAAGTATGATTGGACAGACTCATCCCTGCCTTTCTTCAAATTCTTCAATTAATTCTTGAAGAAGAGTACTTGATTCGCATTGTTGGCCTTGAACATGAGGATCAATTTATCATACATCTCTTTGGATGTGCCCAACTCAGAGATGTAGGCCACTAGGCTTTTATGAATGGATTCCCTGATCATCAGCTTTGCTTTGATCTCCCCCTTCTTGTACTTTGTTTTGGCAGCAGTAGTACCAGTGGATGGAGGTTCTTGGATTTTACCCGCACATAGTCCATGACATCTTGGTCTTCCAATTTGAGATCCAATATCATCTTCCAAGCATGGAAGTCATCCTTCCCAGTCAATTTGTCATCCTCTTTGAAGCCATGGTTTGTCGAACCCATTATCCTCTTTGGTGATTGCTACAAATAGGGCTTGTCTTCAACTCAGCTCCGATACCATGTAAATTTATGTAGATGTTCTATGCTTGATGCAACTTTACTTTTCACTACAGCAATCACATAAACAATCAAGTAAAATGCTGATAGAACATACCAGAGGATCTACAGAAACATAAAAATGTGGTGGTGCGTTACGGCGGTCAACAAGATGCTTCAACCAACAAAGTCTCCTTGCTCAGCCAACCCAGTGTGTGTCATAACAGCCCTCAAAACAGCGACACGGTCAACTCAAAGTCAACCCCAAAAAAGTCAACGCAGGACAGCAGCAAGAAAGTCAACGCAGCTTGGTCTTCGGTCAACCTTTTGACCTTAGTTCTTGTGCCAATGTGTACGGCCTTCCAAAATCGAAGTCTCCACCAATTTTCAGCCTCTTTGGACCATGCGTTGACCAAAGTCAACGTTGGTCAAACTTGCGTGGAAACCCTAACTGCGGTAAATTCGTCCTTCTTCCTAGCTGCAGTAATTCGTCCTTCTTCCCACGTGTGAACCGAAATTGCCTCCAAGGAACTCGTGCTAAATCAAAAGAGGAGAAGATATGTGATGAGATGAGTGAAATGATCTCCAACGTTGACTGTATATATATCCATCAAGAGGGTGTGTGCTTTGACTTTGTCTGTTTGGGGAGTGTAAAACCTTAAGGCCGACCTGCACATATTTGAAATTATTAAAAATAAATTCAAAATAAATGTTCTGCTCATCAGATTAAGATCAATTTTATATCGATCTTGCACTTCTCCAAAAGAGGAACCCAATAAAAATATTGGTATCTTCATCTGAGCATCACAACATGGAGTTTGGACCTAGTTGTCCAATTTTAACAATATAGCTACGGAGTCGAGGAAGACGCAGGCCGGGAAACTCCCAGAGGAGGACCTGGCCCAGTGGAAGAGGGTCGTTGAGTTCTTGTTCAAGTTGGTTGCTTATGGGTAGGTTGGATCTTATCACTCATCCCGTAGAGCTCCTAGAAAAGAACGGTTAATGAATTGAGAGTGTATCAATGTGAGGTTTGAAAGCGTGGAAGCATTGTTGGAAAGGAAGATTGTGAAAATGGAGATTGATCTGACCTCCAACTCAGAACTGATAAGTGATAGCATCTTCAGTGAGGTATAGGAAATCATTACGGGGCTACCTAAAGAGGTCATCATTCAATTACAAAATTGGGAAGGAGAAGGAGATGCAGGAGCAAGGCCGAGTAGTCGGGAAAAGGAGTAACACAAGGAAGCAAGGAAGTCCAGACTTGATTAATGTTTGTCTTACGCACTGTCGTTTGGTTTTTATAGTGGGTCTCTCCTTTCGGGTTTATGGGAATTTTCAGTGTTTTGTAATAGTAGTTAAGGCATGTAGAAGGAAGAAATTAGTAATATGGACATCCCCAAAAAATCCCAATGCAAGAAAACTGGTCTTCTAGCTGCTGGAGGGTTTTACAATTAAAAGTTTTTTGAATAGAGAAAATTTGGGTTCCATATTTGGAAAACCCGACAGAGAAAATATAGATCTGCAGCTAACCTGTTGTTCTGAAGCCAAAATATTGGCTGATCCACACCCTCAAACCAGATTTACAGGACTCAGCCAGATCTTGGCCCTAGAAACCCCAGCACTGCCCCTGAAGCCCCTGCGTCAGCCTCTGTGTCCCTCTGCGTTGGCTTGGAGAGGGTTACGTAACCCCAGAATGGATGACGCAGACCCTACGATGCCCTTGAGGGACTCTGCGTAACCCCAGAGGGTCTCCTACTGCCCAACGCTGCCCCGAGAGAGACTGTGTAGCACTTGCGTAGCTGTAGCTGCCCCTGCGTTGCGCAGCTGCTGGCCTCTTCGCTGCTACTACTCTCGCTTCTTTGCGTTGCTTCTACAAGTTGCTCTCTACCTCTTGCTGGTTCTAGGCACTGGGATCAGACCATCCCCTTTGCCTAAACTCCCCTTTCTACAGCTGAAACACTTCTGAGAATTCTTAGCAAACCCTGCCCCTAGAATCTCAGCTTAGCTTCAGTGCTCTGCCTCTGTGTTTCCTCCAAATGACCCCAAGCCTTTCCTTTATAATTTTCTCGTTGCAAAACCAACGGCCATGATCAAATCTTGAATCGATGGCTAAGATTAAAAGAAAGCTTGATCAATGTGACTTAAGATAATTTCATCACATGTTTAAATTAATTACCTTTAATAATTTAATTTTACTAAGTTAGACTTTGGGTCCATCATGAAAATTATTAATTAATTAATTATCTCCCAAACTTGATGAAATTTCCCAAATCCCTTTCTGGGTCTTGGAGATCTCATGTACTTTAGTCCCTCCACAAATTTTGGGAGCAAGAGCACATCTGATGCTACCCCAACACTCAAGAAAACTCAATACCCTTGGGCTAGCTCATAAGCAGCAGATGAGACCAACTGCTCTCTTCTCCAAATGCTTAGCAACCTAGTCTGCAACTCCCGGCAAATGACCTCACGATCTCTCATACATGATGACAGAATGGACTACATGTGAGCTATGACGGTGTCAGAATGATGTCTCCTAATGGTGAAGAAGCATTGGAACATCTGCAGAATCAAGTCATCACACTCAAGATCAAACATGATGTCATACGCTCTGAATGTGGCCATTCCTCCTAAAACCTCAAGCTTCTTCCCAAAGGTAGAGCCTACGTTGTTGTCCAAGTCTTGGAAAGTCCCCACTACTAGCTTGAAAACTTCCCTCATAACATCATCACTGAAAGGAGCTATAGGTGCGGTCAACCTCATAATGTTACTGAGAGATGATGCAACTGGGAGTCTGAAAACCTCACAAGGTTCTTCCAAGAATTTGGGTTGTATAAGAGCAAGCATAGCAGGTTTTAGAGCCCAAATCAGTTTCTTCCCTTCTACTTGGCTTATTTTGGACAGGAGTTCATTAAGTTCATCAAGTTTGGACAGAACTCTCCATGTCATCTTTGCGTGTTTCAAATTTGTTCCAAGTGCAAATAATTTGTGTCAGATTTCCTCCCCCATCTGCACATCCCTTAGCTGTTCTTTCTGAAGAATCGCACGGATCCCTTTTGAAAAGGATTTGTTATTCAGTTTGGGTTTTTGGTTCAAATTGCAACCCACTAATGTAGTGTTTTGTTGATTCATGAGATGTTTTAAAAACCCCATTTTTTATTGTGACAATACAAGGTTATGATAAGCAAGGTAAGGCACAATTAATTCCCCTATATGCATCAGCAATATATTGTCCAACAATGTATAATAATAATGCTAACAACAATGATATACCACATGCATCATCAAACTCCCAAACAGTTTTAGACTCAAAACAACACCTACAGGATAGATATTTCAAAGCTTGAATATACAGGGGGCAGATTGGAAGACTTAACCTGGTAAGTAGGTGGTGACCAATGATAACTAGTGCAATACTTCAGCACTTGGTTGTGCAATTTGTTGCCCCTTTTGCTATTTTCCACACTCAACAACTTTGGAGACACGTACAAGTGAAATCGGTCTTCAATATCTGCTTCAGCCACTGCAATAATTTGTTTTCCTTGATGAAAATGATGAAGTCTTCAATCTCCAACAACCAACCAATTCGGCTCTCAGATTTAACTGCAATAAGGCCTTTCCCGACTCTGATATGCATGTGATTACTGGCTACACTTTTTATTTTTGCTTTTGGAGTGCACACATCAATTCAGCACCTACCCGTTCTCTTGTAATGCCTGCTCTCAACACACACGCCCAACTATACGAACTGGCTTGTACTGCAGGGAAGGCATTGCGTAATTCCCCACTCGAACAACTCAAAATAATGGGCGTCGATCACCAAACGCAACTATGACCGGTATATTCATCACTCTGTCGTCAACATGGTCATGGCGATAAGAGCTGGACCCTGCTCCTATCAAACTCCGCTATGAATGTTGATCCAAAGATCGGTAACTTGGCAGCAGTTCTTATGAACAACGACTCAGGCCATGACTTTCTCGTCTGCTAACTCTACGCACGGTTGCTCAAATTCCGCTAATTTGACGTTGCTTCAAGTGTTGACTAATTTGACGATTCTAGCAGTGCTCCAAAAATCGAACCAAAGTCGGCCTCTGCTCCTCGAAAAATAAATGCACAGGGTTGTCGTCGATTATGAGATAATCCCGGCTCCGAATCACACTTCGCGCGCATCCACCATGGTCAACTGTCCACTTGGTTAGTGTGGTTGTAGCTACCACTCGTTGGCAACGATCATGCACTTGAGCCTTCGGATCGAGCCTGGTAATCACCTCTCCGTCTCCGATCAACACTGAGGCGTTATTTATTTGTGAGTGCGGGTGATGTGATACAGTGGTGGAGTACCCTCCTTCCCACAATTTTCTCCTACGTTTGATCCTGCCGACTGAATTTCCTCGGTGTTCATGCCAGCAGTGTGTTCTTTTCTCTACGTCGTGCAGCCTTAAATTTTTCTTTGCAGACTGAGAGATTTTTCCACGATTTAGCTTAGCGTTTCTTTGAAAGTGGATTTTGGCAGCTACTCACTATGCTTCGGATGACAACCAATCCTCCCAACAAACAGCCAACCCTCCCCAAGGAGTGTGTTCTTCACTGATGCAATCATTGATGGGGAATACTCCCTCATTGCCCCCCCCCCCCCCGTATGGGTGTTGGAATTCGACTAGATTCGCACACTCAATAGTCACGGGCCAGATTTTCCACAAATCAACGATTTGCGCAACGTCCCCTTCTAGTGAGAGATTGGACCTCTGTCTGAGTCAGTCAAGAACCTGGCAAATGTATTCTTCTGATGCTGAGAATTTTAATGTCTTTCGACAACTGACAATTCTTTGCTCAACTATATAGAGAAAATTCTTCTGCAAAATACTAACTCCAGCAAGATAGAAGAAATCATGTAACCCTTGAATTGATCTGCAATAAAATTTTGAAATCCTCCAATCTAAAATCCTGCGGCTAATCCACGACCAATGCTCTGATACCACTATAATATCCCAAATGGGATATTTTACCAATTTTACCTAAATATTACTAATCCAGCATTTTACCATAAAACTACTGAATCAATTAACAGAAGATTGCCATGTAAAATAAAGACATAGAATACTGCAATCCATCAACACATCAACAGGGAAGAATCTCAGCTTTTTATTATAAATGATAACTTGGGTTACATATACATCTGACCCAAAAGAGCTGAGATGGAGAACTGGCCATCAAGATAAACTGTTGAACTGCGCTGGCCTACAAAACTAAACTGTTGCACTCTCCCCTCCGGCAACTACTGCCACTGAACCCACTGAACAACAATGAAGTGCCACTTGAAGATCTAAATGATCCTCACACCAATCCCTAAAACTCTGTGAAACTTCTGAATGAAGTCTCCTCAAGAGAGTTGGGTTTTGGTCAAACACTCACAAATCACCCGAGGGTTTCCGTCCTGGGACTACTAATGGAGTAAAGAACCAAGTTCTCAAGCCTCTCACACAAAAAAGTGATCTAATCCAAGATATCCCTCAATGGCCTTCTCCTTTTCTTTTATAGATCTCCTAGATCCTTCTAGAGCCTTATTTTATTATTATTTTATTCATGGAGCACTTTTCCCTCTTAATAAAATATTCATTTTTAATGCAAGAAAGTGTAAATCAACTACCTTGTCTCCTCGGGTCACTGAAACTCATGTCCAACCATCCCATCGTGTAGGTATCCTCGTTCCGATTCCAACGAACTATTACACTAAGGTGTTCTATCATGTATTCCTCTCGGAATGCCACCTTGAGCGTAATTAATTGAGTTAAGCCCAAAAATAACTCAGTTTTCTGAAAGTGGTCGGAATGCACCAAAACGAAAGACAAACTGCTCGTATGATAGAATATATCAAGCAAATGCCACCCGACCTCATAGAAACTCCTCAAAACTCCTCCAAAAAGCCCCTGGGCCTGCTGATGACACCAACCTGTTCCTGTGACCTATCTGCTCCTAACTCTGGAAGTCCATCCTAACCCTATAATAGGTGACACCAAAAAAAGGAATATTACATCCTTGGTAAATACTAGTGAATTTTGCCCAAAAAAAATAGAATCAAAAACTTGAATTGTTTTCATTTTGTATTGGATTTGAACTGGGTAACTATGCTTGAGACTACATTAGACTCAAAATAAAATTTTAGCAGATCAACTAAAGGCATGGAATGTCATTATTTTAAGAAAATGGCTCACACATCCTTGAACCACAAATTTCAAGCTAACCAACCTAGATCCATCTTAACTTCGGATCTACCAAGCACTGAGAAGGATCAAATCTCTTGATATGCAAATCTCTTTTAGAGCGAAAACAGATTTCATCCCTCTCGGCGCTTGGTAGATCTGGAGATAAGATGGATCTAAGCTAGTTTAATTTCTCCCTTTAAATAGGGTACATTCCACATGAATACCATGGGTCATTTTTATTTTTATAATTATTTTATTTTTATAGGTTTATTTTTATTTTAACTTTTTTATTTTATTTTGACTGAGCTAAAATGTTTACACTACATTAATCTTTTTATTAAATATTTATTTTTATGTAATTTGACTTAGTCAAAATGTTGAACTTTACATTACAACATCTCTACCATGCGGGGTTGTAAAGTGTCTCTTATAAAATTAAATTAAAATAATATATTTATAGTTTTTTTAAATTTGAAATGCGTTATGGTTTTTGGGTATGTGGTATTGATCAGTGTTGATAATATCGCCAAAATATCGGCGATATTCATAAATATCATGATATTTTCGGCGAGTCGAAATATTGCCGAGAAAATATCGCAACAATAGGAAATATCGTCGGGCACTCTTGGGCCGCGGCTAGAAAAGGGAATTTGGTCATTTTTTTTGTCATTTTCGTTTCTGAGGCTTGGAGAAAGAAGGGGAAGAGCTTTGTCGTGGTTTTCAAGGAGGGATTGAGGATCAAATAGCCATTATCACTATCAACTAAGAATTTTTTGTTAATCAAAGCTTGAAGAACAGTGAGACAAACTTCATTTCTTCCATTAATAGGTATGTTCTTAAAAACCCCTATGTTAATGATTTTTTTCATAGATTTAGGGTTATGCTTGCTTGCCTCTTTGCCTACCAAGATTTTGGTTTTTTGTTTTTTTTCCATTTGCTCTGATTTTCATGCCCATGAGTCAATGCAAGGGTTTTCTCCATATTTGGACAGCAAGTTTCATTTTTTTTTAACTTTCTTGTGCACCCTCTTATTGCCATTTTTCATTCACATTGTAAATAATGTAGTAAAAAAAAATATTTTTCAAATGAGGTGATTATTACTTATTATTTTTGTGTATGGGTGTTTAATGCCAATTTTTTGTTTTTTTGGTGCCCTAGGTTTGAAATTTGAATTAGTTCACTGCAAATATGCCAAAATCCTTGGAACCATTTTGGGAGTATGGGGAGCTTGATGGTGGGACAAATCAGGCATGTTTATCATGCAAATTGTGTGGGACCAAGATGGCAGGAGGGGTTACACGATTGAAATACCATCTGGCTAGACTCCCTGGACATGATGTTATACCTTGTATAGTTTCTAGTGCGAAACTTTTACAAAAAGCTCTTGAAGCAATTGATGAAAAGACAGAAAGATAACTGCTAAGGAGAGGGAACTGAATTCAGATAAATAGTTGTTAGTTTTATTTTTCTTGCCGATATTTTCGCCAATATTGCTGATAAGATGTTTTCTGGACCCTCGCCGATATTTTGCCAATACCGATACAATCAACGTTGGTATTGATAAGCCATGGTATTGTAAAAAAGCCTATTTAGAAGTTAATAATATCCATGGTAAAATAGGATATATATTCATGGTTAAGAATCTTGTTATATTGTAAATATTAAATTTTTATATGCTTATTAACTAAATTTAAATATGGTTAAAAAATCATTATTTTAATTTATATGGTAAAATGGATGTTAATTTATAACTACTATTTATATATGTTATATATTCTAATGTGATATGTATATTATGATTTTCTTTTATCTAAAAATTGTTCGTAATTTTATAAATAAAAACAAAATTACAATATAAAAAAATTGAATTTAAAAGATATTTACATCTCACATCTAACATCTAATGCCTACATATCTATCCTACACTAGGTTGTAGAGTGCCTCTTGGCGCAATGAGGTTCTCAAGAGAAAAGTCAAAGACAACCCATAGCATTTTAATCATTTAAAGCAGGATGCACCTTCAAAACAAAAAAGGATCTTAATGTTCATAAAGCTCAGCATTGATGGCAGCTCAAATAGTTAAAGAGCTTCTGAATCTTGGGAATTATACCCTTACGAGGGTCATCAAACAACGTGATGCATCACTGTGGATGTAGCTCAACATGGAGTCTGGACGGTTGTCAAAATTTTTGGGAGACTTGTAATTCAGGAGTTCAGCAAGGGAACTTAAGAATTCAGCTCAGGAACTACCCCTTTACAAGGGATTATGAGGCAGCTTGATGGAGTTCTGCCTAGTTCAACCACTATTTTCAAAGAAGAAGATTTTGAAGAATGTTTGGTTCTGATGTGTTTGTTTTCAGTTAGTGTGTTTTAGCTTCAATTAGTATGTTTTGAATTTAGTACTATAAGCCTTAAGATGGGGGTGTTAGGATATAAGGCTTATGTTTGTAATAAAGTCAGTTTACAAATTGCAGTTATAGTTAAGCTTTTGTTCACTTTTTGTCCAGAGCAGATTATCCCACACTCATAAGTGTAAATGACTTGCTCAATGAGCAACCATATATATAAGGAAGCAAATTCCATTGTAATAGATGCCCCATTTATTCATTTATAATATCATAGTGTTATTGTGAGAATCTTCCTTTGAGGTCACCTAGGTGACTCAACCCTTTCTAGGACCTTATCATTTAGTAATTTAACTCATTTAGTAATATAGTGGCTCTTCTTACATATCTTTAGAGAAGCATGGAGTGAAAATTCTTCAATCACCACTGAGTACTATGGTTTCTAGTTTTTGTATTAATGAACGGTAATGGCAACAATTGAGCAATTACATAATAACCTCATAGCAATGTATTTTGTCAACTATACAACCATATATTGTTCATTGCTCTTCTTGATTAATTGACCATACTAGCAGTTTTTCGCTCCTATTCATAATTAAGGAGGGAAGTATCTTGTGATGTAATGTCTTCTATCTAAAGCCCCCCATTCAGATTAAGGAAGGATATTTAGTACAGGTGTGTAAGATTCACTTTCAAGTTTCAACTAAGGTCGACCTCATATTGAGTTGGGAATTCAAACACCCACTCTAGGTATTCATAAATCCACTCTTACTTATATTCAAGTTGGGTATCCATAAACACACTCAATTTTGTAAAGTCATGGCCAACCTAGCTAAGTATCCATAAACCCACTCTCAGCTATATCAAGTTGGGCATGCATAAACCCACTCTCAGGAATATTTCACTTGGGTATCCATAAACCCACTCGTAGTGGTATTGAGACAGTATCCATAAACCCACTCACTTTTGTATTTCAGCCATGGTTAATCCTATATCAAGCTGGGTATCCATAAAGCTACTCACATTTGTATTTCATCATTTCACTCTGTGACTCCCTGTTCAGCGTGCAGGGGACTGTTGAGAATTATGTAATCCACCCATTTCGCCACAACCCACTTCACTTTGTAAGGATTATTATTGTGCATTTATCGTAAATCTAGGTTATGTTTAAGGCCAGCCTAGTCACTTTGTGGACCCATAACCCTTCTTGGGGAAGGTGCCTTACTTAATGAAATGTGTTTAAATACACACTCAAGTATCATTTGTAATTCATCATCTTGTGAGCTATTGAACTCTCTAATATAATGTGATTTAGCCATCGGGCATTGGCGAGCACTGCACTCCTCTTTCTTTTGTATTGTTGTCTCTATCTTTGAATTGGGTTCATTGGGATAATAGATATGCTTATGATGCCTATCGATGTGAAATATCAACAAACATGACTATCTGTGGCTCTCTTGGTAAAGACACATATAATCCATTCTGATTTTGGTTCTGATCACATCTATCCACTTCTTACTCCCTAATATCTTCACTGCAAGAATGATTTACTGATTCAAACCAAAAGTGTGTTAAGAGTACTAAATTCATGACATGAGACAATGTAAGAAACAAAATGTGACATCAACTAATCCACCAATATGGTCATGTTATGACCAGAACTTACAGTCATATAGATGGGTCCTTCATATCCAAGAACCTCAGTGAAGTATGGAAGAGCCCCTATGTGATCCAAATGACTGCAATGCAAGATAACAGTGAAATCAGTGAAGTAATGATTTATTTAACAATAGCAATAGGAGCAAATGAGCTAGTTATGTCATAAGTAACCTTACAAATGTGTGATTATTACACAAGTGATGCTGTCAGTGAAATCCCCAGTTTTAGATATTTTTGAGAAGTCGGGATATCGACGTTCATCCTGGTAGCCCATATGCATACCACAATCGAACATGATCCTTTTGTTCCCTATTGTCACCACCACACAGCTCTTTCCTACCTCCTGACCAGCACCTTCACTCAAACAAGTATAATACCAAATCAATTTACCTATTGTGAAAGATATCATTACCGCCCATCCATGAACCAAAGTAAACATATAGCAACTGCAATGATATTTACCAAGAACTAAACACTGGATACCCATTGTTCTTTTATTCTTTGCCGATATAAAAGCAGAGGCTGCTTGACTGTTCAGCGTTTTAGATATCTATTACCAAAAATATTTTGTACTTATTACTGTACTAAAAATACCCAAACATCCCATATGAAGCAGGACACCAAGAGTAATAGAAGAATGACTCGCATGAAATATCCCTGCCAACCTGCAATAAAACAGATGCAGAAAGCATTTCATTAGTATTGACAAAAATAGAAAGCATTTCAATTTCAAGGCATTAGTGGTAGATGTGATTGTAACAAGCATATTGAAATAAATAATTGAATTTGAGCACTACAAAGGGTAAAGTTGTAAATCCTTTCAAGGCAACAAAGTGTTTTACAAGTCAAAAATCAATTGTGACCCGCCTAAAATTGAATAAGGAGGTCAATTAAGTCATCAAAGGCAATCATTGTAATCAAACTTTAGGGTGCAGGGTCGTACATGACACCCTAAGGTGACATAAAATCAAGCGAGCGTGAATGAGCATGAGAAAAATGGGTAAAGCAGAAAAACATTTACAAAACACTTCTCAGGAAATCAAGAATTGCAAAATCAAATTAAAGAACTTTAGTGGAACTTACATAATTGATCATATGATTGATACACTGTAGTTAGTTGATAATCTTCAAAGTTAAATAGATATGAAGGATCAACTGATTGAAGCACTTGAAATAAAATTAAGAGAAAAGCAAGATCAAATTGATAACATGTAATGTTCCAAACCGGAAAAATACAGTAGATAACAGAAGCAAAGAACTAGCTACAACTATAGAATTCAGAAATACATAACCATACACATTAAACACTGAAATATGAGCAAAAATCTTGAGACATTATATTAATATGGGTAAATCTGAGTATAACAAATGAGAGTAGAGAAACCTGGGCTTGCTACTACAAGCTATGACAAGAACCCAGGTGTGAATAAATTTTAAAATACTCAAATGCTGGGAAGATTCCCCAAGAAGACTGTGCATTCTCAAGAAGAACTGCTAGCTGCTGCTGGAAGGAGACTGGAGAAACTGCACTGTAAATTGCTTGGAATGAGATGAAACTACGTGAGCGGCCTCGTCACAAGAATCCCAGGAAAACCCAAAAATATCTCATGAACCCAATTGGTGGAAATGGTCCCAGAGTGAACTGCGCCCTACTCCAATAATTTTTGTTGCTAGCTGTTGGATGGAACTAGGAATTCTGCCCACATAGGTGCTCACAAAATTCTCAAAATTAATCCTAGCCTCCTCTCACCAAACCCACAAAAACCCAGAAAGGGTTTGGGCTAAATCCACCGACCCCCGGTGAACCCCAACCAGTGTGAATTGCTCAATTTGGCTAGAAAACGCCCCACAATTCTGATACTGTTGAATTAGGCCCAAATCCACCATTGAAAATTTCCTCACGCTCTTCTACAAATTTATCTTCGGAAGCCCAACCTTTTCCCAACCCCTTGCGCCAAGAATCAACTCTCTCAATGCCTCCGCAGGCTATGTCTAGGAGACTCTGCGCATTGCCAAAATTTGCAAATTAGGCCCACAAAATAATGTTAATCTAAGCCTTGCAAATCCACTACAAAATTACTGGCATCAATAGAGAAAACCACCTACAAAATAGTCGGAACTCCAACCCACAATAGTTGATCCTCTAATGAGCAACTCAAACTGCCTCGATGACTTAGGAGTGTGCAACAGAGTGAACACCTACAATAATGCTTTGTGGAAATCTCGAATTGGGCTCCCCAAATTGCCTCACTAGGGAGACACTCGAAGTTCTCCGAAATGACTGTGGAATTCCCGCTCAGAAATTCCATGTGCTGAACAACACAGGTTGTCTTGGCTAAATAGCTCAAGGGAACTAATTGTTGAACTAAAGATAATCCTCAAAATGAGTCCATCCTCCTTTTATAATTTTTCCTCGTGCTTCTAGACTCCTTTTTAATATTATTTTATTGGCGAGGGCCATTTTCCACTAACTTATTTTTGCCTTCATTTTAATAAAACAATAATTTGTCGCTATTCTCCAATAAAATAATACTAGCCACCTTTCTCTAATAATATTTGTCCCTTTTTAATAAATATTACTAAAACTCGACAAAATTCCTTAATGACTCCCATGCTCACAAAATTGGGGATATTATAGTCCTCCCTGCCAAAAATTGTTTGTCCTCAAGCAATGCTTGAACAAGCGTTCCCTCTCTCTGCTGACCCAAATTTTCACTGCAACAATACAGGGGTCAATGTGCCATTGAGTCACCCTGAATCCGTGCACCATCTTGTCATAAATGAATCACTCGATACCAAGGTCCCATGTTAATCTCAAAAATATGCCACCATGTCGACACTATGCCACTCTGATTATAACTGACTACCCATTGTGCGCATATTGTATCCTCTTCCCTGGACCCTGATGGTGAAATAACGATAAAGGCCAAATACATCCTGCCCAAGCATCTCCATGATGCCAGAGCCTACCCATCCAAGTCTATCCCTGGACCTGTGCAGCAACAAGGAAAGCCTACCTTGCCATACGATGAAGGCCTCTGTGAACCCCCATGTGTTAACCCAAGAGTGAACTGGATCACTCTTTGCCATGACTCCGCTCATCACAAGACACAGTGATCTATCAACCAACTAAATCCCTGGCTCCCATAGCCAGACCTGTTGCGGCATAGCTATGACAACTATTGGAATCCATATGTGCCTTGTCTCTAGTCCCTGCATGCAATCAATATATAGGCTCCATATATCATGAACTAATGTGATGCATGCTAAACTTCCATGTGCCTACCACTGCGTAGTATTGATGACCGCTAGAAACCACATGTGCCAAATAGCTACCCCCTGAATGCAGCCAATAGATGGGTATTTGATACTTGCAATCAACTCAATGTATGCGGACTCGTCCTGTTCCTGCCAACCATCACCACTAAGTCTGCCATATGCCCTCTCGATAATGTGCCGATACAATGTCTGGAGCCCAAACACCCACTGGAAAACTACCTCAGTCATACACGGTATCCTCTGCTCATGCAGGATCCCGACATGTCCTGAGGAAAGAGTGCCACATGTCTTCCCCCATGACCAGCTCCCTAGGTGTATGCTCAACAATGAATGGTATGCCACCCTTGCAGAAGATCACCTCACCCCCTAGCTTGTGGTTGTGAACTCGCCCACCAACCTTGCTCCTCCACTAGAGAATATCTATCATGCCTCTGAGGCACTGAATCTCATAGCGTCATCTCAAGAAAATCCACTAAGTCATGTTATCCACACTATGGGTCTGGATCGGACACAACAAGGCTCCCCTCAACTACACGTGGTGCCAACGAGTGGAAGATGCATGGGTTTCGATAAGTATGATCAAAAACCCGTGTGGACGCTTCCAGCACGTCCCGTGACCGATTTTCTCTCCCAACTTGCATATGTCCACCCCAATGGCATGTCTGACATCCTCATCAAGGAATCTCATTGCTAGTAGCACTCCCTCAATCCGCAATGCAACCCTGCACACTACTATGTATAACCATGTATCCTTGTGCCCCCTGCATACTACACCCAGTCGCACATCTTTGTGCACTGCCGAACCCTGCTACATGTTGTTGCATCATCCCGGATCAACTGGTATCCCTCATGTATCGACATGTCCATCACTCTACGAGGAAAAGTACTGTGATGTGATCTGATCCTCCTACACCACGATGCAACCCTGCACACTTTAGTGCTCCTCTGCATATCGTTGCACACTGTTGCATAACCCTATACACCCTTGGATATCAAGGTCCAAGATTGAGTTCATAAGCATCATCTTGCATCTTGTCAAGGTCGCCATCTCCACTACCACACCTCCATAACATCGAATGAGTGGTCCTCCCCTCTTGATCCTCTCGAAGAGATCTGACATGCAAACCTCCCTAAATGCCAGTGGTGGTGTCATTAAGGTGTTCCTGCGCTACGACCTCTACACCCCACATATCCACAAGAAAGCCTCATCCCCATACAACATTTTGTTTGGTGGCCTGTCGATGCCACTTCCTTCGATCAGACCTAGCTGGAGTATGTAGATCCTCCTACGACCCCATGTACGACCAACCTACCATGACAACTCACGGTATCTACCCACTGTCTTGTCAATCCATCGTGTCAATAGTGCTTCTCGGGCATCTGATAAAGACATGAAAGCGCGGGCGCAACCAGTCTCTGGATCCACCACCCTGCTAACACCATCGCTAGCTATGTCCATGATGTGATGGGGAATCCCACCTGGATCCCAATGACAATCTAGCCCTCATACTCCTCTAGTAATCCCCGGCTTCTGCCAAACTATGGCCATGGATGTATCCAACCTCCTAGCCTACCCCATAGGGTACTAGCTCAATACCTCTCGCCATCCAATCTCGTGAGAGGGACCGAATGCAAGAAAACATGTACACCTAACAACTCCATCATGCGAATGTTGCGCCCGGCGCAACTCGTTTCACCTCGTCCCACAGTCTTGATCAATGTATAAAATTCGTCTAGGTAACCCTACCTCCCTCTCTCCAATGTGCAGAGATAACCTAACAGTGCAACAAGCCCGATCTATGTAAGCCTAAAGAGAGCCATCTTCAGGAAGTATTGTCGCCCTACTAGTTTCCTACACATATATCTGCTCTCGATCGATCGCAGGCCCAAAAGATGACTGCCCATCCTCCTCTACAATGGGCTTAACAAGAGTCACTAGTTGTCCCTCCACATATAGCTCATCGTGCATAACACCCTCATCTAGCTAACACTCCTCAAGGTGTTGTCCATGTTGTAGGTGGTTGTCATCCGGATTCTATGTCACAACTCTAGGTGCCCCATCAACGGATGGCCCTACAATTGTATGCTCAAATGTCTCCACCAAGGTGTCAGTTGGAGCTATCAAAGGAATCTCCAACAAGGTTGACTCCTACATCACTTTGTGTTTATCTACGTGCTCCTCCTGCGCGCCATTAGATTCATGCTCCACCTCCTTCTCAGGCTCCTAATATCTAAAGCCAAGTCTCCACCATCAAAAGCACCTCCTGGTCTCACCCTCTAACTCCCCTCCTCTATATGATGATCCAGTCCCTGATCCATGCTCCTCAAACGAGAGAGCCCTCATGATCTTGGAGTCCAACACCTCGTACTCATCATCCATGAAGGACCTCATCAAATCTGCAAAGGTGTTTGGTTTCCTCTCCTTCTCTGGTTCATCCAGAAAATGAGGCATGGTAGGTCGGCTAAGCTGGCCATGGGTAATGTTTTGTTGGACTATGTGTGCATGTGTGTGGCTTCTTTGTTGGTTATGTATCAACATTCCAATCATTTGTTGCATCCCCTCTAGGACTTGTTGGTCTTGTCTCACCAACTCCTCCATGATCCCTTGTGTACTCTTTCCCTTTTGCGTCACTGGAGTGTCCAGGAAGACTGCGCATGCCCAAGAAGAATTGTTGGTTGTTGCTAGGAGACTGGAGAAATTTCTCTATAAAGTGCTTAAAATGAGATGAAACTAGGTGAGCAGCCTCCTCGCATGAACCCCAGAAAACCCAAAAATATCTCATGAACCCAATTGGTGGAAATGGTCCCAGAGTGAATTGTGCCCTACTCCAATAATTTTCGTTGTTGACTGTTGATTAGAACTAGGAATTTTTCCCCCATAAGTGCTCAGAAAATTCCTAGCCTCCTCTCACCAAACCCAAAAAAACCCAGAAAGGGTTTGGGCTAAATCCACCGACCCCCAATGACCCCCAATAAGTGTGAATTGTTCAATTTGGCTAGAAAACACCCCACAATTCTGATACTGCTGAATTAGGCCCAATTCCACTGCTCAAAATTTCTTCACGTTCTTCTACAAATTTATCTTCGAAAGCTCAGCCTTTTCCCAACCCCTTGCTCCAAGAATCAACTCTCTCAATGCTTGCGCAAGCTATGTCCAGGTGACTCTGTGCACTACTAGTATTGGCAAATTCGGCCCACAAAATAATGTTGATCCCTACCCTACAAATCCACTACAAAATCATCAGCACCAATAGAGAAAACCACCTACAAAATAGTCAAAACTCCAACCCACAATAGTTGATCCTCTAATGAGCAACTCAAACTTCCTCCACACCCCAGGAGTGTGCAACTGAGTGAATACTTGCAATAAAGCTCTATGAAAATCCTGAATTGGACTCCCTAAATTGCCTCACTAGGGAGACACTCGAAGTTCTTTGAAATGAGTGTGGAATTCCCACACGGAAATTCCCTGTGTTGAACAACATGAGTTGTCTTGGCTAAACAGCTCAAGAGAACTAATTGTTGAATTATCAAATGACTAAAGATAATGCACAAAATGAGTCCATCCGCTTCTAATTTTTCCTCATGCTTCTAGACTCCTTTTTAATATTATTTTATTGGTGGGGGGCATTTTCCACTAACTTAATTTTGCCTCCATTTTAATAAAATAATAATTTCTTGCTATTCTCCAGCAAAATAATACTTGCCACCTTTCTCTAATAATATTTGCCCCTTTTTAACTAATATTACTAAAATTCGGTAAAATTCCTTAGTGACTCCCATGCTCACTAAATTGGGGATATTACATGACATGCTTGAAGCAACATCTATAGCCAAGATCGATGCAATTTGTGACATATAGGATTTTATACAAAAAGCTATTGCAATTTATGATAGAGATGAACTAATCCAAAATGTTGATGTAAGTTGTGAGACAGAGGTGCTACCAGAGAAGATTGATGCAACATACAATAAAGAGAATCTTACTCAAAAGATCGACACAGCATATGATACAAATGAGGTTATGCAAAAAGTCGATGCTCATTGTGATACAAAAGACCTGAAGAATATGGATTTGTAGTGAATTGAGGAAGGAAACATTTATTGAAGATGAGTCACAGGGATAGAATGACAACAACAACAGTAGCAAAAGCAAATGTGAAGCAAAAGAACAACCAAATTGTCTTTCCAGATGTTTGTCAAAACTTGGGAAGAGTTATCACTCAATAGAAATTGACATGGTTTGGGATTTGACAAAGAAAACAGCTCGGATATTCTAGATTACTCAAAACCAATTCAATTTGTGAGCGCGAGGTTTCCCCCTCTTGACATTCAAATCTCTTCGATCTTCGAATCAATACACACAATATTCAAAAGAAAGAAACTCTTTATTAAATAAGAGAAACTCTTACAACTCCATTGTGTGGACAAATTTGTCCTTTTACAAAGTGGGGCCCATTAGTTATAACTCTGTTTTTTTAAGTTGTTGGAATGCACCAGAACGAAAGGCAAATTGTGTGGATGATGGAATATACCAAGTGAATGCAATCGGACCTCATAGAAACTCCTCAAAACCCCTCCAAAAGCCCTTGGGCCCACTGATGACACCAACCTGCACCTGTGACCTGTCTACCCCCAACTCTGAAAGTCCATCCTAACCATGTCACAAGGAACACCAGAAAAAGGAACATTACAAATCCTCCCGCCACAAGATTGCTCACCCTCAAGCAATTCAAACCTGTGAACCAATCTGGTGGCCCAACGTTGTTGAGAAATTAGGGCTTTTATTAAAATTTCTCTTTCATGATAATTACTTGTGATTTCGTTATGCTTCTTTCACTTAGATCTTATCTTCGTTAGATTATTACATTTTTCATCAAGTCAATTATCAAATGCACAAGACACACAAATATTTAGGCTTTCAAGCCAGGGCCAAAACCTCTACCCTTGGGAGAGGAAAACCCGATAATCATTCTTCTTATAGATCTTCAATTGACAAGTACCAAGACCATGACAAAGACCCTTGACATCAATGTATCTCCAAGACCCGTGTCACTACTCTTCTAGGCTCTTCTAGTTGATCTCTCCTTTCTACACTGCTCTGCACCAACACTAGGAAAGCTCGGTTCCTAGCCCTAATCAGTGAGCTCCTTTTATGTTCTCCTTGATTCAGACTTGGTCTTCTAGAGACTTCTCCTCGGCCTACCTTCCAGTACCCATAGATGCTCAAGACAGAGATCTTCTTGTTCTTGTAGACATTCTATACATTGAGTATATCCTTGGTTCCTTTCCAAATGAGGTGACCCAAGACCAAGGTTATACTGCCTCTTCTTCACGCTGATTGTAGCCTCCTTATGCACTGGATCTTCTGTTCTTTTATGCACTAGATAGCAGACTTGATACTGCAGTCCTTCTCTAAAGTGACTCTCGGCCTACCTAAAATATGCGAGGTAGGTACAGACCCTAAAACGGAGATGATACTCAACCCTTACATGACCTAAACACAGAATGTTTCTTCATTGAGGTTACTTGTCTTCTCACATTATCTTCGCACCAATATACAGTCCTGCACTTCACACTTTCTTTGTGAACTTGACCAAGATATATTAGAAACGAAACAGAGATATAATATCCTTCCTTTACTTCATTGTTTGTCTTTCTATATTCGCAGCAATTGTGGTCCTTCTCTTCGCACTATAATCTCAGAACTTGATCCGAAAATTATGTTCTCCAAATGAGGCCGCAGTCCCCCTATATATAGGGACTCACTTACTGCTTCTAGGTTGACATGATCTAGTGTGTAGGCCGACATGAACAAGGATGAATCTTCAACACATTTGAGCCGACTTCTTTGGAGTATCTTGACAAGGTCTTGGAGCATACATTTTACATCAATAATCGTCGTTTACACGAGTGTAACAACACTTCATATACATGACTCTAAATTACATTTATGACAAGATGACAAACTCCTAAAGACATCAAGAAGAAGTCTTTGACCTATAATAAAAACTCCTTCCTCATGAAACCCATGAGGCAAGCATTACAAAAATACATTTTATTATCTTTTTATTATTCATTACATAAATTCATAATTATAAGTCATTATGAAGATCGAACCTAGTTACACTTTTCAACACTCCCTCTTAACTAGGGAGGTATTCATAAGGTACATAGTTACTCTCAATCTGAAGAATCTTAAACCTAGTTACACTTTTCAACACTCCCTCTTAACTAGGGAGGTATTCATAATGGTACATGGTTACTATCAATCTAAAGAATCTCATAAGAAGAATCTGATTGGTAACCTCATATGTATAGCATCATATCAATCAGCATGTCATAGTGCAAGGCCTTGACTAACAGCTCCATCTCTCCAAGAGACCATGAGCTACAATGTTGGCGAGACCAATGATGAGTAGACACCCTCATCATTGTCTCTCTTAGATCATATCCCCCCAGGTTTGTTGATATTTTGGGGTGTTAGGGTAGCATCGAATGTGCTCTAGCTCCCAAACTTTGTGGAGGAGCTGTAGTACATGAGATCTCAAAGACCCAGAAAGCATTTAGAAGAATTCCATCTAGTTTAAATTTTATTCAAATAATCAATCTTTTTAATTAAGGAAACTAAGTCTACCTTAGGAAAATTAAAAGATTAAAGTGAATTAAATTAAACATGTGATGAGAATGACTTAAGTGTCGCGGATCAAGCAGCTCCTAATCTTAGCCGTCGATTAGAGATTAGATCACGGCCATTGATTTTCCAATGAGAAAAGTATAAGAGAAGGGCTTGGGGTCAGTTGGAGAACACACACACTGGCAAAGCACTGAAGCTAAGCTGAGATTTTAAGGCATGGTTTGCTAAGAATTTCAGAAGTGTTTCAGCTGCAGCGAGGGGGATGGTCTAGTCCCAGGCCAAGAGTACAACGAGGGTAGAGAAGGAGCATACCAGGGCAGCGCAGAGGCAGCAGTTACGCAGTTCAACCAAGAGCCCAACAAGGGCAGCGCAGAGGCAGCAGGAGCCAAGGAAGGTTGGCGCAGGCCCAATTAGGGCAGACAGGGGCAGCGTAACCCCTTCTAGGGTGATGCAGGCCCTTCCTGAGCAGCGCAGAGGCTGATGCAGAAGGCTTCAGAGCAGCACTGGTGTTTCTAGAGGCCAGAAAGGGGCTGAGTTCTGTAAATCCCGTTTGAGGGTGTGAATCAGTCATATTTTTCTGTCTCCGGGATAGAGGTATTGTTGTCGTTTTTATTTCTCTGTCAAGTTAACCAATTTTGGTGCCCACGATTGTCGTACTTAGAATCTGCATAATAATAAAAACCCTTTAGAAGCTAGCAGCATCAGTTTTCCCGCATTGGGTTTTTCCATGGACATTTGTCTAGAAAATCCTTGTGTGTCACTTTGTCTATGAGCATGTTATTCAGTACTTGATCTGTATGTGTAGGTTGTTAACTATATTTACTTCGATGTTAATGTTGAATATTCAGGTTAATAACTTATTTAAGTAGAATTAAATCAGGATTTAACAGTAGGGTTTGTTAAGTTTATTAAATTTTCACATGGTATCAGAACGATTGCAGATCAAGTTGGATCTCCAGCAAGACGACTGAAGAAACCTGTATTGCAGAAAGCAACAGCAGCAGAGAAACCGGAGAGGGCAGCACAACACCAAAAGGAGCAGAGGCAATAAGAGCCACGCAGGGGCTGACGCAAAGACCCTAGATCTGAGTCTCTAGCAGAGAGAGGAGGATCTGTTTCGACAAATTTATGAGCAGATGGCGCCACACGGACTGCGTGATCAGGATAGGTTGGACGGCCTGTCCAACTTTGCTATCTGGAAGGCCAAAATCCTGGTAGTCCTGGAGGCATATGGCTTGAGGGAGCATGCAAAGAAAGTCTTGGCTACACCAACCGATGCGAAACTCCTGGCAGAGCATAATGAAGTAGCAGCACATGCCAAGAGCTTCATCATGGACGAGGTTAAAGATCATGTGGTACCACAAATAGTCGAGAAGTCGACGGCTCATGAGATGTTGGAAGCTTTAACCACATTGTATCAGGGGAAGTCCGTCCAGAGGAAAATGCTTCTGGAGAACCAACTGAGGTTATTTATGATGTCCAAGGGAGAGGAAATCGATCCTTTCCTATTCAGATTGCAGTCGATCTGGGATCAGTTGACTGGCATGGGGGTCAAGGTGGAAGATGATGTCATGGTAAGGACTGCTCTAAATGTTGTCATAGAGGACTGGGAAACATTTGTCCAAAATCTTTTGGGGAGAGTGGATCTTCCTAACTGGGACAATATGTGGGCTATCCTCCGACAAGAGGAGATCTGCCGAATGACCAAGAGGCAGTACAACACTGGTTCAAGCAAGGTGAAGAAAGAGGAAGAGGAAGATGCAGCCTTGGCATCAAAGAAGCAGCAAGGGAAAAAGAAGTGTGATATGTCAAAGATCAAATGTTTCCAATGCGGCAAACTTGGACACTTCGCCAGCAATTGTCCTCAAAGGAAGAAGGACAAGGAAGCTTCTAGTTCCAAGGCTGTTGTAGTAGACGATGGCTCTAATGATGACGTAGCCATGAGCGCTCATGAACCACGAAAGTGAGACAATATTGATTTGTAGAGCAGCTACAGAGAGCTGGCGGGATCCTTGAGGTGCCCAACTCTTGGATCACATCCATGCTATTGGAACGTTAAAACTTAAGACAGTAGCAAGGAATGACTAGAGCAGCGGGAGCAAAGTTCACGGATGAGGAGCAGAGATAGAGTTGGATGATGTAGAGGGAGCAGAGGTAGAGTTGGAAGTTGTAGAGGGAGCAGCGCAGTGCAGATGCAGCAGCAGCGCAGAGGAGGTCTACTTACGCAGTGCAGAGATGCAGCAGCGCAGTGACTTCAAGAAGACAGCGCAGACCAGCAGCCTATGAAGCTTCAATAATGAGTTGCAGCCCGACTGACTTGTCTGTGATTGGGCAGGGGTCCTTTAGTTGCTTACTCTCAGCAACTGAATTACAGTGCAGCAGTTAGCAGTGGCAATGCTATGGGCAGCACGATGCAACAATTTGAGAGGGAACTGTAGTACGGATGTAGCAGTGACGATGGCAGAGTCATGGGCAGCAGTACAGAGAGCAGCAGCAGCACAGTGATGAAGGGCAGTAGGCCAATCATTAGCACAGAGACCAACACCAAAGATCAGAGCAGTACTACGAGGTGAAGTTTATTGCTAGAGCACATTCCTCGCTAAGAGGGAGTGTTGAGATTTTGGGGTGTTGGGATAGCATCAAATGTGCTCTAACTCCCAAACTTTGTGGAGGAGATAGAATACAAGAGATCTCCAAGACCCATAAAGCGTTTAGAAGAATTCCATCTAGATTAAATTTAATTCAAATAATTAATCTTTTTAATTAAGGACCCTAAGTCTAACTTAGGAAAATTAAAAGATTAAAGTGAGTTAAATTAAACATGTGATGAGAATGACTTAAGTGACGCGGATCAAGCAGCTTCTAATCTTAGCCGTCGATTAGAGATTAGATCACGGTTGTTGGTTTTCCAACGAGAAAAGTGTAAGAGAAGGGCTTGGGGTCAGTTGGAGAACACACACACTGGCAGAGCACTGAAGTTAAGCTAAGATTCTAGGGCGTGGTTTGCTAAGAATTTCATAAGTGTTTCAGTTGCAGTGAGGGACAGTATTGGCGAGAGGGATGGTCTAGTCCTAGGCCAAGAGTACAACGAGGGCAGAGAAGGAGCATACTAGGGCAGCGCAGAGGCAGCAGCTATGCAGTCCAACCAAGAGCCCAGCAGGGGCAGCGTAAAGGCAGCAGGAACCAAGGAAGGCTGACGCAGGCCCAGTTAGGGCAGTGCAAGGGCAATGTAACCCCTTCTAGGGTGACACGGGCCCTTCCTAAGTAGCGCAGAAGCTGACGCGTGCCAGGAAGGCTAACGCAGAAGGCTTCAGAGCAGCGCTGAGGTTTTCAAAGGCCGAAAAGGGGTTGAGTTCTATCAATCTCGTTTGAGGGTGTGCATCAATCATATTTTTCTGTCTCCAGGATAGAGGTATTGTTGCCATTTTTATTTCTCTGTCGGGTTAACTAGTCTTGGTGCCCAGGATTGTTGTACTTAGAATCTGCATAATAATAAAAACCCTCCAGAAGCTAGCAGCATCGGTTTTCCCACATTGGGTTTTTCCAGGAACATTTGTCCAGAAAATCCTTGTGTGTCACTTTGTCTATGAGCATGTTATTCAGTACATGATCTGTATGTGTAGGTTGTTAACTGTATTTACTTCAATGTTAAAGTCGAATATTCAGATTAATAACTTATTTAAGTAGGAGAAGTAAATCAAGATTTAACAGTAGGGTTTCTTAAGTTTAATAATTTTTCACAAGGTTCACTTAGGATATGTCCACCAGGACTATTCTTATTGTTGGACTCCCAGTCCTCAAAGAATATTCGTCCTTCCATGACTACTCTTTCCTTGGATGCCCTAATACATCCCCTAAAGAGTGTCGAATGCCAGATGATTACCCAACCCTCCATTTTGTCTTCCCAGGTGAAGACCAGAATGATGTGTCTATCCATTCTCTCCTCATGGCCTTCACTAAGACTTACAGTTGTCAGTCCTGGTCTAGTGCATGACATGTGAATTAGAGAATCATATTCGTCACTTCCTTTTAATACAGGAAGGACATACTCCAAGTTCCTTCCAAAAGAAAATCATTACCAGGCTCCCTCTTAACCAGGGACCTGCAGCAGCAATGATGAAAATACCCAGCTGCTCATGAAGAACTCCTTCTTTGTTGTTGATAAATTTCTTTGTTGTTGAGGAGTCTTTATCTTTGGGATCTCTACATAGGGCATAGATCATCCATCACTTTCATCCAAGAGTGTTGTCTTTTGTCATAAAGTGATCCATCAATCTTCTCATCTTGTCTAGCTTCATGCCATGCTGCTTTTCTTCAAACCATATTTCTCCTAAGGATCTTTCATCCTTTCATATGGTTATCAATTTGTGGAAGACATATACTTCCCTTCGGCAGCCCTACATAAGCTCATTAGATATTAATTAATTATAAATATGAGCTTTTAAATCAAAAGTTACCTTAGTGATGATCTTTCACCATGACATCTTCTTGTAGGCATCGACATCCTTTGTTTATAGATTGACACATCTCCTAAAGATATGTATTGTCAAGGGTCTCCATCTTTTCCAGACTTCTATCAGAGTCTACATATCTTCCCAGGATATTTTTCTAGTCAAGTCTTCTTGGCTTCCTTGGATGTTGACTGCTTCTTTCCATGGTTGTACTTCCAATGATCTCTTCCTTTTTCTTTCTACACAGTTTTATTTGATTCCCAGGAACTTCCATTGTGCAGTTCCTTGATAATATAAAATCACCTCATATTCCATATGAGGACATATTATGTTGATTTCATCTAATGTAGATCATGCCCTTTTGGCAACCTGTGCATCGTAAGAGTTTTTGCTTTCTATTTTGATCATACTTCTAAAGATAGAAGTATACTACCTACAACCACGTGACATGTCTTCATAGTATCCAATGTCAGCATATATATACATGTACCTCATTCTTTTCCTTTTGAGTCATCCTGCAGCAGGTTTCCTTAGAGTGAAAGAGTTTCATTCTCTTGACCTGCTTCATCAATATGTCATCATATTCTAATCCTAGAATTCTGCAAGTCATAATTCTCGAATAAACCTTTTTCTTTTTTTCTAACCAGTGAATCCAAAGAGGATTCCATCAGCACCTATTTCCATATTGATTACTGAATGATGACCCTTGATCTAAGTCACCGGATTCGCCTAAAAGGGGCCACGAATCCCGAATCCCCGTATCGGGTACGTATACGTACGGGATTCTGCTCCAATTCAATGGATACGGCGTATCTGAACGGGGTACGGCGTATCCCGACCGTACCCCATTCAAATACGTCGTATCCCATAAAACCGGATACGGCCGAGCCCGCGGGTTCAAAAAAGCGTTGTTTTTTTATTATAAAGGGGGGCTTTTGCTCATTGTTTTTCACCAATTGAGGAGGATTTTTCAGGAGAGGGCATCAAGCCTATGGCCCTAATAGTATATGTGATTCATGGTAATGTTAAATTCTTAAAGTAAAAGTGACATTCTCCTTAATCTTCATTTTCATCCTTTTACTTAAATTTTTAACATTACCATGAAATGACTCAGGATGTTTGAGAGTGGTTCCAACCTCATTGGATTTCATATGGAGAAAGTAGAATTTTAGATCTCATTCAAAATCAAATGAACTTATCAGTTTTAGGATTTAGGGATTGGGTTTAATGCAATGTTTCCATCGAATTTTGTCATGTATTAGGGTATGGCACTGCATGTTTAATCAAGAACTTAATCCCTCTATGTACCTTGATGTTAGTGACATTGGTTTGTCAAACTCATCTATCATGAGCCCTACTAAAAATGTGCCCATCGGTCAAACAAAACCTTGTCTATCTAAGATCTTAAATCTATGTTTGAATCAATGAATTTGTGTAAAAAATATCTAATTTTTAATATATATATATATATTTTAATAAAATAATATATAACGTTCGTATCCCAGAAGTGTCTTGTTCCGGGGGTCACCGTATCCCGAATCCGATTCTCGAATCCCCGTATCCCCGTATCAAGTGACTTAGCCCTTGATCTAGATGACTGCCTTACATAAATGTTTTTTTTCAGTGAGATTCCCAGGAACCACTTATCTCATAGCATAGTTATCACATATGTGTTACAGACATCCTCCTATGATGAGTGCTCCTCCTTCAATACTTTCATCATGATGCCAATCCTTAAAGCGATCTATCTATCTTCCTAACATACTATTTTACAACCAACAGATACATCTTAAAGAGGAAGATGATCTCAATAATAGTAGAGATCTTTCACTTCTTCTTTCTTAGGTTTCTTTGAATCTGGTTCTTCCATTTCTCTGACGACATGGCCTTCTTCCTGTTTCCTCTTGTCCTTGTTAGATTTGGGACAATGCTTCTTATAGTGCCCAAGTTCATTACATCCATAGCATCGTATCTTACCTTTTCTTCCGAGGACCAAATCTTCCCGAATTTTTCCTTTCTCCTTGACATGGCAGCATAGGCTTGATTCTCTTCATTTAATCCTATATCAAATTTATCTTTTAACCTTGTCTCTTTTATCTTACATAGAGACCATAGATCCTGGAATGGTGTTGCTTCTTTCTTCTCATAGATACTTGAAGTGAAGTTTCCCCATCCCTTCGGTAGAGCATTCAGCACCATTGTAGTCATTTCTCTATCAAACATTACTTCTCCCAATTCCTGCAGTTGATCTCGCATTTCAGAAATCTTCATAAAATATGAAGTGATTCCTTCCTCTTTTGACAACTTCAACTTGTATAGTTCTTGTCTTAGAGATATTACTTCCCCTACAATACTCACCAAAAATAGCTCAGTCAATTTGTCATATATTTCTTTTTAAATTTTGAGTTTTGATATATAGGGGATGAGAGAGTCCTTTATGGATTCTATAAGAATCCTCTGGGCTCTTATGTCTCCCTTCATGTATTTGGCATGTGCTTGAGTATCTTCTTTTGAAGGTCTAGTCACTGACCCTTTGATATAGTCCATGACTTCATTCTCAATAAGATTTAGATCTGTCATTTTCTTCCATTCAAGAAAGTTTGAAACCCCAATCAATTTGTTGCTTTCTTTGCAAAAAGACATTTTCACAAATTCGGATGAAGTCATAAATATACTTGAATAGATGCTTTCTTCCTTTACTGGCTTCTTCCTTGTTGATGATGTAGATAGTAGTAGAAGCTCCCTTCTAAATAGACTTCTTCAAGAGTGGTGTAAAGCGGTAGATCCCCTTGGATCCTTGATGATGATGATGATCAAGTATGGCTTGATGATGGTTTCAACAATGTTGACTCGTCTTCAATCACGAGATAGCTTTAGATTCTTTGAAGATAAAGATCACCTCCTTGATATTGTTTTCCCTCTTGAAAGGACCTTGATGAATGATTCCTTTGAAAGAGGTCTTTGGTCCTCTTGAGTTGGCTTGAGAGTTTTCCTAACTTACTGCAAACTGCTCCTTCTTGAATGAATGAAGATCTTCTTAGATCTAATGTAGATCCCTCTCTTTTCCTTAATGTCTTCTTGAAAATTGATCCTTGATCTCTTGATACTTGTGTGCCTTCTTGCCAAATAGCCCTTTCTTGTCTTCAACAACTTAGCTCTGATTCCATGTTGAGAATTAGGGCTTTTATTAAAATTTCTCATTCGTGGTAATTACTTGTGATTTCGTTATGCTTCTTTCACTTAGATCTTATCTTCGTTAGATTATTACGTTCTTCATCAAGTCAATTATCAAATGCACAAGAGACACAAATATTTAGGCTTTCAGGCCATGGCCAAAACCTCTCCCTTTTGGAGAGGAAAACTTGATAATCATTCTTCTTATAGATCTTCAATTGACGAGTACCAAGACCATGACAAAGACCCTTGTTACTACTCTTCTAGGCTCTTCTAGTTGATCTCTCCTTTTTGCACTACTCTACACCAACACTAGGAAAGCTTGGTTCCTAGCCCTAACCAGTGAGCTCCCTATTAGGGCTTTTATTAAAATTTCTCATTCGTGGTAATTACTTGTGATTTCGTTATGCTTCTTTCACTTAGATCTTATCTTCGTTAGATTATTACGTTCTTCATCAAGTCAATTATCAAATGCACAAGAGACACAAATATTTAGGCTTTCAGGCCATGGCCAAAACCTCTCCCTTTTGGAGAGGAAAACTTGATAATCATTCTTCTTATAGATCTTCAATTGACGAGTACCAAGACCATGACAAAGACCCTTGTTACTACTCTTCTAGGCTCTTCTAGTTGATCTCTCCTTTTTGCACTACTCTACACCAACACTAGGAAAGCTTGGTTCCTAGCCCTAACCAGTGAGCTCCCTTTTTGTTCTTCTTGATTCAGACTTGGCCTTCTAGAGACTTCTCCTCAGCCAATATTCTAATACCCATAGATGCTCAAGACAAAGATCTTCTTGTTGTTGTAGACCTTTTATACACTATGTATATCCTTGGTTCCTTTCCAAATGAGCTGACTTTCCAAATGAGCTGACCCAAGATCGAGGTTATACTACCTCTTCTTCACGCTGATTGTAGCCTCCTTACGCACTGGATCTTCTCTTCTTTTATGCACTAGATAGCAGACTTGATATTGCAGTCCTTCTCTGAAGTGACCCTCGGCCTACCTGAAATATGTGAGGTACGTACAGACCCTAGAATGGAGATGATACTCAAGTTTCAACCCTTACATGACCCAAACACAGATTGTTTCTTCATTGAGGTTACTTGTCTTCTTGCATTATCTTCGCACCAATATACAGTCTTGCACTTCACACTTTCTTTCTAAACTTGACCAAGATATATTAGAAACGAAACAGAGATATAATATCCTTCCTTTACTTCATTGTTTGTCTTTCTATATTCGCAGCAATTGTGGTCCTTCTCTTCGCACTATAATCTCAGAACTTGATCCGAAAATTATGTTCTCCAAATGAGGCCGCAGTCCCCCTATATATAGGGACTCACTTACTGCTTCTAGGTTGACATGATCTAGTGTGTAGGCCGACATGAACAAGGATGAATCTTCAACACATTTGAGCTGACTTCTTTGGAGTATCTTGACAAGGGCTTGGAGCATACATTTTACATCAATAATTGTCCTTTACACAAGTGTAACAACACTTCATATACATGACTCTAAATTACATTTATGACAAGATGACAAACACCTAAAGACATCAAGAAGAAGTCATTGTCCTATAATAAAAACTCTTTGCTCATGAAACCCATGAGGCAAGCATTACAAAATACATTTTATTATCTTTGTCTTCTTCATTACATATATTCATAATTACAAGTCATTATGAAGACCGAACCTAGTTACACTTTTCAACAAATGCAACTAAGACCCAATGCCCGAATCCCATACGAACCACTGGCTAATGCTCTGCTTCTGTGTCAACCCACCATGAACAGACCCCTTAATGCCTGGATCCCGGACCAATCTTTGACTCAAAGTTACTTGGAAGCAGGAGCAAAAATGGGGAGCGAGAGTGGGAGCACCATTTTCAGAAGCCCCTGGTCCAGGAGCATTTCGGGGAGCGTTTTTTTTATAATATATATATTTTATTTTATTTTATTTTTTTTAAGCATATATGTCAACAAAAGCATGTATAATGATGAATTAGACATAAAAAAAAACATAAAAACATAGATTGAACCATATAACATCAATCATCTAGAAGTTATAATCTTCATCAACCACGTCCACAAGTTAGAAACATACAACATATTGACTCTTGAGTCTCATGATTCATCAATCTTAAAGCTTCAAGCTTTCAAAATTCAATATATAACATTTATCATCATTGATTCATCGATCACCATAGTTGTACTTGTAAGCTAAGTGTAACCATTACAACAAAGAATATTTAACATGAAATGAAATGTTATAAAATGAAACAAAATGAAACAACTTTCAACTTTCATGAAGCGTCATATTCATAATTCATAATGACTTATAAACTTATAACTGCCAACTTCAAAGTTTCAAACTTCAAACTTAAATTGTCATATATTGTTTACAAAAAATATCATAATAAATATGAAAGAGTCAAGTTTCAACAGTTATAGAAAGTTAAAAACTACTAGAAAACAGAAAAGACTAGTAGACTGTAAATCTATTTTATCTATTGTCGGGCAACTGGCCCCTTGCCATGCCCATGAGAAATGTCTAATTTTTTAGCAACTCGTGCTAATGGTGGTCTTCTAGCAGTCTCCTCCCGCATAGTACCACGACCATAACTAGAAGGCACATGCCCTCCACATGAGGATGTAGGTGGAGGCTGCGTCAGCAAAGGAACAATAGTTGGAACTCGAACACTGGCACTTGCATTGGCACTGCTACTAGATGGTGGGTGTGGCGGTGGCATGGTTGTTGTTGCTTCATCCTCATCTCTCAAAAGTTTTTCTTCCAATTCTTCTAGATGTATAGTGTCATCCTCCAAATTGTCGTCCTCTGGGTTGTTGTCCCAAACTTTATATGATAGATCCTCATAAGCCCGATCACAATAATGACTCAACAACCTCAAGTTGTAGTGCACATAAACCAAGCTTTCTGCTCAGTTTTCATTGAGTCTATTTCTTCTCACATTATGTATGAAGTTGTAGGTGCTCCAACACCTCTCTGCAGAAGAAGTGTTTACAACCAGTGAGAGAACTTTTTTTGCCAATTTTGGCAAAAGTCCCATGCCGCCATATGCTTCCCACCATGTGAGAGCATCAAATCTGTCTCTATCTTCCATTGCATGCAAAGATCCAAACAAACTAGTGCAACTGAAGTATCTGCCTAATTCAAGGCACAGATTAGCACACTCCTCCCTGTCAGGGACCAACTTGTCTAATGCTTTCATATATCCCTCTTGTACCTCTGGATCTGTATGAGGTTTGATCCTAACCCCACCCCCAGGTGCAAGTTGGCCCAACCAAGATGGAGAGTAGTATTTTGGCATGAGGATATACGCCAAGGCATGTAGTGGAACATTAAGTTTATTCCACCATGCACACACACAATTGTGAATCATTGAATACAAGTTAGGATTATTTTCCTTAACAACATCTTTTATTTGCCCCAACATGTTATCCATCTGCTCATACACCTCCCCAATCAATGGTTTATCTGTATCTGCAAAGCGAATCATGCTATAAATGGGCTTGGTGAAATTCAAAATTTCCCTCACACATGCCCAAAACAGACCATCAAGAGCAGTCTCCTCCACCTATTCAAAACCTTGCCTGTCAACTGATGTTGTTGCCCTGTCCTTTAAAACTTGCCAGTGTGCACTTGATACCATGCTAGCCAATGACTATCTTACCTTCAAAAGGCTCCTGAAGGTGAGGTAATAGCTAGCAAATCTAGCCTTTGCAATCTTCAACAGCTCCAATCTTGAGTGACTGCGGAAAAGTCCATGGGTATCGCTATGATTTGTAATAAATCTTATCATTTTTTTTGCCTCTCTTGTACAAATCAGCAATCCATCTGTATTGAGGTTGTTTGCTTTTAATTATATTATGCATCAAAAGGTTCATTGTGTGAACCAAACACCCAGACCAAAATATGTTGGGGTATTTATCCTCAATAATTTCTCTCATTGCCTTACAATTAGCAGCATTATCAGTGATGACTTGGACGACATTGTACGGCCCAATAGGCTCAATTGTGTCAAGTAATGGTTCTGTAATGTTGATGCCGATCTTGAACTTATCTGAATAATCATATGATGAAAGGAATATTGCACCACTAACAGACACAACAAGAACACTTATCAATGGTTTACCTTTTACATTTGTCCATCCATCAGATACAATGGACACCCCATGCTCATTCCAAGAACTTGTCATTCTACTCAAAGAATGAGTTATTTTTACTTTTTCATGATCAAGTCCCGCGGTTCTAGCCTTGTCATACCCAGGGCTCTTGTATCCTTTGGGGGCATCATTAATGGCAGAAATCATTTCATGCCAATAAGGTGAGCGAAGAACATTGAATGGTACCCCACATGCATAGAGAAACCAGAAAAAAAATTTAATCCACGTCATTCCTAGACCCTTCGTCAAGGAAATCTAATATGGTTCTACGCCCTAAAGAGATGTTTTCTCTTGTGCCACGTGTGCCTCCATATCCACTGCCATGGGTGGAAGTTGATGGACTTCTTTGTGAATGATGTGATGGTGGATAAGATTCTAAGCAACCCTTAAATGTTTTAGATTTGTGATGGGTTTCCTCCTCTTCCCTAATGTATTTGGCTCTATCTATTGTTGACACACTTACACAAGTTATGATTCCTACATTTTTATCTCCATCCATGGCCTTTTCCCACAAAGGTGCCTTCTAGCACAAGTGTATGAACCTGTGTATTGTTTATTGCAATGGGGGCAAAAAAATTAGTGGTTCCACCCCCTTTCCCTGCTTCAGGCCTAGTAACATATTTCCACAATGGTGTTTGGTCAATTTTAGTTGGTGTCACTGTGGTCTCATCATCTCCACTCTCCCCTTCCTCCTCACCATGGTACTCCTCTTCAGGATTTTCATCAAATCCACTATAACCCACTTCTTCATCCTCCTCTTCTTGAATAACCCTCTTTCTTCTACTCTCCAACACCATATTAACAAAAAAAGGAACGAACAAGAAGAAAATGCCAAGCCATATAGCCATGATGTTTCAAGTTTTTTGCCTGCAAAAAAAAGGAGGAATGACAAATGGGAATGGGAAAAAATGCAACATAGAAAAAAATAAATTCGATTTTTCATTTTTCAAAAAATTAAAATGCAACATAGAAAAAAAAATATTAGGGTGTAGATCCTACCTCTTTGTCCTTCGATCCCAAGCTCTAATATCCTCTCCAAGCTCTAAGCTCCTTGCTCTCTTCAAGCTCCAAGCTCCTTGATCTCTCCAAGCTCTCCTTTCCCTTGCTCTTTCTTGCTCTCTCCTCTCCTCCCTTGCTCTATCTTGCTCTCTCCTCTCCTCTCTTGCTCTTTTGAAATGTGAGAATGATAATAATGAGGAGAGGGAGGGCTTTTTATTTCCCCCCCTTCCCCCCCCTCTTTCCCTCCAAAAAAATGCGGCGTCTTTCCCTTCTCCGCGCGATCGGCGTCGAATGCTACCCGGATGGGAGCGTTTTTGCAGAGGGGGAGTGTTCGAGAGCGAACAATCGCCGAGCACTCCCTCCTTAAAATTTCGCTCCTAGAGCGTTTTTTTAAGGAGGGAGCGCTCCCTAAAACGCTCCCAATTTGGCAAGGAGCGTTTTTACTAGTTAGGGAGCGTGCTTCCGATGCGCTCCCAAAACGCTCCCGCTCGGAGCGCTTTTTGGGAGCGGGGTCAAGTGAGGGGGGCGCTCCCTCACAACCCTGCTCTAACTGAAACTATCATCAACAAATCCTCCTGGATCTCAATGCCACGAAGAACAAGTATCAAGGCTCCATGGCTCCTGTTGTGCTATAACTCCAACCATGAGTGTTGCTCCATCCACTGCATACCAACTCCTCATCTCTCTCCAATCCAACCCTTGACATAGACCAAGGTCAATCTCACCATGCTTATGTTGTGTTGAAATACTAATAAGTGGCCACCCTACATCCTGCTACCAACTGAGGCGTGTAGTATCCCTCACCTCTAAGGGCTCCTGCAGTACAATGCTTCTGACTAAAAATGATACTCCATCAATAGGGTACCAGCTCATGATCTCTTGCCAATGCAATGCATGGACACTTGTGTAAGGAACAAGTCTACTAGGTTGATATAGGTCCCTGCTCAACTGATGATGCTCTATCTGGTCAATCAATCAAATCTATCTAAGGAAACCTGCCCCTCTCTCTATAATAGGAAAAAGTGGGCAAGATGTGCTACAAGCCCTGTCTATGTACTCTTGTCTGACTGCCACAACACCTATTTGCACCGCATCAATGGGTAGGCCCAAAGAAGGATGCACCACTATCTCCAAAAGATCCTACATCATCTGACCGAAAACTCCGTGCTCCTCCAGTCTACCAACCCCCTGTCAAACTAACCTATCAGACTCCAGCAGCTCCTGTCGACAAGTGTCTGCAAGTACTACAACCCTGTTGGCTATCTATGTAACAGTATGCCCCTCATCAATGGCTAGCCCCAGGGACTACTGCTCATCCTCCTCCACCATGGGCTCAATATGAGCCACTAGCTGACTCTCCAAAAATGGCCCATCACGCCTACTGTGCTCCACTATGCGCTGCACAAGCTGACTCGTAGATCATGGATGTATATTTGGGTTGCCATCAGTATCTCTACAGGTCTGCTCGAGCTCCTCTATGTGCTCACCATGTTGAATCACCACTGATAGCTCACCTCCCTGGTCTCCTCCCCGCATGAGAATAATCTGTTGCTCATCAAACATATCCACTTGATAGCTATGCATAGCACGACTACAGCCATCATCCCCACATGCTTGTTGATGCTCTTCAGAAGAATCCTCATCTGGATGGTCAAAATGAGTCTCCCCCTGAACTACCTCTGTCATCCCCTCTGTGTCACTCAAGCATGAGTGGTCAAGTCCCCAAGGTTCCTTGCAGATGAAGCAAAGACCCTTTCTCCTTAACTCGTTTCTGTTGCATGTCCCATCAACTCTCAGTTTCTCCTCCTTGGTCAACTGCCTCCTGAGCAGATTTATGTTCTGCTCAACCAACCTTTCGGCTAGCTCATAAGTAGCAAGTGAGACCAATTGTTCTCTACTCCAAATGGGCAACAATCGAGACTGCAACTCCAGAAAAAAGGCATCACGGCCTCTCATACATGATGACAAGATGGATTGCATGTGTGTTTTGACTGAGTCGAGATGATGTCTCTTAATGCTGAAAAAGCATTGGAACAATTGCAGGATCAAGTCATTACACTCTAGATCAAACATGATTTCATAAGTCCTAGTCATGGCCATAATTTTCAAAACTTGAAGCTTCTTCCCAAATGTAGGACCCATGGAGTCATCCAAGTCTCATGAGGTTCCTACCATCAACTCGAAGACTCTCCTCATAACATCATCATTGTAAGGAGCTATAGGAGTGGTCAGCATCATGATGCTACTAAGACAAGAGGCAACTAGAAATGTAACCCCTTTCACAAGGGTACTCCAATAACTTGGGTTGTAAACTTGTATTAAAGCTAGCATGGATGGTTTCAAAGTCCACATCAACCTCTTCCCCTCTAACTGGTCTATCTTGGAAAGGAGTTCATCCAGTTCTTCTAGTTTGAAAAGGGCTTTCACTGTGACCCTCATGTATTTCAAATCTGTCCCAAGTTTAAAGATTTTGTACCCCAACTCATGTTCTTTTTGTGGTTGCTCTTGTTGTAGCAAAGTAAGTATTCCTTTGGAAAATGATCAGTTAATTGTTGTTACTAGCTTATGAAGGGCTTTTGTGAAATTTTCATCCATGTTTAGTTGATTAATGACAGGTACATCAAAATGTTTTATGCATGACTCTGATCGACAAACTTCCCAATATGACATTTACAAGGCCATACAATGATGATGGATAATCATGGCAGCTCAAGATTCTGACGCATACAACACTTTTGACTAACAGATATGACTAATGCAAATCTCCCAGGAGTATATAAAAGAATTTTGTCCTCTCTCCCAAACCTAGCAGCAAACTTGACTCAACAAGGCTCTCACAATAGACAGGTTCAAGGCGTACAACGATACCTCTGTGACTTAGCACTGCAAAGTTCCGTCCTTTTTCTTTTTCTTTTTTGACTTTATATTGAGTTTTCAGTGGTGCTTTTGTCAAACAGCTTGGTTGACACCTTGCTGTAGGTGGAGTTTTCTTGTTTATAACTCAAATAGGCCATTAAAATCAGAGGCATATACCCATAGATGTCTCACAACAGTGAGGTATTCACATATAAGACTTAGCCATGCAAATATAAAACATTATACTAAGTCTGCCACTATCCATGAGCATACTCAATTCAGGATTACGCACTGAAATACCGTTTATTACAAGACTAAACAGATGGCTGATAAAGCAAATGAGAAACAAGGAACCTGGTTGTGTTTGAATGTTCTGGTGACAGCGACCTCTCTTCAGCAGTTTATAGTGACATATCACAGTCCAGAAGGTATTGAAGTCGTAAACCTTGTGAATGTCACAAACCTCTGTACAGTTCCATCCTCATCGCACAGGATTCTTAGTTGTCATTGTTCTCCCATTCCATTGCAGGCAAACCTTAATCACGCAACTTGTGTGCAACAACTTATGCTGTAGGTGTATATCTTCAACCCTCAGTCGCACCAATGCACAGTCCGTCGCACCTTGACTCGCTGCGCCCGGCCATATATCAGAATTGCGTTGACATCACCCAAATCGATTCACCACCTCCTAATCTCAACCCTTCAGAGATACGCCCAGCCAGCATGCGCAGTGATCAATGTGGCGCAAGATAGAAACTTGTCCTTCAGCAACAACACAATGAGGAGATTCGAACCACCCCTTTTCCCACTGCGAATCTCGTCCAAGCAGTGACAACTGTACTCCGCCCTTGGTATACTGAATCAGTATGCCAAATGATGCTTTCGTCCTGGAACAAAGAGGAATTCTCAATCCTGTGGAAGCAAACTTCAGCTCCTACGTACAGACTTCATTCATGGTGCCTCGACTAGCTGAAAAGAGGGTAACATAGGCAGAGGCATGGACGGAGGAAAGCTATTACAAAATGGTTCGTTATGTTTTTGACAGGGCTTGTCAACATAAGAGAACGAAACCGCAGACAAAACAATAATAAATATGTGTGACCAGTCAAAACGAGTAATTTATATTCAAATTTATCGTTATTTTAGTTTATATTTATATTTATATTTTCTTTTTGCAAATTATGAGGTGTGTTGTTTGTGTGGGTATGATCTTATCGAGTGTCGAGTAAGTTAATTGTGAGGGAGGATTACCCTCTTTTATGGGGCGTTTAAGGTAGACTAAGTTTTACAAGTATAGGTGACAATATCACACATTTGAATGTTTAGATAGAGGGCAGGAGCTAATTGGGAGGGTTTAAGGTCAATTAAATCTTACATAATTTTGGTTACATCATTCCATATTCAAATATGGAATATTCGAATAGATTAAATTTTCATTAATATTCAAATTAACTTTCACTTAGAAATACTTGAAATAAAAATTTTAAATATTTTGAATTTTGATTTTAAAAATATTTTAGGTTGATTTATTTTTGTTATAATATTATATTGATTTTTTTAATGTTTTGAATTTTGTAACTTTTTTTTATAATTTTAATTTATTGAGATTATATTATGTTATATATGTTATTCATGTTAGAAATGCCAATAGGAGTTTTATAGTTTAATTTAGGGTGGATGGGTGAGCTTTAGATGTGAAATATGAGATATTTTTTAAATTCAATTTTTTTATATTGTATATTTGTTTTTTATTAATAAAATTAGGAATAATTTTTTAGATAAAAAAATATAATATACATATCACATTAAAATATACAACACATAAATAGTACTTATAAATTAACATCTATTTTACAATATAAATTAAAATAATGATTGCATAACCATCTTTAAATTTAATTAATAAGTCGATAAAAAATATATATATTTACAATATAACAAGATTTTTAATTTAAGTATTGAGGGGTTTTCGCAATGCATTATATTAGATATCATTTTTTGGGATTAAACTATGTTAAGTAAGTCATTCATCTATGACCATTTCCATGAGAGGTAGTCATAAGTGACTAATTTCTCATGATTTTTGAATAGTCCACTTAGCACTCAGCTCACAAGGGTGAAGAAGTGGGATTGAAACTATGACCATTTCCATGAGAAGTAGTTGTAACTGACTAATTTCTCATGATTTTGAATAGTTCACTTAGCACTCAATTCACAAGGGTGAAGAACTGGGATTGAAACTAGTGAAATGAATCACATAGCGTCAATCATCACTTCCGGGGCTTGCACCCGTAACCAGGACTTCCCAGGAGGTCACCCATCTCAGATCGCCTCTGGCTCAAGTGTGCTTAATTGTGGAGTTTTCCCCACAATCAAGCTCACTTAGCTTGCTACCCCATTTGCAAAACCTTAGCAAGTATTGTGCCTCATGAATCATTCAAGTAGAGCTCCATTCACTATTTGTATATAAGTATTGAGAGGTTTTCGTAGTGCATTATATTAGATACCATTTTTTGGGATTCAACTGCGTTAAGTAAGTCATTAATCTATGACCATTTCCATGAGAGGTAGTCGTAACTGACTGATTTCTCATGATTTTTGAATAGTCCGCTTAGCACTCAATGCATCGGGTGATGCTCACAGGGGTGAAGAAGTGGGGTTAAACTAGTGAAATGAATCACATAACGTCAATCATCACTTACGGGACTTGCACCCGGTAACAAGGACTTCCCGGGAGTCACCCATCCCAAATCGCCTCTGACTCAAGTGCGCTTAACTATGGAGTTTTCCCCGTAATCAAACCCACTTAGCTTGCTACCCCATTTGCAAAACATTAGAAAGTATTGTGCCTCGTGAACCATTCAAGTAGAGCTCCCTTCACTATTTGTATTTAAGTATTGAGGGGTTTTCCAGTGCATTATATTAGATATCATTTTTTGGGATTCAACTGCATTAAGTAAGTTATTCATCTATGACCATTTCCATGAGAGGTAGTCATAATTGTCTAATTTCTCATGATTTTTTAATAGTCCACTTGGCACTCATTGCATCGGGTGGTGCTCACAGGGATGAAGAAGTGGGATTGAAACTAGTGAAATGAATCACATAACATCAATCATTACTTCCAGGGCTTGCACCTGGTAACCAGGACTTCCCGGGAGGTCACCCATCCCAGATCGGCTCTAGCTCAAGCGTGCTTAACTGTAGAGTTTTCCCCACAATCAAGCCCACTTAGCTTGCTACCTCATTTGCAAAACCTTAGCAAGTATTGTGTCTCGTGAACCATTCAAGTAGAGCTCCCTTCATTATTTGTATTTAAATATTGAGGGGTTTTCACAGTGCATTATATTAGATATCATTTTTTGGGATTCTACTACGTTAAGTAAGTCATTCATCTATGACCATTTCCATGAGAGGTAGTTGTAACTAACTAATTTATCATTATTTTTTAATAGTCCACTTAGCACACATTGCATTGGGTGATGCTCATAGGGGTGAAGAAGTGGGATTGAAACAAGTGAAATGAATCACATAACGTCAATCATCACTTCTGCGGCTTGCACCTGGTAACCAGGACTTCCCAGGAGGTCACCCATCCCAAATCGCCTCTAACTCAAACGCGCTTAACTATGGAATTTTCCCCACAATCAAGCCCACCTAGCTTTCTACCCCATTTGCAAAACCTTAGGAAGTGTTGTGCCTCATGAACCATTCAAGTGAAGCTCCCTTCACTATTTGTATTTAAGTATTGATGGGTTTTCACAATGCATTATATTAGATATCATTTTTTGGGATTCAAATGCTTTAAGTAAGTCATTCATCTATGACCATTTCCATGAGAGGTAGTTGTAACTCACTAATTTCTCATAATTTTTAATAGTCCACTTAGCACTCATTGCATCGAGTGGTGCTCACGGGGATGAAGAAGTGGGATTGAAACTAGTGAAATGAATCACATAACATCAATCATCACTTCCGGGGCTTGCACCCGGTACCGGGACTTCCCGAGAGGTCACCCATCCTAGATCGCCTCTAGCTCAAGCGCGCTTAACTGTGGAGTTTTCCCCATAATCAAGACCGCTTAGCTTGCTACCCCATTTGCATAGATAGAGAGAGGGAGGGAGGGAGAGAGAGAGGGAGAGGAGGGGGGAAATCACAATACCATGGTTTATCAATACCATGGACCATCTAGGATTTTGATTATTATGTTATGGATCTAGGTTTTTAATTATTTTGTTACAATACCATGGCCATTAGCTTACCAATACCACATGCCCAAAAACCATAACTTATTTCAAAATCAAAATATTTTACAAATACTTTATTTTATTTTTATTTTTTAATATTTTTTAATTAAGTCTAAAATGAAAAAGGTTATAATTACTTTTGAGGTATATCTATACCCACCATCCTCATGACTACTAAAAATATTCCCATAGAGATTAAATCGAGGTTTTAATAAATTAAAAATGTGAATACTTTTATATATACAAATGTGAAAGTTATATAATACAAATAATATTATAAAGAACCACGATAGATGCATTTTAACCAAAGATCCAAGCAATGAGAGAAAGAAAAGTGACTAACAATGATAGAGGAAATATAGTGCATGGTTCATTTAAGTTTTTTATTATTGTATTTTCTTTGACACTATTGATCCAAAATATAGGTTTAATATTTTACAACCAATTATGTTTTTTTTCAGATACTTTCTTAAATAAAATACAATGGGATCATATTTAAGAGAGAGAGATGGAGGGGGAATAGAGTGGGGGAAGAGACATAGAAGTGGGAGAGATGTAGAGAGAGAGGAAGGAAGAGAGGGGGGGGGGGGGAGGAGGAGAGAGGGAGGGAGAGAGAGATGGATTTGGAGGGGGAAAGAGAGTGAGGGAAGAACAAATACATTGAGAGATGGAGGTGGAGAGAGAGATGGAATGATAAGGGAGAGACGAAGATGGAATGATGGAGAGAGGAGACGAGGGAAGGGAGAGAAAAGGAGAGGATAGAGATAGGGAAATAAGGGGAAGAGAGATAGGGAGACATAGATATGGAGGGGGGAGTGCGAGAAGGAGAGAGAGAGAGGGAGGTAGTGACAAATTTGGAGTGTGGAGAGAGAGTGTGTGTGTGATAGGGGGAGAGATAAATGGAGGTGGGGGAGAAAGGGAGAGAGAGCAAGGAAAAGAGAGGGGACTTGAGAGAGAAGAGAGAGAGAGAGGGGGGGAAATAGAGTTGGAGTTGGAAGGGGCAAAGAGAGGGAGGGAAGAACAAAGGAATCGATAGATAGAGGTGGAGAGAGAGAGGGTGATAAGGGAGAGATGAATATATAATGAGGAAGAGAAGAGACGAGGGAAGGAAGAGAAAAGGAGAGGATAGAGATAGGGAAAGAAGAGGAAGAGAGAGATAAGGAGACATAGATATGGAGGTGGGAGAGAGGACGAGAAGGAAAGAGAGAGGGAGATAGTGACAGAGTTGGAGGTTGGAGAGAGAGTGTGTGTGTGATGGGGGGAGGGGGAGACAAAGGGAGGTGGGAGAGAAAGGGAGAGAGAGGGATAGGACTTGAGAGAGAGGGGGAGAGAGAGATGGAGTTGGAAGGGGAATAAGGACATAGAGAGAGAAAGGTGGAGAGCGAGAGGGAGTGACAAGGGAGAGATAGGGAGACAGTGAGGGAGAGATGAGAGAGAGAGAGAGAGAGAGAGAGAGAGAGATTATGTTTTGGGGGTGAGAAGGAGAGACAAGGGGAGATAGAGATATATATGTACGGGGGAGAGAATGCAAAAGAGAGAGGAAAAGAGAGGGAGGGAGGATGTGTGTGTGTGTGTGTGTGTGTGAGAGAGAGAGAGAGAGATATGGAGAGAGAGTGTGTATGTTTGGTTGATAAGATAAAGATATAGATGGAGGGGGTAGAGAAAGAGAGAGGGGAGAGATAGACAGGGTGAGGAAGAGGGAGAGGTAGATATATAGATATATATGGAGAGAGTGTCTGTGTGTGTATGTAGATTGATATAGAGATATAAAGAAGGAGAGACATAAGGAGATAGAGATATAAATGGAGGGGGCAAGAGAGAGAGAGAGCATGACATGTGTTTAAGGGGCTTATATAGAGAGACAAATAAAGAGAGATGGAGGGAGGTATATATATAGATGGCAGGGGGGAGAGGGAATAATAGAAAGATAAAGAAAGGGTGGGAGAGGTGGAGAGAGAGAGAGAGACGAAGGAGAGAGAGACGGGGAGAGAGAGAAGGATAGAGGGAGGGGGATGGACACATAATGGAAGGTTGAGAGGGAGGGAAGAATAAAGAGACACACAGAGACAAATACAGACATAGAAGTTAGATTTGGAAAGTCATGAATATTTTGGTTTTTCACTAAAATAGATGTATTGATTTCAGTGTAGTTGTTGATTTCTAATACTATTTGATCACTTGCACTAGATGCATTAATTTTAGTGTAGATGTTGATTTCTAATCATATTTAATACCTTACACTAGATGCATTGATTTTAGTGAGATGTTGATTTCTACTCCTATTTGATTGCTTTCACTATATTCATTGGTTTCAATGTAGATTTTGATTTCTAATTGTATTTGATTGCTTGCACTAGATGCATTGATTTCAGTGTAGATGTTGATTTCTAATACTATTTAATACCTTACACTAGATGCATTAATTTTAGTGTAGACGTTGATTTTACTACTATTTGATTGCTTGAACTCGATGCATCAGTTTGATTGTAGATATTGATTTCCAATCCTATATGATCGCTTGCACTAGATGCATTGATTTCAGTGCAGATGTCGATTTATAATTCTATTTAATACCTTGCACTAGATGCATTTATTTAAGTGTAGATGTTGATTTCTACTCCTATTTGATTGCTTGCACTAGATGCATTGGTTTCAGTGTAGATATTGATTTCTAATCATATTTGATTGTTTGCATTAGATGCATTTATTTTAGTATAGATGTTGATTTCTAATCCTATTTGATTGTTTTCACTACATGCATTGATTTTAGTGTAGATGTTGATTTCTAATCTTATTTTTGCACTAGATGTATTGATTTCAGTGCAGATGTTGATTTATGATTTGATGCAACTAGATGTATGATGGACATTAATTTCAAAGTAATCAGATTAACAATGTGCATTTATTTCAGTGTAAGCACATCGCTACCCCTCCATGTATATCTATATATGCCATTGTCTCTCCTTATTTATCTCTCTATCTCACCCCCCAAACATACACACTCTCTCTCCATATCTATATGCCTCTCTCTCTTCCTCCCTTTTCCACTCCCTCTCTCTCTCTCTCTCTAACACTTCTCTCTCCATGTCTATATCTCTCCCTCCCTCCCTATCTCTACCTCTCTCTTCTTCCCTCTCTCCCCCCCTCCATCTATGTATCTATTTCACCCACAAAACATACACACACTCTCTCAGTGTAAGCACATAAACATTATTCATGACGTGAATTGACTTTTGTCAACCATAAATACAATATTTGAATTTTCATCCTAAATAAAATGCCCAGTTACCCAAAATGTCTTCATCCTGAAACTGTAAACTATTTGTAATTGGATACATTCTTATTATTCCCATTTTCCATCATTCAACATTGATAATCACTTTGCATTCAAACACGGTAATAGAAAATTATTAATATGTGTGACAATAAGAATAATAGAAGAAAATAGTTTCAGATTGATCACAATGAAGATTGTTTGTAATTGATTATATTCTTATTATTCACATTTTCTATCATTCAACATTGTTACATTGTTACATTGTCACTTTGAACTTAAAATATTTATTTCATCATTTTTCATCATTCAAGTTACTAACAGTGTCTCTCATCTCAACAAACTGAGATAACTAAGCAAAGTTAAAATTAAATTGACCAAATTAATATTAGACATATTTAGCATATTTAAAATTATCAAAATAATTATATGTTCAACAAATTTTGTATGACCGCACACGACTGAAACTAGCCTAGATCCATCTTAACCTTGGAACTATCAAGCACCGAGAGGGATCAATCTCTCGAGGTGAAAACCTTTCCTTAAGTTTTGCACTCAAAAAATAGGTTTGCACCTCAAGATATTGGATCCCTCTCGACGATTGATAGATCCAAGGTTAAGATGGATCTAGGCATATACCCATAGATGTCTCACAATATTTATGGATTCGCATATAAGTCTTAGCCATGAAACTATAAAACATTATACTAAGTCTGCCACTATCCATGAGCGTACTCAATTAAGGTTTACGAAGTGAAATATTGTTTATTATAAGACTAAACATATGGTTGATAAAGCAAATGAGAAACAAGGAACTTGCTTGTGTTTGAATGTTCTAGTGACAACTACCTCCCTTCAACAATTTATAGTGACATATCACAGTCTAGAAGGTATTGAATTTGTAGCCCTTGTCAATGGCATAAACCTCTGTATAGTTCCATCCTCATCACACATGACTCTTAGTTTTCATTATTCTCCCACACCATTGCAGGAAAACCTTAATCAAGAAACTTGTATGTAACAACTTATGATGTAGGTGTATATATTCAACCCTCAGTTGCACCAATGCACACTATGTAGCACCTTGCCTTGATGCACCTGGATATACATCAAAATTGCGTTTACATCACCCAAATCGATTCAGCACCTCCTAATCTCAACCCTTGAAAAATACGCCCAGCCAACAATGCGTAGTGATCAATGTGGCGCAAGATAGAAACTTGACCTTCAACAACATGATGAGGAGATTTGAACCACCCCTTTTCCCACTAAGAATCTCGTCCAAGTAGTGACAATTGTACTCCTCCCTTGGTATAGAAAGAAAGAAAGAAAGTATTTTTAACGTCCACGAGGCTAAAAATAGCCTATGGGACAGATTGCTTCTCCATCTGGCTCTTGTATTCGGCCTTTTTCCTGTGGATATTTACAATAAACGCTTTTAGCTTCTCGAAAAACTCTTCGTTGAATAGATTATCCCAAGAGCTAGCTGCCAGAATACCTGCATAATTTTCCCTGTTATCTTTGAAGGCCTCACATTCTAAAATGAAATGTTTTTCTGTTTCCATTTTTTCGAAAGAGAAAAAAATGCATACTCTTTCCTCCCACATTTCTTTTGGCCTTTTCCAGCGCCCTGTTTCACAACGGAGCTGATGAGAATTAGTCCTTAATTGAGCAATAAGAATTTTAGATCTCCAAGAAACATTGGCCCCTATGTACACTTTTTGTTGATGATTACGAGTGGGGTTAAACTCTTCAATGTAGTACTTATTCTTTCTTCCTAGCTCTTTCTCCCAATTACATTTGTAGAACTTATCCATAACACAAGTTTTTATTCTCTTTACTGTTTGTAGGACACATGCTCAAGCAAATACCCCATTTACTAAACAATTTGTTATTTTTTGCATCCAATTCTTCTTTATTTTGCACAATCTGTCATTAAACACAACCTTAGGCCATCTACTCTCTTCCATTTTCTCAATGTTTTTCAAATACCTTATGACTTGCACCATAACAATTGCTTCAATAGGAGCAACCCATGTTTCACTTAACAAGATAGCATAATGAACTACACTTTTAATTTTGAATTTATTTGTAATCAAACGCTTCTGAATTTTCTCAATTTGTTTCCGCTGCATCTTGGTTGTGCTGCTGGCCCACAATTCACAACCGTAGAGAATCACCGGAATCACTATAAGCCCAAAAAGAGTTAGAGTGGTTTTCCAATCCCATAGCTCTGTCTCTCTACACATGTTTTGAAGAGCATAAAATGATTTCCAACCCCCCAAAGTTATTTTCTTTCTACAACCATCCCAACTTAAATTTATGTTGAAGTCAATTATGAGGTATTTGTAGTCTGCAACTTCTTCTAGAATGTTGCCTTCAAAAGTAGAACTTATGCTGGTTATGCTTTCTTTTGTTAGAGAAAACCACTACTTTTGTTTTGCTAATATTGACTTGCATCCCCACCCTTCTACAAAAATTCTCAAGGGAACGTAAGTGCTCTTGCAAACCAAGATCTGATTTAGAAATTAGTATAAGGCCAATTGCATACAAAAGAAGCCTTATAACGAACTTGCCCAAATGGATATCGTCACCCCCTTGCGAATTTAGCCACTCTTCAAGCTTGTCAATATATAAACCAAAAAGGGTAGGAGACAATGGGCAACCTTGCTTGACCCCGATATCGCTTCTAAAACTTTCAAAAATGCCTACTGAAGTTCTAATTTTGACTTTCACCTCTTCATATAGCCTATGCACAATTGCTCTCAAATGCCTGGGACCTCGAGTTCCTCCATTATGCGCCAAAGCTTATCCCTAGGAACTGTGTCAAAGGCTTTTCTGAAATCAACAAAGCAACAAAAAACTTCTTCCTTTTTTTCCAAAACTTTTTCAATGATGTGCCTTAAAGTTATACAATGATCAACTATGGAATGTTTAGGTCTAAAACCTGCCTTCCCTTTAGCACGTTTATCTCTTTCTTCTACCCACTTGCTGATTTTCTTTTCTAAAATGCTTCCAAATATCTTTGCAAACAAGGGGTTTATCATTATGGCTCTATAATTGGAGGGATTATTGATGTCACCATTCTTGAAAAGAGGTATTGCCATATTAGTTGTCCAATATGTGGGGAACCCCTATTGTATGATGTTGTTGAAAAATTTTGTGATGTGAGGTGAAAGAATTTTTAAGCCCCACTTTAGATACTCTGCTTGGATTTCAACTAAGTCTTTTGCTTTTCCAACACCCAACTTCTTGATACCCATCTCTACCTCTTGCACTGTGAAGAGTTTTGTGTCTCTGTTGACCAAGGGAGGAGGGTCAACCTTGGGATCCTACTCATAAAGTTGTCTTACATAGTTGAACCATTTAGAAACTGTAATGTTGTTTTTAGTTTGCACCTTTTTTGGTTAGAGCTCCTTCCAGAATAATTTGGGGTTATTTTTCCTAAGGAAGATTAGTTCTTCTCTCCTCGAAACCATGAAATCAACATGTTTATTTCTTAATATCTACTTGTAAGCTTTGAGCTGTGTGTTATCTTTGTTTGCTTCCTTCCACATTCTCCTTGCCTTTTTACATTCCTCTTCAAACCAAGCATTAACCGGAAAGCAATTTGTTTCAGACTTCTTAATTTTTTCTCTTTTGCACTCAGCAAGTGTGATTTGAATTAAATGTGTTAATTCATGACTATGAAGGCCATGAAATGAGATTTCCTCCTTCTCAAAGAGCCTCTCTAATGTTATTTCGAAGGTATTACAATTCTCTGGAGTCAAAATAATTCTACTCTTTGGGGGCTTTTGTTGAACACACTGAGTTTTTTACCCTAATTGCTTCTTTCCAGTCCAAGAGAAACTTAAATAAATTGGCTTGTGATATGATTTCAAGTCCCAAATTTGATCTCCAATCAACACTTCCTCCATTTTCTCACACAAGCTATGCGAGCAAATTACATAATCTACTACACTTGCTCCATTATAAGTATTGCAAGTGAAATTACCGGAATTTTCCCATCTACTAAATCACTATGCCAAATGATGCTTTCATCCTGGAACAAAGAGGAATTCTCAGTCCTCTAGAAGAAAACTTCAGCTCCTACGTACAGACTTCATTCATGGTGCCTCGACTAGCAGAAAACAGGGTAACATAGGCAGAGGCATGGATGGAGGAAAGTTATTACAAAATGGTTCGTTATGTTTTTGAAAGTGCTTGTCAACATAAGAGAATGAAACCGCAGACAAAACAATAATTAAATATGTGTGACCTATCAAAACGAGTAATTTATATTCAAAGTTATCGTTATTTTAGTTTATATTTATATTTTCTTTTTTCTACTTATTAGGTGTGTTGTTTGTGTGGGTATAATCATATCGAGTGTCGAGTAAGCTAAATGTGAGGGAGGTTTACACTGTTTTATGCGGTGTTTAAGTGGGTATAACCTTATCAAGTGTCGAGTAAGCTAATTGTGAGGGACAATTACACTGTTTTATGGGGTGTTTAAGGATGACTAAGTTTTACAGAGTCTTGGTGACAATATCACACATTTGAATGTTTAGATAAAGGGCAAAAGCTGATTCGGAGGGTTTAAGCTCAACTAAATCTTACACAATTTTGGTTACATCATTCCACATTTGGATTTTTAAACAGATTGTTTTTTCATTCAATATTAAAATTAAATCTCACTTTAAAAAAATTGATATAAAAAATTTGAATATTTTATATTTTGAATTTAAAAATATTTTAAGTTGATTTATTTTTGTTATTATATTACATCGATTCTTTTAATATTTTGAATTTTGTAATTTTTTTTGCCATAATTTTTATATTTTAATTTATTGAGATTATGTTATGTTATATCTCTCATCCATATTAGACTAGCCTAGTTCCATCTTAACCTTAGATCTTTCAAACACCAAGAGGGATCAAATATCTCAAGGTGCAAACCTCTTTTTTGAGTGCAAAACTTGATGAAAGGTTTGCACCTCGAGAGATTTGATCCCTCTCGACGCTTGATAAATTTGGGGTTAAGATGGATCTAGGTTGGTTTCATTCATGTGCGGTCGTACAAAATTTGTTGAACATCTAATTATTTTGATCATTTTAAATATGCTAAATATGTCTAAGATTAATTTGGTCAATTTAATTTTAACTTTTCTTAGTTACCTCAGTTTGTTGAGATGAGAGAGACCGTTACTAACTTGAATGATGAAAAATGATGAAACAAAAATTTTAAGTGCAAAGTGACAATGTAACAATGTTGAATGATAGAAAATGTGAATATAGTCAATTACAAACAATCTTCATTACGATCAATCTGAAACTATTTTCTTCTACTATTCTTATTTTCACACCTATTAGTTATTTTCTATTACCACGTTTGAATGGAAAGTGATTAATAATGTTCAATGATGGAAAATGGGAATAATAAGAATGTAACCAATTACAAATAGTTTACAGATTTAGGAAGAAGACATTTTGAGTAAGTGAACATTTTATTTAGGATGAAAATTCAAGTATTGTATTTATGGTCGAATTATTGCAACAAAAAAGTCAATTCACGTCACGAATAATGTTTATGTGCTTACACTGAGAGAGTGTGTGTATGCTTTGGGGGTGAAATAGATATATAGATGGAGGGGGGGGGGGGGAAGAAGAGAGAGGCAGAGATAGGGAGGGAAGAAGATATATAGATATGGAGAGAGAAGGGGAAGAGAGAGAGAGGGGGAGTGGAAAAGGGAGGAAGAGAGAGAGAGAGATAGATATGGAGAGAGTGTGTTTATGTTTGGGGGTTGAGATAGAGAAATAAAGAAGGAGAGACAATGGGAGATAGAGATATAGATGGAAGGGGCAAAGATGTGCTTGCACTGAAATCAATGCACACTATTAATCTAATTACTTTGAAATTAATGTACATCATACATCTAGTTGCATCAAATCATAAATCAACATCTACACTGAAATCAATGCATCTAGTGAAAACAATAAAATAGGATTAGAAATCAACATCTATACTAAAATAAATGCATGTAGTGCAAGTAATCAAATAGGAGTAGAAATCAACATCTACACTGAAATCAATGCATCTAATGCAAGGTATTAAATAGGATTAGAAATCGACATCTACACTGAAATCAATGCATCTAGTGAAAGTGATCATATAGGATTAGAAATCAGTATCTACGTTGAAACCAATACATCCAGTGCAAGAAATAAAATAGGAGTATAAATCAACATCTACACTAAAATCAATGTATCTAGTGCAAGCGATCATATAGGATTAGAAATCAATATCTACACTGAAACCAATGCATCCAGTCCAAGCAATCAAATAGAAGTAGAAATCAACATCTACAATGAAATCAATGCATCTAGTGTAAGGTATTAAGTAGGATTAGAAATCGACATCTACACTGAAATCAATGCATCTAGTGCAAGTGATCAAATATGAATAGAAATCATTTACATTGAAACCAATGAATCTAGTGAAAGCAATCAAATAGGAGTAGAAATCAACATCTACACTGAAATAAATGCATCTAGTGTAATGTATTAAATAGGATTAGAAATCGACATCTACACCGAAATCAATGCATCTAGTGCAAGCGATCAAATAGGATTAGAAATCAACAACTACACTCATATCAATACATCTATTTTAGTGAAAAACCAAAATATTCATGACTTTCCAGATCTAACTTATATGTTTTTATTTGTCTCTGTGTGTCTCTTTCTTCTTCCCTCTCTCTAAACCTTCCATTATGTGTCTATCTCCCTCCCTCTATCCTTCTCTCTCTCCCTTTCCCTCTCTCCTTCGTCTCTCTCTCTCCACCTCTCCCTCCCTTTCTTTATCTTTCTCATATTCCCTCTCCACCCTACCATTTATATCTATACCTCCCTCCATATTTCCTTATTTGTCTCTATCTCAACCCCCTAAAAACATCTCTCTCTCTCTCTCTCTCTCTCTATATATATATATATATATATCCCTCTATCTCTCCTTATTTATATATCTGTATCAACCTGCATACACACATTCTCTCTCCATATATATCTACCTATCTATTTCTCCCTCTTCCTCTCCCCACCTGCTCTCTCTCTCTCTCTACACCCTCCATCTATATCTTTATCTCATACCCCAAACACACATTCTCTCTCTCTCTCTCTCTCTCTCCATATCTATATCTCTTCCTCCTTCCCTCTCTTTGCCTCTCTCCTTTTCCCTCTCTCCCCCCTCCATCTACAGCTCTATCTCCACTTGTCTCTCCTTTTCACCCCAAAACATACACACACTCTCTCCATCTCTCTCTCTCTCTCTCTCTCTCTCCATCATTGTCTCTCTATTTCTCCCTTGTCACTCCCTCTCCCTCTATACCTTTCTCTCTTTATGTATTTATTCCCCTCCAACTCCATATCTCTCTCCCCCCTCTCTCTCTCCTCTCTCTCAAGTCCTCTCTCTCCCTTTCTCTCCCGCCTCCCTCTCTCTCTCCTCCCCCCATCACACTCACATTCTCTCTCCATCCTCCAACTATATCATTATCTCCCTCTCTCTCTACTTCTCTCTCTCCCCCTCTCTCCCCCCTCCATATCTATGTCCCCCTGTCTCTCTCTTCCCCTTCTTTCCCCATCTCTATCCTCTGATTTTCTCTCCCTTCCCTCGTCTCCTCTCTTCCTCATTCCATCTTCATCTATACCTTATCACTCCCTCTCTCTCTCCAACTCTATCTCTCAATGTCTTTGTTATTCCCTCCCTCTCTTTCCCCCTTCCAACTCCAACTCTCTCTTCCCTTCTCTCTATCCTCTCTCTCAAGTCCCCTCTCTTTTCATTCCTCTCTCTCCCTTTATCTCCCACCTCCTTTTGTCTCTCCCCGCCATCACACACACACTCTCTCTCCTTCTCGCTCCCCCCCCATATCTATGTATCCTTGTCTCTCTCTTCCACTTCTTTCCCTATCTCTATCCTCTCCTTTTCTCTCCCTTCCCTCGTCTCCTCTCTCCCTCACTTCATATTCATCTATTCCTTATCACTCTCTCTCTCTCTCTGCCTCTATCTCTCAATGTCTTTGTTGTTCCCTCCCTCTCTTCCCCCCTCTCCTCCTCTCTCCCCCCCCCTCTCTCTCTTCCTTCCTCTCTCTCCGTGTCTCTCTCCCCCACTCTATTCCCCCTCCATTTCACTCTCTCTCTCTCTTAAATATGATCCCATTGTATTTTATTTAAGAAAGTATCTAAATAAATAAATAACATAATTGGTTGTAAAATATTAAACCTATATTTTGGATCAATCATGTCAAAGAAAATACAATAATACAAAACTTAAAAGAATCATGCACTATCTTTCCTCTATCATTATTAGTCACTTTTCTTTCTCTGGTTGCTTGGATCTTTGGTTAAAATGCATCTATCGTGGTTCTTTATAATATTATTTATATTAAATAAATTTCACATTTGTATATGTAATAATATTCTCATTTTTAATTTATTAAAACCTCTATTTAATCTCTATGGGAATATTTTTAGTAGTTGAGAGGATGGTGGGTTTAGATATACCTCATAAGCAATTATAACCTTTTTTCTTTTAGATTTAATTAAAAAATGTAATAAAATTAAATTAAAATAAAGTATTTGTAAAATATTTTGATTTTGAATTGGGTTATGGTTTTTGGGCATGTGGTATTGATAAGCCAATGGCCATGGTATTGTAATAGAATAATTAAAAGCCTAGATCCATAACATAATAATCAAAATCCTAGATGGTTCATGGTATTGATAAACCATGGTATTAGCCCATGGTATTATGATTTTTTTTCCCTCCTCTCCCTCTCTCTATCTTCCTCTTTTCGTTATTGGTCCGTGGTATTGTAAAAAAAACTATTTGGAAGTTAATAATATCCATGGTAAATATTCATGATTATAAATCTTGTTATATTGTAAATATTTTTTTTTATGAGCTTATTAATTAAGTTTAAAGATCGTTATGCAATCATTATTTTAATTTATATTGTAAAATGGATGTTAATTTATAAGTACTATTTATGTGTTATATATTGTAATGTGATATGTATATTATACTTTCACCCATCCACCCTAAACTGGGTTGTAGAGGGCGGCGTAATTAAAAATTGTACCTAAACTTTTTGGATACAATAAATTAAATAATTTAAGACGATGTGCAATCAACATTGTGCTTAAAATTTATAATTACACATCACATTTTTATAAAACCTTTAAATTATCAATAACCATTTTATTTAAACTTACTGATTTGACCTACTTAACATATAATATTCACTCTTTTATATATATATTTTTAATATTTACTCTTCTATATAGTTAATTCTGATATGTCATGGCATTTGCCTCTAATAGATATACCTCTCCAAGATATATATGTTTAATGACCACTTCCTATGGACTTTGCATTTCCCCAATTGTTGCTTCAAAGAATATTTCAATAAGTGATATTCACTTATGATGTAAGTGAAACATTCCTCATATGTATGATGTTACCTTAGAGTATCTCTTATTAGATTTAGTGAACACATCTAAATCCCCTATTTTAAAATTTCATCTTTTGCACTTGCAATTCTAAGCATTTATGTTTAAAATACACTATTTTTAAAAAAATGGTAAACCAACTAAAGTAACATACCATTCAAAGTGGCATGCTTTAATTTTCGGCATTTAAGAAAATCAACATGTGATAGTCTAAAATAAGTTAAAAAATAGCAAAGGAAGTAAATTACAATATCTTTGATGAGTTGTTATCACTTTGCCAAGTCTTAGGCAACAGACAATGAAGTAAGGATTCTATAATGTGCTAGTGGGTTTAGGATTTCCATAGAATGGATCAAAACATGAAAGTAGTAAACTATTCATACATGATCTAAAATGGATCATTGAAAAAATTTTCATTTGCATTGGTACTTTATGGGTGGAAAAACTAGAGGAATTGGCTTGTAGGGCCCATTTCAGTGATAGGTCCTAGTTTGGAAATTCAAGGTCCAAAACATTTCCAATATTTTTTTGAGGTATACAATGAGATTTTTGGGGTCAAAACTTTACAAGTATAGAACCAGTCCCTACACACTTTCCTACACACCAAGACTTTTCCAACTATGCAAAAATCACCTCAATCGAAGCTCATATGTGGAAGTTATGCCACTCACAATTTGACCTATGTTGTTAAACATCATGGTACAAGTGGATGGCATGTCAACCCTCAGTACTCACACATGTGGGGCTAGCCATGTGGCCTTTCAAGAATATTATAGAAGGTCCAAAACCTTATCACCAATTGATGGTTAATGATGCAAAAACCCTAACCCTATATGGCTATAAAGTTATGTTAAATATCGGGCCATGAGGAGGAGAAGGGTTTCCATTATTTGGCATTTTACTTGTTCTATAGTTGAGCATAGCATCTAGGAGTAGAATTTGAGAGCATAATATAGGACAAAAATATTTTGTACCATCCATTCAAGCCACAATGTCAAAGGAAACTCCATATTGAGTGTATCTTCCTTTATATTTTCATTTCCATGTCTAAATAAATTAGAGCAAAGAATTGGCCTCACCTTATATTTGGGTTTTCTCTTGTATTAGATTCCTAGGATATATGTTACGTTTATTTGTGTGAATGGAGTGTCATTTTGCTCATTTATTTCAATTATTTAATTGATTCAAGTGTTAAGCTAACAATAATTAACGTGGGATCTAAGAAAATATTTTGTAATCTAAGATTTCAAAATTTTACAAGATCGATTGTGATGAGCTATTCTAATAGAATATCCATTGTAATTCACAACTCATATTAGTACCAAAGTAGTTTTTATTGGCTTAAGAAGAAATTTTCAAAACATAGCCATGGGAGATGAGTTTATTCATAACAATCCTCGGGATGTAGTGAAAGATATATTCTTGAGTTTGGAAGAGAAAGTTCTTGACATATATCGCAACATGGCCCTCCTCATGATGGGTCTAGGAAGCAAGTTCAAACCTTTCATTGAGGTTGCTGGATCTAACTCAAAAGCTATATATGGAGAGAAATTGAGAGAAAGTGAAGAATCAGAAGAAAAAAATAAAATCAAGAATAGAGCCCAAGAAAGAGAAACCAAGTTATAATGCCATCATTCTTTCACAATGTCCATTCAAGATGAAAGTGAAAGCGGATATCAAATTGTGTTAGGGCAAGATTGATGTTACAAAGTTGAATCACTCGCTAACATAATTAGAAGTGTATTTCTAATATCCATAATATCGATGAAGAGCTTAAATTTCATTTGCTTGATTGAAACCACATTGAAACTAGGGATCCATGCACTGACCTGGTGGGAAAGCCACACAAAAAACTTAGGTTAGAGGGTGATCCACCAGTAACTAAATGAGAGGATTTCAAAACCATCATCAAGTTCCAACTCCTTCATAACCTCTGTCTAGAAACTTACCACCAATTGAGTGTTGAGTGATTCAAGTGCATATAGATGTACACCCACCTCTTCCACTGTCTCAATGTTGCTCCATATTCTTGGTAGTTTTTCTATGATTTTTGGGTCCCAAACTTTCAAGATCATTTTGAGGCCCTAACAATGTTTTTTTGTGAATTCGAGGAGCCAAGGGTTTCCATGGTATTCGCCATACCTAGTTGAAAGTTGTAGTCCTTGAATAGTTATTTCCAACAAGGTATTATTCACTTGAAAGGATATTGTATGCAAAATTTACGCCCCTGGGAAATTGATGTACCAACTAACCACCTCAAGGCTCGCAAAGCTTTTGGAGTTTCATCTTTTAGGGTTATTCTTTTGGACATTTAAGGTTCTTTATTAATGATAAAAGGTTATTCTTTCAGTCTCTTTTAATAAATTTTGTGAATCCACATAACCACTATCTATCTCAATTTGGATATAGTTATAACCATTCTAGCCTATGTTCTACAATATTATGTTGTTTCATTTAAAAGAAGTTAGGTTTTCACCGCATTGTTGTAATATCTGTAGTATTTATCTATACGTGATCCTTTTACTTTTCTACATTTCTTTTCATTATTTGTACAACCCAGATTAGTGGTATCAAAGAAATATACTCCTTGTTGTTTATTGATGCATCTCAGTGATGAGGTCAGGGTACAAAGAGTTGCGTCACAAGCTAGTTTCACTTGGGAATGATCACTCTTGTAAACCCAAGTGCCTCCCATGGTGTAAGAAAAGAGAGATGACAAGGTGGGAGATCATATCAAGTTTTTTCTTGATGAAGCACTCTTGCAACATAGGAATGAGATGATGGACAATTTCACCCAGATCCTTCGATGACTACCAACAGTAGTCAAGGCAACTACAACAAGAGACAATTTTGGAGGTGTTTCACGCTTTAAGGTACAAGTTAACTTTTATATCCCCTTATTCAAAGGCCAAATAGATGTAGATGATTTTGAGAAATGATTAAATATGTTAAAGGGCTATTACTCTGTCCAATAAAAACTTCTAAAATTAGAAGTTTACCTTTGTGCCACTAAAAGTCGTTCCTCATGTCAAAGGTTAGTGGGAAGGTTACTAGGAGAAACATAATTAATATGAGTCTATGATGCTCAATGTATGACCAACTTAGGTTGATTTTGTTGATTCCACCCTATAGGGAACTATCATAACCAATACACAAGATGGTCAACTCTGTGACAGGTGAGATACCATACGGTGTCAGAGTACACCAATAATTTTCATACCTTGTGCTCAAATATGGGTATTAGATAATTTGTGTGGCACCTAGTCTTGAAATACCACAATTCCCTACATAGGTACATCCAAATAAAAATGTACTCCTTGGACAACTCCTCATTGGTATTCTCTTATAAATATGTTGTCAAGATTGAGCATAAATTGAAGCAGCAGAATAAGTGGGAGTTCAGATCTACAAATCTTCCACAACAAAAGCTTGGAAAAGGTGGCCCTAATTCACACAATAAGGGACAAATCAAGGAGAGCCAATCTCAACATAACTAGGCCAAGTCGCAAGAGAAAAAAGGTTATGGGAAGTCAAAAAATGACACTAGAAAGTCATGCGAGTTCCATAAGAGCCCCAAATTTCGCTTGAAACAATTATTGTTATGGCACTACAAGGAAAAGACCCTCTAGCGGACGTTATAAAATTGGCCAAAATTGTAAAAATAAAAAAAATAAAAAAAATATACGAAATTCGTTTTCGGTAACGAAGGTTTGGTAGAGCTTCTAATGAAACTTCAACATAACTAAAAAAAACTAGGTGGTCGAAGGTTTTTACGGATGTTTTTCTCATCGGTGCATGCATCAGGTGTGAATGCACCGGTGCATTTTACCATGTACGCACTGGTACTGTAAGCATACCAAGCACCGAGATGGAAAACAAATTTCGGATTCCCTGGGGCGTTTTGCAACGTCCTAGTGCATGTCACCAACAAGACGCACCGGGCCGATGGAAGGTGCATGCACCGGGTCGTTAAGCTGTAAAACCACATCGGGCCGTCTAGGTGCTAAAACACACTGGGTCGTTAAGTTATAAAAACACACCAACACGTTAAAGGTAGACTGTATTGGTGCATGCAACGCTTATCAGACCACTTGGGTGGTAGTCGTTGATAAAGCACACCGACCATTCTAATTGGTATTGGTATTTTTGTGGTGCCCATAGGTCGTATAAATGCACTGGTGCGCAGTATCATACAAACACACTGGTGTGCGGTAACTAACACATCGATATTCATTTTGTATTTTTTAGAAACATCGACCTGTGACTTTGCAATTATTGTGATTTTTTAAAATTCATTATTCATCAAAAGTCGACAAATATCTTATAACAATATTTATATTAATTAAATTTTTATTAGTGCATTTGATTGTGATGTTTGGATTAATTTGTTATATCATATGATCAGATTTCACATCTCTTCATAATAATATATAATAATCCATATATTTAATCAGTGGTGTAACATTTCACAACGACAATGGAGAACACAATATAATAAAATAAAACGTTCTTTCAAATGGGACACTATGTCCATTACATTAAACAAAATGTCTGATTTCACAGACAAATATTTCAAAAAATACAACGCCTTGCTTTGATATCCAAACATATTGATCATCATTCTTCGCTGGAATTGTTGTCACTGCTCGAGCTACTTCCATGACTTGGGTTATTTGGAGGAATGTTTTGTTCATTGCATTGATTGTTTTCTTCTTCATCAAGTTCCATCTACAAACATAAAAATAAAGTGTAATGAGTGTATATACATTGGTGAGAATAATGAAAATTGAAATATTAAATAATATACATCAATGTAAATCGAAAGTAAATGTACCATAGCAAGAGTTGACTCATGAACTATACACATTATTTCAAAACCAAATTTCATGCCATCTCTCAACAATTCTTTTGTTGGCTCAGTTCCATACTTTGTTTCGTGCAAGTATTATACCTCATAACAAATCATAGATTTAATATAAAAGTTTTTTTTGTTCTATTAATTATAGACGGAGCTAAGTAAAACAAGATAGATGCTTACACATTCCACAATTAATTTATGATATGCCAACATATACTGACAACCCATATTTAACCCAATGTCAATCAATTATTTTGATGGTTCTTCTTTGTATGTTAGCACCTATTTGAAGACATTCAACCCTTTTCTTCCTTGTCGTCCTGTTTTATGTGCTGAATGAGTTCCATTTTCTTTTCTTTTCTACAAGAAATACTTGAGAATTAATAATTAATGCTAAATTGTTTATTTATTGTACCTAATCGAAAAATTCAATGATTACATATTATATTTGAAGTACGTTGTTGTTGAGATGGCTCCTCGTGCGATGCAATTATGTTCATTTCTTTGACCATCTCCTTGTACATCTTTTTGGACATTCTTACTGGCATATTTATGATATCAACTCGTTCATCCTTTGAGATGAGAAATCAGATCAAGTCATTAAGCTTATATAGATGTAGAGAAGGCCAAATAGTTGTTGGAACAACAACTAGTTTGACTAGGAAGGAAAATTATTTATGATAATTTTATTTATTTATTTAATATATAAAGTTAAAATATTATTATAAAAAATGTACTAATGATAATAAAGTCAAATAATCTATTAGAATAATAGCTAGTTTGACTCCGAAGACTTCTGTTTTGTTGTTGTAAGTTTTTGCTATTAAAAGTTTGACATGTCTCATTGACCAATTCTTTGGAAACTCATCCTGTAGTTTAAATAAAATTTGGTTCTTGGAATCATTGGATTGATTTTTGTATTGTAAGAGAAAATAATGTCTATACATTCGTTCCACTAGATCCTTCAAAGTTTTGTAAAAGTTCCCCCCTTTCATTAACCTCCAGCACCACTCCACATGAGCTAAGGAGCCATTCATTTTCATTTGCATGTTGTATTTTTTTCTTTTCTTAGAACAACATTCTTTTTCTTCATTGTTGGTCCCTATAGAACATTAAACATATGTGAATTAATAGATTGTTTGAAACATGTTATCTAATATTTTTAAGTATATTATTAATGAAAATTCAAAAAAGAAACTCATATTGGATCGATAGTATTTTTTGATTCACCTGATTCATCCTTCTGCAATTTTTCCATCAAGATTTTACGCTCTTCTAGTCTTAGATCAGAAATAATATTATCGAGCTTCATCATTTTGTGGCTCTGCATGATACATACTAAACAATACATATTAGTTAAACTTACATATAGTTCAAAAATAATAATTTTTGTAAAGAATTTACAAAGAACTTGTCTTTTTTGCTTTTCTCGATGTGCCATCAATATTTTTGTTACTTGAACTCTTGTCAGCCATTTCTTTATCAATATGAAACCTGTACCATATCATTCATTAATATATTTTATAAATAAATCACACTTTCCAGGTTAAAAATAAAAATAAAAACAAATTCAAGAAAACGGTGTGTCTTTCCCAAAGTACGCACCTAGCGCGGTGCAGTAGGTTCTTATAAACACACCGCCAATACAGTAGAAACATCTTATGGTGCTCTTTGTCAATAAGGAGACCCGCTCCGTTATATGTTAACCGGTGCACCAATTAACACAAACATAAATTAATTAAAAAAAAATGTTTTTTATCAAATAGTGTTTTTTTGTTAATAAGCGCTCGGTGCACTATACTACAATAGCGCACCAATGCGCTATTTCAAACAAGGTGCACCAATTTAAAAAAAATCTGCTTTTTAAAAAATCGTGCAAGGGCTGAGATGGATTAGGATGTGACTCTTCAAGTGGTCCCGCGGGTTAGATGTCATATGCCTATATATATTTAGTAATACAAACCCTACAAATCTAAAATGAAAAGCCTTAACTGTGAAGTCACATAAACAAGAAGAAACAAGGGTTTAACGTAAGAATAGATTTTTTTGTTATATATATATATATATATATATATATATATATATATATATATATATATATATATATATATATATATATATATATTGATGAAAATGCACAGTAAAATTAAATTTTTTTACCATGCATGTATTAAATCCAAGAGGAACTGTAAAAAAAAACAATTATTACAGTAAAATTTAATAATTTTACTATATTACAAGGTTTTTGTGCGAATCACCAGATGTTTCAAATTCTGATTCTCCAACTATAATATACTGTTAAAAATATACAACTATAATATAACTCCATATAAATTTCAAATATCTGGTGGTACTACATCAATGGTGCAGCCTCATGCTTGGATAGATGGTGTGCCTGCTTACCAGTCAATGGTGAAGTCTGCTCAAGAACAACCTGCTGATGAGTCGTTGATGGTGTAGCCTGCTTAGTGGATGGTGCGACCTGCTCAGATGGACCTGCCTGCTCAGGATTAGGTGCCTACTTAGTCGATGGTTGTGCCTGCTCAGGACTAGGTGTCTATTGAGATGGTGCAGACTGCTCAGAAGATGCCTACTGATCAGAACTGGATGCTGGTTGCTCATGATCTCCGATGCGAGGTGAAGGAGGAGGAGGTGGAGCACTAAAATGATGATCACTCCCCTCATGATCATGATCATCAGATGAGCTGCTATATTGCACATATCCACAATGCCTATCCCTTATAGCTGCCATTACTCTGGAAGCTCCAACAATATGATGCATGAGGGTCATCATATCGCGGGGCATGCTCTCCAAGGCTGTGTGAGCCTACGATCAACCCGAATCTCTCTGATCGTAGTAGGGCGGACTCCCTCATCAACCAGGAGTCAACACAGTCAGTCTTCCAACTCCATCCTGAATCAAGTGTACAACCTACTCCGCACCCCCGCAGGTATCTGCACTTGAGGATCAAGTCAATCACCCTGATCCTCTGCCTCCACCATCTCCTCATCAACATCTACACTTGGATAATTCGGTGGGGGTGGAATCATGTCCCCAACGAATGTCCCAATATCTACAAAATATGTAGTACATGACAATAATTAAACAATTTCATCAAACAATTTAATAAAACAAGCTAAAGAACATGTTAGAATAAATTTGATAATTCTAATTAATTTATTAAGACAAGAAAATGAAACTATATTAATTTAAAGAAAACACTAATATTACCTCTCGCATCCGGTGGCTCATCCTGGGTGAAGAGGATGTTGGTACACCCTCGCCAATCCAAATCGGTGTACAGGTGTGGCACCATCACGAACGAGTGATCATCATCACTTGCTAGCAACTCCAGTGCATCAGTAGATATCATGTCCGGAAAGTCAGACTGGCCCCTCTTGGGCATCATCTAGCCCCACATGTCCATTTGTACATGCAGCATCGGCCTACAAGGCTACTGAACAAAATTAGGTCTCGTCTTCGAAAACCTCTCAAAAAATAAACAAAATAACTCTAAAGCAAAAGGGAAGGTCAACCTCCCATGTTCCTGAGAACGACATCTATCTGATGATGTACAAAACTGTCACAAAAAAATCGCACACCATTTCACAAGTCGTGGCGCCTGGAATAAAGAATCAACATAAAATAAAAGCATGCAACTAATATGTTTCCCGTCACTAGCATAGTGTGAAATGGTCGTCAGTAGTAGTGAGAGGCACCTCACCTCCTATGGACCAAACGAAGCAATATGTAACTGACCACCGGACACCTGAAAATCTACAGGAGAAACTATATCATCTCTAATGTATCTCTGGGAGTACGCCAACTGAATCCCTGTTGCATAGCCGACGGGGACATCTAGGAACTGGGGAAAATCCTGCCCTATCTTAGATAGGCTAGTAATAAAATATATGTCCTCCTTAGTGGGCTCGTACCACTATTCAGGACCAACCCAGAAAGCCTGTCAGTGGGCATCCCACCTGTAGATCAGTTGTCCCAATAACCCACTATGGCCCTTCAGGGATGTAGCCTCCTCGTAGAACTTGAGGAGGCCTAACTACCTCAGGAGAAACTGGGTGGTTTTTGTAATAGGTTGAGGGTACAAAAGTCTCTCCCTCTCTCATGCCTCCCATCGCTGAATCACGTTATAACGATCCTCCATATGTTCTTATTGTTCCCTTTGTTCTCTCTGTTGACATCACTGAATGGTTCACATATTAAATACATTTTTTTTTAATTAAATGAGAAATGTATTTACAACCATTTAGTTTGGTCAATGGGCGGTTAGTTAGTTCAACGCATCGCCCTCCCGACGGTATTACATAGTCAATGGTGCGGTTGTTTAAACGACCGTGTCGCCGTGTTATTTTTTAAATTCTATCGGTGCACGTTTTTGCGGTACCGCACCGGAACCCGGTGCAGTTTCCGTTAATACTATTCGCGGTGCGGCTTGTAAATTTACATGCAACACCATGAACGATGCGAGCCGAACAACTCGAACGCACCGCACATAATTTTTTTATTTTTTTATTTTTATTTTTATTTTATATTTTATTTTTAACAATTAATTTTAAGTTAATTTCAAAATTTAATCCTATAAAAGGTTTAGTTATTGATAAACAAGTAGATTACTTGTACATTTGCGCGTCAAGGAAGCATATTTTCCGAGGAATTAAAGAAACCAAATTCACCCACTATTTTTGAAAATTCGAATTCCACATAGTGGGCAATGGACGACAGCAATGCATGCAATGGGAGCACCAATGGCAGGGCGCCTCACAAAATACAAACTCACATCGGTGCTTGAGAGGTCTAGAGCACTGAACAAGTAAAAATTAGGTTTTTATGGCTGATACTTTTTTTTAATTAACCCTTTTGCAGTGTGTGGGATTTTGAGACGCACCAGGCAGTTTTATCAATGGCACACCGAACATCGTTACTGTGTGCTGGATTATGAGGATGCACCAAGCCTATTTATAGGTAAAGCACTAGTGTAATAGAGTACTTAGACGTACCGGGCGAGTTTGTATGGAGAGCACAGTGTCACGATGTGCCAATTTTTAGTACGCACCGGTGCAATTTATGATGAGAAGCGCACTGCAAAAAAAAAGCATCCGCAAAAACCTCCACCCGCAAACCTCCTCTAGAGACCTCCACTACAAATGGATATCTGGAATATTTTTATAAGGGGTTCCTCAAAAACATCCGCTAGAGGGTCCTTGTAGTGTGGAGCTTAAAGAAAATGCAATAGAATCTAGCTCTAATTATGATTTAGAACAAGATAAAGGAAATTGAATCATTGATAGAAAACCTAATTCTACCATCATGACCACAAATATCCACCAGAAGAGCCAAAGTATCCTAGAGAGGGGGAGCACCTCTTCCATTCACATATGTGGGTGATGGGAACCCCACTCCGTTTCATCGTTGACAATAGGACCCAAAGGAACCTCATATAAGCCAAATACATCAAATTATTGAAGCTACCAACAATGACACACACCCAACTATACACCATTAGTTAGTTGAGCCATGGAAGAATTATCCAACAATGTTTCTTGTCCTATAGCATCAAATCCTTTAAATATGAGGTATTGTGTGATGTTGCCCCACTTATATTTTGGGAATTTTGTTTTAGCACACCATATATGTGTAAAAGGCATGATGTTTATGAGTCTCATCCTCACAGTGTCATTGTTACTGTTAAAGGTCAACTCTAAGGGATACTATAGGTAGTCCCACCTACTGCAATTTCAGTGATCTCAACACAATAGTGCCAAAAGGTAATCTCTCATACTACAAAGTTTTTTCTCTTCATGGTTTAGTCAGAAGGTGAAAGGATGGTCACTACAACCACCATGACCTCTGCACTGGGCCTCTTTACAAAATAAAAGCAAGTGGACAAGATTGTAGAGACATACAAAGATATATTCACTCCACCTATGGGGTTGTTGCTACACTGGCAAGTCAAACACTCAATTTACATGATACCTAGTGTTGCTTTACCTAATGGAACAATATATAAATGCACTCTCTTCGAGAAAAAAGAAATAAACATCAAATTCGTGAGCTCATCCAAAAGAGTCGCATTCAACTGAGCTCACCTTGTAGGAGTCCAATTGCGTTGGTACAGAAAAAGTATGGGACATGGAGATTGTGTATTGATTATAGAGCCCTGAACAAAATCTTTGTTAAAAGAAGATACTTGATCCCCAATATTAATTGTCTTCTTGACCAGCTTAAGGGTTCCAAGTTCTTTAGTAACAATGATCTAAAGTCAGGCTACCACTAAGTTCCAATTGAACAAACCAATCTATGGAAGACAACATTCAAATCTAAACAAGCTTTTTTCAAGTGCTTGGTCATGCCCTTTGGCTTAAATAATGCTCCAAAAACATTCATGAAGATGGTGGATGATATCTTGTGACCATTCAAAAAATATTTTGTGGTTTCATATTTGGATAACATCCTCATCTTCAGTAGAACCTGGGTAGAACATTTGTAACACTTTCAACATGTCTTGAGCACCTTGCATCAAGACAAGTTATATTCCAATATTAAGAAATGCTCATTTGAAATGTAGAGAATTCAATACTTGGTACACATTTTGGATGAACATGAGGTGCATGTAGGCCCAGCCAATATTCAATTCATTCGGGATTGGGTGACCCTGGTGGCTCTAATAGAGATTTGTAGCTTCTTATGCCTGGATAAATTCTACCAAAGGTTTGTGTTTGGGTTCTCTTATATCACTTGGCCCTTAATTTCAGTGACTAATAGTGGAACAAAATCAAAATTTTCCTGGTCCGATTCACATCAAAAAACATTTGAGGATATGAAACATTATTTTTGCTCTACACCAGTCCTCACCCTGCCATTCTTGCAACAACCGTTTGATATTGAGACAGATGCCTCTAACTATTTTATTGGTGCAATCCTCACTCACCAAGGACATATTATGGCTTATAAAAGCGAGATACTCTCTAATACTATGCAGAGATACCCCACCTATTACAAGGATATGCACTCGATCATGCATGCCTGCCGATAATGGAAGAATTATATTCTTGGGAAGGAGACGATCATCCACACTGATCATAGGCCTATTCAATTCATTCAGAAACAAGGAAAGTTACAGAATGATTGCCATAAAAAAATGGTACACATACCTACAACAATTCCATTTGAACATCAAATATAGGAAGGGTAGAACCAATCATGTCGTAGAGTGCCTTAGTTGGCCCCTAGTTGTGGTACTAACCATAGTTTCTAACTCTTGTGGACACGAGACCTTTGGGTGGCCACAATTATATAACAGTAACTTTGACTTTGCTACCACATACCAAATGTTGATTGCAAGATAGCAAGTTTTAGAATTTCGCAGAAACAAAGATACAAATTTGAGCAAAAATAAAGATAAAAACTTTCTGAATTGTGCCCAACGCACCCCTGAGTGAGAGACAGAGCGTTCCAGAGGAACTGGGCCTCTTTCCAGCCTCTCTGCAATGCACTTTTCAACATTCAAGGGTTTGATGGCCCTAGGACATTGTATATTTACCGTAGGGGGCCCAAAACCCTAAAAATTGTGCATGAAACTAAAAAATAATGCATTTAATTGAAAGAGGAGGGTAAGATCTTTTACCTGGTCCGGACGACATGAGAAATGATCCACATAATCTATCACAATCAGTTGCTGAAGTTCGAGGGTAAAACATGCTCATAGCACTAAAATCCAAATGGTAAAGGTGAGATTGTAAAAATGACTTGGTAATTTCTTAATTTAATAGTTTGTTTGATTAATTTATGCATATTTAACGAAACAAATATAGTTTTTACCCATTTTTACTATTTTAAACATGTATTTTTAATCCATTTGATGTTTATTTGAGCAGGTTTGCAGCTGATTATAGTAAGTTAGTTGTGCATGATTGTGAAATGCGATATTGACCACAAAGCACAGTTTTATCTCTTTTTTGAGCTTTGTTAAACATGAAAAAGGAATTCAAAGCATACTTTTATCCTCTCTTATTTGAGCTTTTTTAAACATGAAAAAAGAATTCAAAGCGCACTTTTATCTCTTTTTCGAGCTTTGTTAAATGCAAAAAGTAAATCTCCCTAGAGTTCTCTTTCAACTGTTTTCAGACTCTAAATATGAAAAGATTGTCGAGCACTTGTCCTTTCAAGCTCGTTAAAGGAATTGAAATGACATCTACTCAGTATAAGTTTAAACCTTTTCTCGACTGAGATATATTATGATTACGAAAAAAGAAAGCCCTGGTCGAAGATGGCTAGGAGGTTCTCTCAGGGAGGATTTTTTTTTTTTTTTTTTTTTTTTTCCCGGATCTGAGGGACTATTATATGAAAAAGAAATTGTGGAGTTTTCTTTTAGTCCCTTTTTCAAACTCTATAAACATGAAAAATTCCTGAGTTCTCACTATCGTTAGAATATTTAAAACATCAAATAGCGATGGACTTGTCCATCATGAAAAGGTCGAGTTTCACTTTTGCTAGACTCGTTAAAGCATAAAATAACAATGGATTCACCCAAAGGGTGGAATTATACATCAAGCATATGTTATCCTTGTCTAGCTTGTTAAAAAATAAAGAAGTACTGGTCAGCAATTACTGGGGAAAATTGGAGAGGGATAAAACACTTTATGGTAACAAGTCGCTCTTGAACATGGCACTTATTCACTTCATCTCCATGGTTTTTGGGTTGGGTAATATGCTTGACGGTCTATCATACCTATGGTATATCATACCATCCATCACTTCGGTTTTGGGTCAAATGCTGCCAATTCATTCAGTGTCTCCGATATGTTCATGAGATGTCACTTAGTTATTCCTCATCCTTTGCAATACTCATAAACCTTCATTTCATGACCGCAATCCCTGAAATTGCTTCATCAGTCACATTCTGTCTCAAAAATCATTACTCCTGTTTCGTGTCATTTATGAGGGAAGCATCAATGCCCTCCTGCGACGAGTCACTTCCTGTCGACATCAGCTCATCATCCAGGAAGTTGACTTAGAAACAACCTTTGTAGTACCTTGGATCTTTCTTACATCAATGACAGGTTTCTCACTTCTGGTGATAGGTTGAAATCATAGGCCTTCGATTGAAATACTTTGTATGGTGTTCGACATCAAATCATCTATTCATACCATGTAGAATGTATTGCAGTACCTTGAGATCCATTATCATCAACGATGGTCTCTCTTGCGTTTGTTAATGGCTCACATCATTAGCTGGTAATCAAACAATGTCTTCCCATGTTCGACATCAGATCATATATTCACATGATTAGACTCATACTTTAAGTGATCGAGTGAATGAGATAGAAGACCCCGGATCTAGTTTCATCCATCTGGGTTGCGATTTTAGGAGAAGTACCAAATCATTCGTACGATGGTCATTATTTAGATAGTAATCCTATCATGGGTCTATATCTGTAGATGGATTTTTGATGTTATGATAGTTTATGTGTTGAGTATGGGATATGCCTCCCTCAGCAATTAATGTACAAGATGAACATATATCATGATGTAATGCATTGTAATTGATGCAGGTTGATGTCCGCTTCAATACCTCCTCATCACATCGTATAGAAAATCATTCAACATTTCATTTTTTACTTCATGCTTAAGGGGGCAGCTGTTATAGGTTGATTTGGGCATCATCCCAAAACACAGATCAATATTCATTAGGGTCTATCATACTCTAAATTGGTCTTCCTTCATGAAATTTTCACTGCTTGGATGCTTGTTGAAGTGCCCTATCAAGCCATCAACGCACCCCTAGACAGTTGTAACTGTTTTGGAGAGCATATACTCCCATTCAAGACTGCGTTGCAGAGGATCTAGGCCCACTTTGGAGTGCGTTGGTTGACTAGGAGCGAATTGTTCATTGGATTCCAGAAATATCTTCGACTTCTAGTGACTTCTAGAAGTTGTTCCAACTCTCACCTCATCTGATAGCCTCGAATTTGGAACCCATGAAGTCATTAAACCTCCTATCCTCCTATTCCCATGAACAAGGAAACCTCTTCATCCATTTTTAGGAAAGCCTTTCAATGATTCATTTATTTCAAACTACCTTCATCTACTTATAAATAGAGCACTGAACATAATGCACAAGGGAGCAAGAATTTGTGTTAAGTAAAGTTATGTTGGTTGGATATCAAGTCTTGAAGGTGTGTGCATGTACTGTGATGTTGTTGGATGTGATGAGGATGGGACTCAAGCTGGATGAGTGACGACGAATCGATCAGTTGGTTGTACTCTTCCTTCTACTTCATAACAAATACATTGGTTCCTTTCCTAATGCACGTGTCAATGATGTTATATGTGTATTAATGAGTTTAATCGATTCAATTTATTTAATGTGAATAGACTTTATTGCCTTTAAGTTGTTTTATGTCTTCTGTTTTCCATGGCAGGTATCAATCGAGCGAGTTAAGTTGGATTTAGAGCGACGAAGGGAGGTAAGGGAAAGCGAACATATTATAAGTAGGTTTCTCTCCCTTTATCTATTCACATTAAGGAAAAGAGCATATATCTTTCTTTCTGTTGTTCTAAGTGAACCAACCACTTATGGAAAGTATACTTATCCGTAGGTTTGTATTTTTGTAAAACAAATTTGTGACCATACTAGGGATCGACGGATCGTTCCTGGTGGTTTTTTCCTTGTCCATCAACATCTAGTAGACTTTACATGCTTATTTTCAGTCATTTGAATGTGTCTCAGAAAAAGTAGTGTGATTGTTTGCTTTTTCAGAGAGCCCTTTGGCACCAACGCATTGTTGGCCTTGACATAGTGCTCTGCATAGAACTACTGGCTTAGGGATAGTGCTCTGCAACACACTGTCTCCCACTCAGGGGTGCGTCGCCCCTGTAACCAACCAAAATATATCTATTTTTTCTTTTTCCAATTCTTGTCAGTGTTTTCTTGCTGAAGTTTTGAGTGATTGAATACCTCTAGAGACTAGTTTTCCTTTACTCTTCTTGCCTCACTTTGGGTTTGTTTGATCAATGTTTCTTTGTGTTTTCTTTACCATTGTGAATATTTTCAAAGTTACATTTTACATTTAATCAATTCATTATTTTCAAAAAAGGAATTGTCGTTTCAATATTCGTTTCTTTTGAAAGGATTGAGTGTTTGTTTGTGCATTAGTTTATTTTTTTTTTTCATCTAAACTTAAAGGAAACTGAAAAGAAAAAGATGCATTTGTATTTATGGATTGTGAGTGCTACTTGAGGAATATTTTAGGGAAAAATTGCATTTAGATGTGCTCATTTATGATTGAAAATTATATGATTGCTCTATCCCTACTAGCTAGTTTTTCATTGTCGGAAATCAATTCGAAATGAATACTTATCATTCCAATTACATTATAGGAATGTTAAATACATCTCACGTTAAACCTGAAAGACAAACTGATAATCAAGATCAACATAATATTTATCTGAATTTACCTTAGGAAGCATTGTAACATTAACGATAACATTTAGAGGTCTAGGCTAGAGACGTTTTCTGACATCGTTAAACATAGCAGCTGTCGTTAATTGTCTACGATACATTCTGAGTGTGATACCTCATTCCATGTAGGTAAGTATATCATAACTCTTCCATGTACTTTCGGGTATATCGGGCGGTGTTCTAGTATGAAAAGTAAAAGGGGATGCTCTCACTGTGTGGTTTCGCATTAGACAACGCTAACACAGATTGGACCTCCACGTACCTTCGCGTATATTTTGGAGGACAACTATAGGTTACTTACCATCCATAGGTAACCGAGTTGGCCACCTTGTACTTGTGATACACCAAACACAACATTCAGGGATATTACATGCATGTATAATAAGTTGTTTCTTTACTGAGGTAGTATATTGCAGTTTACAGTTGTTTGGTAAACTTTTTGCCTAGTATCACCCTCCTTTTATTTTTATTTATTTTTGTTTAAAATCAACCAGAATTCATCGAAGAAGATCAACCCCTTCCCTGTCGTTTGCATAGGACAACGAATAAAACTTCGTTACCGCCAGAAGCTACTCCTAGTAGACGAAGGTGCGCTCACCCTAACAAGTCCGGTACCTCTGGAACTCTTGGTGATACATCATCTAATATACCAAAGACATATGATCCTTTAAGTACCGAGTCTCAAGTCGTTTCGACTGATCCTGGTTTATCTGCAACTGTCGAGATGGAAATATCAGAGTTACCTTAGGAAACTAAAATTTAATCAGTGAAACGATGAATCCTGATCCCAATCTTGTTCAAATAGAAGTCCATCCAGTAGTTGATCCCGAATTCGAACAACAAGAAGTTGTTCTGATGCAACCGTCTGATCCTCAGCCATCTGTAACCGTCAAGTCTTCCTCTTTACTGGAGAGTTTACCGCTTGAAATTTATCTCGGGCCTGATGGTGAAGTGCTTCCAATTGGTTTGATTTCGATAGAGGAAGAAATTTAGGAAGAGACAACCCATTCAACCCCCACTCATTTTGGGCAAGAACTTCATTTATATCAGTATTTTCCTCGTTTGACCGACTATGCTTTCGTTGATCCTTTTGACTCTCAAGTTCCCGTAGATTCGTTAGAGTATTTATTGGGTTATTTAACCATGACAGAGACAACATATCATACTATACCATCCATTATGGCTACGGCATCATCTACTGTTGCTTCATCTTTGATGTTTTCGACGACACCTGAGGAACATCTGTATGGTGGTCCATCCGTCCCATAGGGTTACCGAGCTTTAAATGGAACCTAATCTAGTGTCTACTCTAGTCCATGGAATTCACCCACGCCATCATCTAGAATTATATCTGGTTCATTTATCACGAGTACTGAATGACATGACCCCCAATATCAGGCTGGTCCATCTAATTACCGTCCATATTATCCAATATCTGTTGGATACCCTTCATATGAAAGTCAGTATGTGTAATATCCCTATACTCCATATGTTGGGGGTCCACAGATGTTCAGTCCATATGGAAGTACTCTGTCGTATTTAGGTCCATCATATGCTGGAAAGCATGTTTGCCAATGGCAACCTACTTTGCATGTTCAACCACAAATGGTTGTGTATCAATATCAACCAGCTCAACCTATCGCATATGCGCCTACTACGCCTGCCATTTCTTCTATCGTTGTTGCTTAGTTTTCACAAGCGTGTCCTTCCACCCCTAACCCTAACGTTTCGGGTCTACAAACTCAGTCTTCCCAGGTTACTGTTACAAAACCATTTGTATCAAGAATTTCACAACTGCAGGATAGTTTACCTTTTTCACAGGTTTCTACTGGCCCTATATATTCACAACCTGGTCTGAATTATCCTAGCGGGCAACCATTTTATCAGATACCATGGCAGCCGCAACAACCATTCCCACAGTATCAGGCTTATCCAGGACCTGGTCAGAAAGCCTACCCCTTTCTGGCTTACCAACAACAAAATCCATTTATTGGTATGCAAAGGCCTACTGCTCAGGTGATTCCATCTTACCCTAGTTACACTCAACCTGTCCTTAATTGATAGTTTCCATTTGTTGCAACGTTAGAATTACTGGGTTTAAATGGACTCACCAATGATACAATTCATTATTTACCTTGGTGGCTGGTGATTCCACATAAATTACCCTCATAAAATTCCAAAATTCAATGGAAATTGTGGAGAAGACCCTTCTACGCATGTCATGACTTATCATTTATGGTGTTCATCAAACTCCTTAAATGATGATTATGTTACATTGTGTCTTTTCCAGCGAACGCTTAATGTTCTGACTGCGAATTCGTACATTGAATTACCATGAGCTTCGTTTGATAACTTTAGAGCTTTAGCCACTACCTTTTAAAGTCACTTCAAGTTACCCATCAAATATGAAACTGGAATGGAACTTTTGCCCAGCTTTAAACAGGGAACTGCTACTCATATATCTGATCATATACATAAGTGGCGTCGTCGTTGTCGAATGGTTAAAACATTTGTTCCTGATCAACTTTTAGCCGAGTGGTTTATTAAGTCCTAGTTGCCATCTATCACCGAGGATGTGGCCAAAGGCGGTGTTGTCACTGAAGAGAAAGTCATTTCTCGTGCCCAGTATTTGGATCTGATTTACACTTAGTTTGGCATGCTCTACCAAAAGATTCCAAATGCTCCGCGGCCAAATTTTTTTGTTCCTCCTACTCCATCTGGTGAGGAAATTCATGCCGATGATGGTGTGATTGCCTCTGCTAGCGCTCCAGCAACAAGTCGACTATCTGGTCCTACACTTGCTGTTTCAAATCAAAACCCTACTACATCTGATCTTTCGTCTTCTTCCGAAATCCATGACATGTCACTTGAGAAAGGAAAAAGTGATAAGTAACCAGGAAATAGGAAGAAGGGGAAAGGCAAGAATAAATCAAATTCACCCCCGCAGGAAAAATCATCTGTTTCATATAGTTCTTTTTGGAAACCTCGTTACCCTTGCTTGATATGTAATGAGGAGCATTTTACGCAATATTGTCCTCACCGCTCGGAAGTCCCAAAGCTTCTTAAGAATTCTATCACATCTACAGTGTTGAAAAATCCTTTTCCGAACCCGGAAACACATTTGGTTGCAATGGATCCTGCTTCTAGTTGGAAAGTGCTTATTTTATCCGTTACGAAGCCCAAAAATGATGTTTTGGTGTCGACATGAAGTAAAGATTATAGTAATCCATAGTCGTCGTCCAATGGTCAGGCTACAGATCAAACTACCACTTCGACTTCAATGTCATCTAATTCGGCTCTACCACCTATCCTTCTAGAGTTAAAAATAAAACCACTGAAGGGATTATTTCACAAATCGAAATTCAACCCTCGAGCTTGTGCAACTAAAAATTATAATGTAGTAGAAAATATGGCTCAGTCACCTTCTTCTATGTCGATGCTTGAGGTACTTTAGAATTGTCACTCCTAAAAGCAGGATTTAATGTCCGCGATCGGTGCAATAGATCTGATGGATTCAAATCTCGTAGTCTTTAATCACGCGGACTATGTGCCAAAATTACCAGCAGAGTTAGCATTCTTGATTCAAGTACATGTCCTGAATCACCTCATTCATCGCACGATCATTGATGAAGGCGCATCTACTTGTATCATGTCAATGAGTTGCTGAAAGTCACTTGGTTCACACACTTTGTCACAATAACCTACGACATTGAAAGCTTTTGATGGTCGTACATATAAGCCTTGTGGAATTCTTAATAACCTGCAAGTAGAACTAGGGGGGAAATTAGCTACTGTTGAAGCTGAGGTCGTTGACAGACCTCTCGACTATAACATATTACTTGGAAGACCATGGGTTTACGCTATGGCTACGGTAGTATCTACTTATTTCCGTATGATAATCTTCCCCCATAAAGGAAGTATCAAAACCATTGATCAACTCTCGTTCTTCGCCTCTGGTTCCTAGGTAAATGGAAACGTTCTGTTAGTTCACATACCCCCACCTTCTCTTAAGAACATTGGTGTAGGACTCTTTAAGGATCCTTCCCTAATGGGTACCTTTTCGTTACTGTCGCCTGTGACATCGACATAAATCGCACATATAGAGACATGCAACATGATATCTTCCACTTCATATGACTTAAGGAAGATACCAAATGATTCTAAAGTAGTTAGGTTGGGAAACATCATGCTGCTAAGTTCAATTGAGCTAGCATAACAATCAATTTTCTTAGCTTATGCAGAAAATCCAAATCCATTGTTGCCGATCGTTTGGGTTGATCGTTCTATGGATTTTGGTACTTCTTCTAATCCATTTTCACGTGTATTCTCGACTGATGAGAGAATTATGGAATCTATGATGCCAAAAGAAGAACCATGGGAATCATCAAATCAACGATCCCATGTTCCAGATTATAGTGAAGATAATCCATCTGAACTATATAACCCTACTGTCGTTGAGTTCTTGACGAATTCTATTCTTATCCATGCCATTGATTCCAAGAAAAACCCATCAAATATCAAATAAATGATTTCTATCGATATTTCGACCAAACCCAGTATTGTAGAAAACATTCATGTCGGTGCGTCCTATTCTCCATCTGAACTTGACACTTAGTGCACTATTTTTCGTGAATTCAAAGATGTATTTGCTTGGTAATATGAGGAGATGCCAGGTATCGACTCAAGCATTGTTGAACATGAGATTAAAATATATCCTAATGTTAAGATGGTGCGACAACGCCTTCATCTCGTTCACCCAAATAAAGTTTTTTCCATTAAAGTTGTTGCCATTAAAGCAGAGGTTGAAACTTTTTTGCGTGCTGGATTCATTTACCCTGTTCCGATTACCAATTAGGTATCTAACATTGTTCCTATCGTGAAGAAACAGGGGAAAATTAGAGTGTGTGTCGACTATCGGGATGTTAATAATGCTTGTCCGAAAGACAACTATCCAACTCCCTTTATCGACCAAATTATTGATGAATGTGTCAGATGTGAAATATTTTCTTTCATGGATGGATTCTCTGGTTACAATTAGATTAATATTTGCCCAAAGGATCAATATAAAATGGATTTTATCTGTCCCTAAGGCACATTTGCCTATTGTAAACTCCCTTTTGGTTTAAAGAACGTTGGGGCAACATTCCAGAGGGAAATGAATTATGCATTTCATGACATCAAACATATAGTTCAATCATATCTGGATGACTTATATGCACATTCACGGAAATGGGCTGACCACCCGCTACATCTGAGAGCGATATTTTTACGATGTCGTCACCATAAAATACGCCTCAATCCGCATAATTGTGTGTTTGGTGTTGGTTCTGGTCATTTGCTTGGATTCTTCGTGTCGAAAGACGAAATTCGGTTAGACCCATTGAAGGTCCAGGCTATTCTTGATTTGCGGGCTCCTTCCAATCTGCTTTAGTTACAGAGACTCCAAGGGAAGGCTAACTTTCTAAGGAGGTTCATTCCTAACTACGACGAAATGGATAAAGGATTTACTAGAATCTTGAAAAAGGGGGTACCCTTACATTGGGATGATGTTGCGCAAGCTTCCTTTGGTGTTCTTAAAGATCCCCTGAGATGAGCATCTTTAATCTATCCCCCAAATTATCAGAGTGACTATTTCCTGTATCTCGTCGCTGCAGATACAACCATCACTATGGTTTTATTCCAAGAAGAAGATGGGATTGAACATACGATATATTATTTGAGTTGTAATATTAATGATACGAAAGTTAAGAATGCATACATTGAGAAGATTGCTTTGACAGCCATTCAAGCTGTACAAAGATTTCGCCATTATATCATGCTCCGAAAGACCATTGTCATTTCAGATTGCGACCCTATGACATACATTCTGTCACGTCAATTGCTGGGGGGAAAATATTCAAAATGGATCGTCATTTTATAGGATTTTTATTGTTGAGATTGCAGCAAGATGATGAGCTTAGTGGAAAGGAGTCACCTTCACTAAGTGGGCCCACAGGATATTTTTGGCGCAAAGTCTATTTTTAGACTATGTCTATTTTTAGACATGTGGATCATGATTCTATGAGTTGCAGGATGCTATTTTTGGAGGGTTGGTCAAGTTGGAAAAATAGATGGACTTCTATTTTTAGACATACTGGGCGGAATCTATTTTTAGATTGCCAGTCTAAAAATAGATATGTCAAATATTATTAGCTCTTAATAATATTTAGACTCTAAACATTATCTTATTCTCTTGGAGCACTTCAGTTTGATGCCTAGAAGTGGCACATGCAGCTGACAGAAGGAATTACACAATTCCTAGGGTTTAGTGGAGCTATTGCATGAAGACTTCGGTTAGAACTCATGTGACAGAGTTTGGTGGAGTTGATTGAGGAAGTTAGTGGAGTTGTAGTCAGTTTAACTAATCTAAACATAGTTGAGCTATTTGTATTCAGTTTAACTGATTGATACAATTAGTGAGAGTGGTGTGAATTAATTATTAATTAATTCACTAATTATATACTCATTAATCAACTAAAGAATACATCAGTTAACTTCAGTGCATGGACAGTTTCAGTGGAGACCAGTGCAGAGATAGGTGAAAGAGAAGGTTAACTATCAGTTGTTACTATACTGTTGCTATTTGCAACACACAGATAGGTGAAGTAATTCCATGAGGATTGCGCAGTTTAGGCCAGGTGGTTATCTATTTAATGAAGCCATCCCATAGCTTTGAAAACGCAATAGAGGCTGGCTATCAAGTGGCTAAGGGTTGGAGCATCTAGCTTGATAGTGTGCAGCAATTGAGGGTGTGCATGAGAGCTTGTGAGGAGCTTTTGTACTATGATTGTTACATGATCTCCATGACATATAATATACAGATAGTTGGGGTTTTCAACTTTAAGCTTTCCCATTAAATACTGTGTTCATATGTGTGATTGTTTGTGGTTTTAATGTATGCATGCAATTGATTTTATTTCCGCATGTGATGATCAATAGTAGAAGAGATTCTGTATTATGCATGAAGCTAAAATAGTGTGTGATCAGGAGAATATCGGTGAATAATATTTCAGTTATTCAAATTTCTACATTGATTTTGAATTCATCAAATCCAAGTCAAAGAAGTATTTGGTGTTTGTTGAGCTTATTTGTGATCTTCCTTCGAGTAGTTTCGATCCTACTACGAAACCATCAATTCCGGACGAGTCTTTGTTTCTCATCGAGTCATCTGACCTGTGGTATGGAGATTTCATCATCTATCTCCAGAACCAAAATTTTCGGCCTAATACCTTTCACTCATAATAGCGACGTATTCGATACCAAGCCAAATATTATCTTATCGTCGACGATACATTTTATTGTCGTGGTGTCGATACAATTTTACGTAGGTGCCTTATGCATGAGGAGGCCGAAAAAGTTATAAATGATTGCCATTTTGGCGCATGCGGTAGACATTTGTCTGGTTATGCTACCACGCAGAAGATTCTCCGTGTTGGTTACTTCTGTCCTACCATATTTCGCGATTGCATTATCGCGGTTAGAGGTTATCATGCTTACCAAATATTTGATCCTAAAACTCGCCTGCCTCTAGCACCAATGCATCCTATTGTCGCTGTTGGACAATTTTCAAAACAGGGCATTGAATTCATGGCATATAACCCCCGCTCGGCCAGGGGCATGGGTATATTATTTTCGCCATTGACTATTTTACCAAGTGAGCCGAGGCGATGCCTACATTCAACAACACATGATAGACAACTACATTATTCTTTTTTAACCATGTGGTTTCACGGTTTGGTGTACCACAAGCTATAGTCATAGATCATGCAAAACATTTTCACAATCACATGATGGATGAGTTGATTGCAAAGTTAGGACTGTCACATGATAGTTCTACCCCCTATTATCCGCAAGCTAATGGACAAGTTGAAGCTATTAACAAGATTAATAAGCGAATGCTTCAACACATGATTGGGGTTCATAAAAAAAACTATAATTTTATCCTGTACTCGACTTTGTGGGCATATTGAGCCTCGTTGAGAAATGCGACCGTATTTACTCCCTTTCAGTTGGTTTATGGTCTGGAAGCTATCTTACTGATACAATGTGAAATACCATCGTTGAAACTCACAATTGACCTGCTACCTAACACTACTGTAAAAGAGACACGTCTTTTAGATCCCATCCATCTAGATGAAATGCGTCATGAACCCGCATTGGCCAATGAAGCGCATAAGAGACAAATTAAGGCGCAATACGACTGCAATGTCCAGCCTTGCACCTTCTCGGAAGGAGACCTAGTCTTAGTTTATGATCAGGAAGCTGATAAGATAAGAACAGGGAAATTTGAACCATTATGGCATGGCCCCTACATTGTCAAGTGCATTGTGGCTAAGGGTGCCTACGAGTTGGTAGATTATAATGGGATTCCATTGTCGCAACCTCGAAATGGGTTGTATCTTAAATGTTACTATGCTTGATTTTGTGTAGTAAACACTGTATTATATGCTTTGATTGTGTGTGTGTGTGTGTAGCAGTGTGCCTTTTAGAGTTTTTCATGTGGTTAGTAATCCACTTTGCATTTTTTGCAGATGTCAGAATATTCAGAGCCATTTGTTGGATATGCCTATGGTGCTAGTCATGGTGCTTAGAATTTATCCTCTGTAGCATGGGCCATCTTTTCTCCAAGTGGCGAGTTGGTGAGTTTCTAAGGGATTTTTATTGGTAGATCAACCAACAATATCGCTGAGTATAGAAAGTTGATTGAACTACTCTCTGATGCCATTTCACTTGGCATTCGTCGCATCATCACCAGGCCAGACTCACAACTTGTCGTACTACAACTTACTGGCGTTTATACTGTCCGAAATCCAGCAATTCATCACATGTTCCTTAGAGTTTGTATTTTGGAAAGACATTTTGATTACATTCAATATCAACATATTTCCATAAACTTTAACACTCTGGTTGGTTCACTGGTGAATTATGTGTTAAATAGACATTTGCAACATATGTAAAGATAATTTTTCAATTCACATCATACAATTGAATAAGATTTCACATAATCATAGGAAAAACACTTAAAGTAAAATATATTTATATCGATTTTTTTACAAAAGTGTGTCCAAGACACATTGGTCATCTAACCTCAAAATGTATACAGACATAACATAATCTATGTAAAACTAGTGATGTTGCAGGTCACTGTTTTGACTATCATGCGGAACAACCTCATCCAACGGTTGGGCACACCAATGTTATGGTGCTGCAGCCTCATAGGTAACTCCTCGATCCGGACATCTGGTATCCCAAGGGTAAATTCCTCAACATGCTGCTACAACTCAACAAGAGTCTCAACTAAATCCAAATCCTGTAGGACTGCTCTTCCGACTGTCCTCTCTGCTGGTTCTCCTGCTTACTGTGCAGGAACCATTGGTCGAACAGTACCTACATCTACAAACATAAAATATTTTTAGTTTAGTCTTGGAAACATCAAAAAACCCAAAAATATGTAAAAAACCCCAAAAAATAAAAACATGGTCAACATTTTACCTTTAGCACCCCATTAATTGTCTGCTGGTAAAATCAAATTTGGATCTTCATGAAAATCCATCCCTGCATATGGATGCTCCTCGATGAAGATATTATGTCTTCGGATCCAACTGAAGAATACAGTTGAAAATGAGATCGATGATTGACCAACATGTCTAGCCATCGGTTCGACCCACCACTACATCCGTGGATCTCTAGGACCAGCTAATCCCAGTGTCACATGCTGTGGCTGCATCAATGGAACTCGCTTCAAAACAAAAGTGATCAAAATAGACCCATACATGAAATTTTTGGTCTTACCACTTTTTACCTTGGTCAGTTGTTCTTTCATATGAAGGAGTACTGCTTCAGCCCAGTTGTACACAGTTGGCTTGAGACACTCAAGCGCATACTGCATGTATGATCTATTCGCGACATGTAGTGTCACATTTCCATCTAGTTTTGCGATAGTGAATAGGAGAGTGCGCAAAGGCATATCAAGCACATCTTTGATTTTTATCTTTAGATATTTAAGAGGCTCAGTTCCTAGTCGAAAAAACTGTCGGATGTAGTCCTTCACAGTTTCACCACCATGCGTAGAGCCCACAAGTGAAATGGGGGCACCACATCTCGACAAACATGTGAGAAAGTAGATGTCATCGACCAATATTAGGAGAAATTTGTCCCCAATGTGAAATGCCTGAATTTCTGGTTCCCATGAACAGATCAAGAACTGCGATAGTTCCATGTGTTGCCTCATCCCTCACAGTCGGAAGTACTTGAGCAACCCACAATCTCTGAGGGCTCTCATAGTGCCAGGATCATTTAGGGCAACCATGCCTTGTTCTTCATGTTATCTTTCTCGCCATGTAATCAACATTCTGATCTAATGAAAGTGTGAAATCAAACCATAGGCTAAGTTAGGATCCATTTCATGCAAAAAACTGGGAAGGTTTTGGGCAGAAACAAAGATACAACTTTCTGAATTGCGCCCAACGCACCCCTGAGTGAGAGACAAAGCATTGCATAGGAACTGGGCCTCTTTCTAGCCTCTCTGCAACACACTTTTCTACATTCAGGGGTGCTCTGGCCCTAGGACATTTTATATTTACCCTAGGGGCTCCAAAACCCTAAAAATTGTGCATGAAACTGAAAAAGATTTCATTCAATTGAAAGAGGAGGGTAAGATCTTCTACCTAGTCCAGACGACACGAGAAATGATCCACAAAATTTGTCGCAATCAGCTGCTAAAGTTCGAGGGTAAAATAGGCTCAGAGCACTAAAATCCAAATGGTAAAAATGACTTGGTAATTTCTTAATTTAATATTATTTTCGATTAATCTATGCATATTTAATGAAACGACTATGGTTTTACCCATTTTTACTATTTTAAACATGTATTGTTAATCCATTTGATGTTTCTTTGAGCAGGTTTGTAGCTGATTATAGTGAGTTAGTTGTGCATGATCGTGAAATGTGATAATGACCACCAAGCACAATTTTATCTCTTTTTCGAGCTTTGTTAAACATGAAAAAGGAATTCAAAGCACACTTTTATCCTCTTTTTTCGAGCTTTGTTAAACATGAAAAAATAATTCGAAGCACACTTTTAACTCTTTTTCGAGCTTTGTTAAATGTGAAAAAGGAACCCCCCTGGAGTTCTCTTTCAGCTCTTTTCGGACTCTCTAAATATGAAAATATTGTCGAGCACTTGTCCTTTCGAGCTCGTTAAAAGAATTGAAATGACATCTACTTAATATAAGTTTAACCCTTTTCCAGACTGAGATAGATTATGATTACGAAAAAGGAAAACCCTAGTCAAACATGGCTAGGAGGTTCCCTCAGGTATTATTTTACGATTTTTTCGGATCTGAGGGACTATTATACAAAAAAGAACTTGTGGCATTTTCTTTTAGTCCCCCTTTCAAACTCTCTAAACACAAAAAAGGACCGAGTTCTGACTGTTGTTAGACTCGTTAAAACATCAAATAAGGATGGACTTGTCCATCATGACAAGGTCAAGTTTCACCTTCACTAGACTCGTTAGAGCATCAAATAGTGATGGATTCACCCGAAGGGTGGAATTATACATCAAGCATATGTTATCCTCCTCAATATTGTTAAAAAATAAAGAGGTATTGGTCAACAATGAATGGGGAAAATTGGAAAGGGATAATACAGTTTAAGGTAGAAGATCACTCTTGAACATGGCACTTATTCATTTCATATCCATGAATTTTGGGTTGGGTAATCTGCTTGACGGCCTATCATACCTATGGTCTATCATACCATCCATCACTTCGGTTTTGGGTGAAAAGCTGCCAATTCATTTAGTCTCACCAATATGTTCAAGAGAATTCACTCAGTTATTCCTCATCCTTTACAATACTCATAAAACTTCATTGCATGACTACCATTCCTGACATTGCTTCATCAGTCACATTCTGTCTCCAAAATCATTACTCCCGTTTCATGTCGTTGATGAGGAAAACATCACTGCCCTCATGCAATGAGTCGCTTCCTGTCTACATCATCTCATCATCCAGGAAGTTGACTTAGAAACAACCTTTTAGTACTTTGGATCTTGCTTACATCAATGACAGGTTTCTCACTTCCGGCGACAGGTTGATATCACATGCCTTCGACCGAAAGACTTTGTTCGACATCAAATAATCTATTCACACCATGCAGAATGTACTGTAGTACCTTGAGAGCCATTATCATCAATGGTGGTTTCTCTCGTGTCTGTTAATGGCTCACATCATTGGCTGGTAATCAGGCAGTGTCTTCCCATGTTCGACATAAGATCATATATTTGCATGGTTAGACTCGTACTTTAAGCAATCGAGTGAACGAGATAGAAGACCCTAGATCTAGTTTCATGCATCTAGGCTGAAATTTCAGGAGAAGTACCAAATCATCCGTACGATGGTCATTATTCAAATAGTCATCCTATCATGGGTCTATATCTATAGACAGTCTGTATCTGTAGATGAATTTATGATGTTATGATAGTTTATGTGATGAGTATGGGGTATGCCTCCCTCAACAATTCATGTACAAGATGAATAGATATCATGATGTACTGTATTGTAATTGATGCAGGTCGATGTCCGCTTCAGTCCCTCCTCATCACGTCATAAAGAAAATCATTCAACATTTCATTTTTGACTTCATGCTTTATGTGGTATTATCACTTAATAATTTCTCAAGGTTAGAGAAATAATTTACCGAGGTAACCACAAACCTACTTTTGAGTTTAGGATCTAGCCCTCCTAAACCCAAAGAGGGCTCTCTCTATATGATTTAGCTTTATTTGAAATAGATATTAGGCTAGTTAATAAGTACATCGTTGGTTTTTGAATTGGTTTTGGTTGGAAATGCAGAGGAAGGCCATTGGGAAATGGAGTCAAAGAGGCTTGGGTGATCAATTTGCAGAAGTATCAAGCTTAAGTGAAACAGGGAAAGGTAGACATTACTATTGGATCCTTTAGATTTGGATGAAATGTAATAAAAGAAGAAGGAAGATTTAATCGAAACTAGGGAGCATTTAAGAATTCCCTAATCTGGATATAAGAATAGAGGCTCAATTGAAACTAGGGAGCAATGAAGAATTCCATAATCTGGATATCAGAAGAAAACATGTAGATTACTAGCAGTTAAAGGCAGAGTGTATGATTTCAACAGATTCTGTAGTAATACTCCTATTAGAAAATTCATAATTAAGAAAACAATAAAATCGAAACAAAGGAAATCACATATACAATGAGGAAAACTTCACCAGTAGATATAGCACATGAATCCTGAAACCACTGCTCTTTTATTAATGAAAATATTCACTTGAACTTAGTGGACTGCATCACCCTGAATGGTGAGGTTCTTGGTTACAAAATCCAACATCTATTACTTAAAATGATGAAGTATTCATACAAATTCTAAACTAAAATATCTTGAAAAAATATCAATATTTCTTACAAATATCTACAACTGTGTTACATAAATAGAACTCAAACATAGGACATTAAAAACTAATGAATCTACTTGGAACTATCTTTGTGAATTGATGGTGACAAAAAAGAGTAATTTGAATTTGATAGCAACTCTTATTTGATGAAGTGGCATCCAAGTCACTAACTATCTTTGAGCTTTTTCCTCCCGAATTTCTGAAAAATAGAGTCCTGAAATCCCTTTTTATATCTCAATCCAAGATATATGTGTAAAAAGTGAAAGAGGTTATTGTAGAAAAATATGTTTTCGAGAAAAAGCTCTCCCAGTTTCATAAAATTCTGATCCAGTTGTTCACAATAGGCTCCATAAAAAGATGTGTAAAACAAAACTTTGCACAATCTAAAAAATAGGCTGTGAAGATGTGAATGTATCTGTCATTATGTAATACCTGTGCATAAAGTGGGATAGGTTTTTGTAGGTTGGCATCTTAGGAAAATAAACCTCCTTGAGATTTGCAAGATTCATTTCTGATTGGCCACAATATTCTCTGCAAAATTATGACTAAATAGGAAGTTTATGTAAACAATGCTTTCAAATATTGTTTAAAATTTCCAAAACCATAATGGCTGTTAGAAAAGTGAGAGAGGTTTTTGTATATGAGGATGTTAGAAAAAAAAATATCTTTCAGATTTTGAAAATTCTTTCTCATCTGTTTGTTTGTTCCATTTGTCTTCTTTCACCTGTATGTAACCTTCTACTGAGTAAAAGCCTTTCCTCTCTGTTAGAACATTACTGTCTCTGTGATAATTGTCTTTTATTTTAAGGAAAACCACTTGAATTCTCTTTTTGAGAATCTAGAAGAAATAGGGTTTTAACTAGTATTAAAACTGTTTCCTCAATCTTCTGTTTTAATAACCTGCAAAAACTGAAACAATATATTAATGAAATACAGGTTTGCAGAGAGCAGATAATGGCTTCATTTGAATTGAGAATTTTGTGGACAGAGTCTGGATTTGTGGAGTTTTATCTCTGGCTGGCAGTGGTTCTTCTTCGTAATTTAAACAGAGATAGGTAATGACGAGATCTTATACTCTGGGAATTTTGTTGCTCATAGTTGGTGCAAGAGTCAATTAGTGTTTTAATTCACATTTGCGGGAGCGAGCAAGTGGTTTATAGTATAGTGGAAAGAGCGGATAGGCGGTTTATCGCAATGTGCAAGAGAAATTGTTGAGCGGTTTTCGCATGAGCAAAAGGTGGTTGGTGGTATTTTTTCTGGTGATGCGATCAAATGAAATGGCGCCACGTAGCTTGGAGCGGAGCTCCGAAAACCATGGTTATCACAAGGTTGGGGTGTGATTAAACATCGGGCAATGAAATGTGTGACAAGGCTTGCTGGCCATTAGATATGACCAGTGATGATCTAACGGATGGGATGATGCGATGGAGCCATGAGATCTGAAGGCATGGGACCCGAGGATTTACACTATGAAATAATTAAATACTGGTTTGAAAGGTATATAAGGGGGTTTAATATATAAAGTTAAATGTTAATACTAAAATGAATGTGGGGGGGGGGTTAAATACACTAAGTTTAACGTAAATATTATATCGAGAATGAATATTTACACAGTGGGTCCTGACATAGGGATTTTATCACTTAGACTTAGGATTAAAGTAATTTTATGGGTTTTTGGTGTATTTTTAAATGAAAAGGGAAATTAGTAAATGGGTTTTATAAAGAAAAATGAGTGAAATAAGGGGAAAGAGTAAAAATGAAGGAAAAAGGGGTATTTTTACAAGGGGAATGATTTTGAAGGGAAATTAGTAAATGAAATGACCAATTTTCTGATATCCATGCCTTGTGAAAAATGTTTCTACCTACCCATCAACTACCCTAACATTTTTTCTTGTTTTACATGGGTGCATTTGAGCTTGCAAACCCTTATTTATTTTTCTTCCAATCAACAAACTAACTAATTCTATCCTTATTTCTTCCACGGGATTAGATTAAACTGTTGAGCTCCTTATTTATTCTCTACCTAACTACTGATTTTCCAAGGTTAAATAGTTTGGCTAGATCTTTATTCTCTATCTATCAGCATGAAATTTAAAGCATGAAAAGTCAAGATTGAGCTATTTGACCCTCATGGATTGTGGCATTTAGGACAAGCTGCATACAACCTTATTTGCAAAAGTAAACTAATAGTAGTGGCATTTGAACGTGCAACACTTTCATGATCAATTTTAGTGGAGTTCATATTTAATATTCCTTTTTTGATCTTTGTTTCTTTTTTTCCTTTGATTGTTCTTTTAGGACTTACCCTCTTTTCATTTTTTAAATATGGGAAAACATTTGCAGAAAGCAAAGGTATGTACAATATTACAATATTTTAACATAGAAAATTCAAAATCATGAATCCTATTATTATAGGACCCTAACAATGGCTTCACATGGGGATGGCATCTCCTTGTGAGATGTCAAGAACATCGTTGACTAGTAGCCTTATCCATTGGGGCGATCCCAATCATGCATATGCTTTGTTGTATAATCTATGTGATTGAAAATCTTGAACTGAAATTGAATCTTTTCTACAAATTGAAATCTGATCTGAAACTAAAAGATGTTGCAACCTTAAAACTAGATTACTAAATCATCAAGACCTTAGAGCCTTCTTTTCAGTTATGAATCTTAACGACTTATTTCAATACTTGATTGAAAACTGAAATTGAAATAAACTAAAATTCTACCTACTTACTCTAATCAGCTGTCCAACTACTGGTTAGGTAAAATGAAAGAGCCAATGCAACCATTCAAGCATTATATACATTGAGGTATTTTGTTGCATGTGCTTGTTGATTGTCAAAACTGTAATTCTGCAAACCATTAGAAACTTGTCAATAGATGTAAAGATAAGGAAATACTCAATTTCCTTTTTTGACTCTAGAAATTGTACAAAAGGATATTCCAAGGTAAATACAAAAATGTTAACCTAATCCAAGCAACTTTTCATCTCTTCTGGATGGCCTCCATGCCATGAAACTAAAATGTTATCTCCCTGCAAAATTAATTGTTGATTTTCAAACAAGATTTGTGATGATATTTCTACTGATGAAAATGTTTGTCTGAAGAAGCTGTTATTATCTTGATTATGATTGCATGCATTTTTCAACACATCAGCTATTGGATCATGAAAAACTTGGAAGGATTGCTGCAACCTATTGCATATAGGCTTGAATGCAACTTCATAGATTTCTGCAGACTGCTTATCCTTTGTTTCAAAGATATTATACCACATTTCCTTTAAAAACTGAAATGATTCAAAACATAGCGGCATATAACTTTCCTATGTCATTTGATCAGGTACCTCAATGGAATTTGATATTTGTAATTGTGAAACTGAAGAATCCTGATCAAGATTTTAATTTTCTTCTTTGTTGTCAATAACAATATCTAAAGACTGCTGATTTTTTATTTTTTTAAAGTTGTCTTTGATAAACTAAAATGAAGAAAAACAAAGAGGTATAGATACATGATTTACTTCCCAATTTTCTGCACTTTCTTCTTCACTCTCGCGGCTGATCTGTATTGGATGATCACTGTATTCTAGCTGCTGAAATTGAGTTTCCTCATCCCACAAACTAGCTTCTGATTGCTCTGTAAAGTTAGCTTGAGTTTGGAGAACATAACTATCATCATAATGATCATACTTAGGCAAATCATCAAAATAAGGAATGTCATCAAACATACACATTAGATCCGCAGATTGCTTCTCCTCATATTGATCTATAAATCCATTTTCTAATCAATGGGAGTTGGGATTAGCAAAGTGTTCCTACCCAACAACCTCTTCTTTTTCTGCATGATGATCTTGAACAAAAAAATCATCTTTCATGGTGATATTCTGTATTATTTCTTCTATTTTACTTACCAAAATGTCAAGTTTTACCTCTGCAATGTTGTTCTTCTCTCCTTTTGCTTTCAACTTTTCCTTTCTTATTTGCAAATTAACTTCTACATCAATTGAAATATTTTGCATCTATTCAAGTGTTTATGGATCTCTTTCTCTTAATTGAAATTCTATTTCTGGATCAAAGGCACTTGGGTAATGCAAGAGAGCTGAATCAGGAGGAGGTCTTATATTTTATGGCAGTGAATAATAAACTTGATTAAATATGGAAGAAAATTGATGTATTGACTCATTTGGTTGTCTTTTCAATTGATTATATTCTTCTATGATTGCGAAAAGATTGACTTTGATTATCCATTTATCAAGGAAATTTTGGAAAGCTGTTGGAAATTTGAGATGTTTGCAATAGGCAGATTCTTGGACCAAATTTTAACTCTACTTTCCAAATAAAAAGAAAAATCCTGATCCTAACATCATCTTCATCAATCTCAAATAAATCCATATAATTTTCAAAACCTTGAATATGTTTTTCAGCAATGATGTTATCATTTTCTCCATCACACCGGGGGAGGTATTTGCAATAGTTATCAGGGAAATTATGGAGTACAGGAGGTAAGATGATGGGCTTATATCTATCAGGAAATTTACAAGGTACATGAATATGTATAGGAATTGTAAGATCAGTCTTGATTGCTTGAGGCTTATCAATTGGAAAATGATCATCAATAGTTCCATCAGAAAGTTGCTCAAAAGGATAATTTATATATGCACTCTTCAAAGGAAAATAATCAAATATTAGTCTAAGATCATCATTAAAATACAATATGCATTGACAAACCTTCTTGATAAGAAATAACATAATGTCTTGGATTAAGATCCAAGTTGAAAACTTGATATTCCCATGATGTTCTTCCAAGTTCATTTCTCCAGTGGAGTCTTGATTTTGAAACTTATTTGGAATTGGAGTTGCCAGGTGGATGATTTTAACCCTTGTGTGTCTGATCAATGTCCACCATCATAGATCAGATTTGATCCTTGTATAATCTTTCTAAAGAAGATGTTCTTCCCCAGTATGGTCGCCACTATGTTATCACTTAGTAATTTATCAAGGTTAAAGAAAGAATTTACCGAGGTAACCACAAACCTAATTTTGAGTTTAGGATCTAGCCCTCCTAAAATCAGAGAGGGCTCTCTCTGTATGATTTAGCTTTATTTGAAAAAGATATTACGCTAGTTAATAAGTACAAAGTTGGTTTTTTGTTAGGTCCCTATATTACTAGTATAGTCCCTTATTGTTGTTAGTGTAACCCCCTTATTGTTATTATTGTACCCTTGTAACCCCCATATTGTTATTATTGTGCCCTTAAATTAATATTGTTAGGTCGGCTAGGATTACATTGTGGCTCCATGGACTCCTATATATAGAAAGGAGTTTTTATAATTTGAATCATCCAAGAATTGTTCATTCATGTAATGTATTGGAGGTTTCCCCCTTGAAGTGGCTTATTTCTAAGGCATTGATATCTCTTTTCTTATCTTTTTGGAGGTGGTTTCACAACATTTGGTATCAGATCTTTGAGATTCTAGGGTTTCGCTGCTCCAAACAGGTCATCGTGGAATTTTCGCTATAATTTTTTTTCTACGAAGGTTTAGAATCTGAAATTTTTAGAGTGTGAAGTCAAAATCCTAAGGAACATCGTCACAAAATTTCAGAGCTTGGTTCGTAATATTTTTGGAGATATGATCTGTGCAAGTTAGGTCATTTTGCAGGCTCTTGAATTTAACCTAAACAGGTCATCGTGGTATTTTCGTAATAAATTTTTTTCTACGAAGGTTCAGAAGCTGAAATTTTTAGAGTGCAAAGCCGAAATCCTGAGGAACATCATCGCAAAATTTCAGATATTGGTTCGCAATATTTTCAGAGATATGATCCATGGAAGTTAGGGCTTTTTGAGGCTTTTTAATTTCATCTCAAAGAGGTGATCGTGGGAAAATATTCATAGCTCTCTCTCTCTGAGCATCGGATTGGAATGCTGTAAAAAGTGGCTACAAGTGCACGAACTGCAGTTTTCAGTCTATCAATTTCAGAGCCAAAGGAGGCAACAATGACACGTGGCAAGTCGTACAAATTCGCTCTACTGAACCAGTCCAAAATTGGGTTAGTGTGGGAGATTTGACATATATTTTTCTTGAAGAATCCAAATCAGATCAGACATGTGGCATTTGAAAGAAGCTTTAGAGGGCTACTGCAGGGATGAATTTTAGATATTGAGGATCCTCAATTATAGAGATAATTCAATTTCAATATCGAGCTCCTCAAAAGCAAGTAAAAGGTGTGTATTTTTTTTTCCAAACTGCATAAGTCTTTTTTGAAGAATCAAGTTGAATTGATTCCAAGGGCATATTGTAGAATAGATATCAGTATTGGATTCTAAAATGGCCCCTAAAAATAATTCAACACCCATTAAGCCTTTAGAAATCTCTACTATGACTCATGAAAACGAAGAATGGCAACATGACATTTCAAAATTACAAGAGCAAGTGCAACAAATTTCGCTCTTGCAAAGAGAAACAAAAAATGACATGGAAGTTTTGAAGAAAGGCGTGGAAACTAAGATGGATGGTTTGAAGAAAGGTGTGGAAGCTAAGATGGATGGTTTGAATAATGACATGGAATATAAGATAGATGGCATGGAAGCTGGCATGGAATCTAAGATGGATGACATGGAAGCTAAGATCGATGAGAAAATGGAAAACATGAAGAATGATCTAAAAGAAGACATGGAAGGTTTGACAAAGTTGATACAAGAAATTTTTCCTAATGGTGAAAAGATAGTAGAGGAAACTCATGTTGAGAAAAAAATAAATGTTAATTATGATTTCATAAACTCTAATGTTGGCGGGAAGAACCACCATATTCCAAAAATGGATATGAGGAATTTTGATGGAAATGATCACCTTAACATGAATCTTATAGATGGATGGCATATTTTGATCTACATAATGTGCAAAACACACAAAAGGTACGCATTACAACTTTACATTTAGAACAAAATACATTTGTATGGTATCGATGGCTTTGCTCCTGTAAAAAAATTGTCACTTGGTCAATTTTTACGGAGGAAATGATAGCACATTATGAGGATACAGAGAGCAACACCTTATTTAGCCAATTGATAAATCTCAAACAAAAGAGTTTAATGGGGGAGCACATTGAGGACTTCCAAAAATTGAATATAAGGGTAACTGATATTCCAGAGGAACACAAGATTGATCTCTTCATAGTTACTTTAAAGGATAAAATCCAACATGAAGTTCATGTTTTGGAACCTGATTCATTGGAGAAGGCTTTCAGGTTGGCAAGAAAAATTGAATGTAAAATTATGGCGACAAGGAAGCCTACCACTCACTTCTATAAAGAGGGAAGTGTTGCTACTCCTAGATTTCACAACCTACAAGGTTGACACCACAACAATTTGAAGAAGAAAGGGCAAAAGAGCTTTGCTACAGTTGTGATAGAAAATACACTAAAGGTCATAAGTGTGCTGAGAAGAAATTATTTTACATAGATTGTGAAGAGGAAGAAAAAAATGAACAAGAAGAGGATATACACCGGGAACCAACCCAAGAAGAGGAAGAAATGAGTCCAACCATATCGTGTAATGCATTGGCAGGAATTACCACTCCTCAAACTCTCAAGATAGAAGGAAAAAGTAATAGTGCTGATTGATTCAGGTAGTACCCATAATTTTATTCATTGTAAGGTAGCCAAGGAATTGAATTGTTTCCTATACCCAACACCAAAATGTCAAGTGATGGTTGCAAATGGAGGAACTATAAATTGCTCTGGAAAATGCCATAATATCAAGCTAACCATGGGGGAACATGTATTGAATAGTCCAATGCTTTCCATTCCTATGGGAGGTGCTGATGTTGTACTAGGAGTACAATGGTTACAATCTTTGGGGATGGTAGCTTTTAATTTTCAAGAACTTTTCTTGAAATTTTTTTCAGAAGGAAAGGAAGTCGAATTACGGGGTATTGCGGGGAATCCAGGAAGGATAATAAGCTCTAATGTCATGACAAAGCTTCTAAAGAAAGAACAACGAGGCGTAATTGCACAATTATGCTCACTAGAAGTTCCAACATCAAAATCATCTATTTCTGCAGATCTCCAAAAAATCTTGGACAATCATTCCAAGGTGTTTGAAACTCCCAAAGGACTCCCACCTATTCGTGATCATGATCATGCTATTCATTTGATTCCAGGAAGTGTTCCTCCAAACATAAGGCCTTATAGATATCCTTATGTCCAAAAGAGCGAAATTGAACGTATGATTGCAGAAATGTTAGAGGCGGGTATAATTCAACCTAGTCAAAGTTCTTTATCTGCTCCTGTAGTATTGGTACACAAGAAGGATGGTTCATGGCGCATGTGTCCAGATTATAGAGAGCTCAATAAGCTCACCATTAAAGATAAAATTCCCATTCCTGTGATTAATGAATTATTGGATGAATTACATGGAGCAATTTATTTTACCAAATTGGATCTTCGTTCAGGGTATCATCAAATTAGAATGAAGACTGAAGATATTTTGAAAACAACATTTTGAACTCATGAGGGTCATTATGAATTTTTTCTCATGCCTTTTGGCCTTACCAATGCACCTTCAACATTTCAAGGGTTGATGAATTCCATTTTCAAACCCACCCTTAGAAAATTTGTGCTAGTATCTTTTGATGATATACTAATCTACAGCAGGTCTTGGAAGGATCATGTTCAACATGTTGACAGGGTGCTCAAACTATTGCAGGAGAAACAATTATATGCAAAAACATCCAAATGTTTCTCTGGAGTACAAGAGGTGGAATATATGGATCATATTGTATCTCACGAGGGTGTTAAGGTAGACCCTAAAAAAATTAAAGCCATTAAGGAATGGAAGGTCCCCACAACCATAAAGCAGTTGCGAGGATTTCGCGGGTTAACAGGGTATTATCAAAAGTTTGTTAACAATTATGGGAGAATAGCAACACCTCTAACAACATTATTGAAGAAAGATGAATTTTCATGGACTCTTGAAGCAGCTAAGGCCTTTGAACATCTTAAAGAGGCAATGTGCCTAGCACCAGTCTTAGCTACGCCAGACTTCACAAAAACCTTTATTGTGGAATGTGATGCCTCAGGAAATGGAATTGGTCTTGTTTTAATGCAAGAAGGAAGACCCATTTCTTTTGAAAGTCGTCCAATCAAAGGAAAGTATTTACATAAACCTATTTATGAGAAGGAAATGTTAGCAATACTGCATGCACTAAAGAAATGGGGAACTTACCTAATGGGAAGACACTTCAAGGTAAAAACTGATCATGATAGTCTTAAACACTTTTTGGAACAAAGACTATCTTCAGAAGAGCAGCAAAAATGGGTCGCAAAGATGTTGGGTTATGACTTTGAAATAATCTACAAAAAAGGAAAGCTTAATGTTGTTGCAGATGCACTCTCAAGAAAGAATGAAGAGGTGGAAGCATTGCTTTGTGCATTTCTATTATCCAACCAGATTGGATAACCGAAGCAAGAGATGAATGGAAGAAGGACAAAGATGTATGGACACTCATTCAAAAGTTGCAGCAAGATCCTAGTACATCTGATACATTTAGTTGGAAAAATGATTCCTTATGGTACAAAGATCGCTTATATCTTTGTAAAAATTCCCAACTAAAACAAAATATTCTTCTGGAATTGCACACTTCTCCTTTAGGAGGACACTCAGGATTTTTAAAAACTTACCACAGGGTGAAGAAAGAATTTTTTTGGGATGGCCTTAAATCCGATATTCAAAAGTTTGTGGCGGAATGTTTGGTTTGCCAGCAGAATAAAGTGGAAACAATTAAGACCCCAGGACTTCTACAACCTTTATCCATTCCAAGTCAACGTTGGGAGGAGAGTTCAATGGATTTTATCACAGGTTTACCTAAGTCCGAAGGAAAGAGTGTCATCATGGTGGTAGTTGATAGACTTACCAAGTATGCACACTTTTGTGCATTATCTCATGCATTTAAAGCAAGTACAATTGCTACTACATTTATGGACACAATTCAAAAGCTGCATGGAAACCCAAGGGTTATTGTGAGCGACAGAGATCCCATTTCTACTAGAAATTTTTGGACGGAGTTATTTTCTTGTTTGAGTACTCAATTAGCTCATAGCTCATCTTATCATCCTCAATCCGATGGTCAAACTGAGATAGTAAATAAATGTTTGGAAGGATATCTTCATTGTTTTGTATCTGATAAACAAACACAATGGGTCAAGTGGTTACCTCTCGGTGAATGGTGGTATAACACTTCCTTCCATACTGCAGAAAAAATGACCCCATTTATGGCACTTTATGGATATCATCCACCATCCATCACATCATATTTAAGAGAAAATTCGAAGGTTCAAGCAGTGGAAGATCACATCGAGCATCAACAAGAAGTTCTCCAACTCTTAAAGGACAACTTGAATTTGGCACAAAATCGAATAAAACAACAAGCAAATCAACATCGCAGCGAGAGAAGTTTTGATGTAGGAGACTAGGTATTTTTACGGCTACAACCATACAAACAAATGTCCCTCAAGCAAGCTAAGAAGGATAATAAATTATCGCCAAAGTACTATGGTCCTTACAAGGTGTTGCAAAATATTGGTACTATGGCATACAAATTGGAGTTTCCTTCTTCTTCATGAGTGCATCCAATTTTCCATGTTTCATTCTTAAAGAAGGTTATAGGTGAAAATCTTCCAATTCAAACAATATTGCCAGAACTTGATGAGGAAGGAAAAATCATATTGGAACCTGAAGCGGTTATGGAAACAAGAACTCAACAGCTACGAAATCGATCAATTTCAGAGTATCTCATCAAGTGGAAGAACTTACCCACTGAAGATTCTACAGGTGAGCATGAGAATTTTATACAAAAGCACCCAGAGCTACTCAAGCGTTGAGGACAACACTTTTTTGAAGGAGAGGGGCATGTTAGGTCCCTATATTACTAGTATAGTCCCTTATTGTTGTTAGTGTAACCCCCTTATTGTTATTATTGTACCCTTGTAACCCACATATTGTTATTATTGTGCCCTTAAATTATTATTGTTAGGTCGGCTAGGATTACATTGTTGCCCCATGGACTCCTATATATAGAAAGGAGGTTTTGTAATTTGAATCATCCAAGAATTGTTCATTCATGTAATGTATTGGAGGTTGCCCCCTCGAAGTGGCTTATTTCTAAGGCGTTGATATCTCTTTTCTTCTTTTTTTGGAGCTGGTTTCACAACATTTTTGAATTGGTTTTGGTTGGAAATGCAGAGGAAGGCCATTGGGCAATGGAGTCAAAGAGGCTTGGGTGATAAATTTGCAGAAGTGTCAAGCTTAAGTGAAACAGGGCAAGGTAGACATTACTACTGGATCCTTTAGATTTGGATGAAATTTAATAAAATAAGAAGGAATACTTAATCGAAAGTAGGGAGCATTTAAGAATTCCCTAATTTGGATATAAGAATAGAGGCTCAATCGAAATTAGGGAGCAATGAAGAATTCCCTAATTTGGATATCAGAATAAAATATGTAGATTACTAATAGTTAAAGGCAAAGTGTATGATCTCAATAGATTCTGCAGTAATACTCTTGTTAGACAATTTAGAATTAAGAAAACAATAAAATGGAAACAAAGCAAAGCACATATACAATGAGGAAAACTTCACTAGTAGATATGGCAAATGAATCCTGAAACATCTGCTCGTTTATTAATGCAAATAGTCACTTGAACTTACTGGACTACATCACCCTGAATGGTGAGGCTCCTCGTTACAAAATCCAACATCTATTACTTCAAATGACGAAGTATTTATACAAATTCTAAACTTAAATATCTTGAAAAAATATCAAGATTTCTTACAAATATCTACAACTGTGTTACATAAATAGAAATCAAACATAGGACGTTAAAAACTAATGAATCTACTTGACACTAGCTTTGTGAATTTCTGGTGACAAAGAAGAACAATTCGAATTTGATAGCAACTCTTATTTGATGAAGTGGCATCCAAGTCACTAACTGCCTTTGAGCTTTTTCTTCCAGAATTTCTGAAAAATAGGATCCTGAAATCATTTTTTATATCTCAATCTGAGATAGATGTGTAAAACATGAAAGAGGTTATTGTAGATAAATATTTTTTCAAGAAAAACATCTCTCAGTTTCCTAAAATTACGCTCCAATTGTTCACAATAGGCTTTGCAAAAAGATGTGTAAAACATAACTTTGCACAGTCCGAAAAATAGGCTGTGAAGATGTGCATTTATCTCTCATTATGTAATAGCTATGTATAAAGTGGGATAGGTTTTTGTAGGTTGGCGTCTTAGGAACATAAAAATCCTCCAGTTTTTCAAGATTCATTTATTATTGGCCACAATATTGTCTGCAAAATGATGACTAAACAGGAATTTTCTGTAAACAGTGCTTTCAAGAATTGTTTAAAATTTCCAAAACCATAATGGCTGTTAGAAAAGTGAGAGAGGTTTTTGTATATGAGGATGTTAGAAACAAAAATCTCTTTCAGATTTTGAAAATTCTTTCTCATCTGTTTGTTTTTTCCATTTTTCCTCTTTCACCTGTATGTAACCTTCTGCTGAGTAAAAGCCTTTCCTCTCTGTTAGAACATTATTGTCTCTATGATAATTGTATTTTATTTTAAGGAAAACCACTCGAATTCCCATTTCGAGAATCTAGAAGAAACATGTTTTTAACTAGTATTAAAATTGTTTCCTCAATCTTCTATTTTAATAACCCGCAAGAACTGAAACAATCTATTAATGAAATACAGGTTTGTAGAGAGCAGATAATGGCTTCATTTGAATTGAGAATTTTGTGGACAGAGTCTGGATTTGTGGAGTTTTATCTCTGGCTGGCAGTGGTTCTTATTCGTAATTTAAACAGATATAGGTAATGATGGGATCTTATAATTTGGGAATTTTGTTGCTCATAGTTGGTGCAAGAGTCAATTAGTGTTTTAATGCACATTTGCGGGAGCGAGCAAGTGGTTTGTAGTATCGTGGAAAGAGTAGAAAGGCGGTTTATCGTAATGTGAAGGAGAAATTGTTGAGCGATTTTCGCATGAGAAAAAGGTGGTTGGAGGTATTTTTTTTGGTGATGCGATCAAATTAAATGACGCCATGTAGCTTGGAGCGGAGCTTCGAAAACCATGGTTATCGCAAGGTTGGGGTGTGATTAAATATCAGGCAATGAAATGTGCGACAAGGCTTGCCGGCCATTAGATCTGGTCAGTGATGATCTGACTGATGGGATGATGAGATGGAGTCGCGGGATCTGAAGGTGTGGGACCGGGGGCTTTACACTATGAATTAATTAAATACCGGTTTGAAAGGTATATAAGGGGGTTTAATATATAAAATTAAATGTTAATAATTAAATGAATGGGGGGGTTAAATACACTAAGTTTAACGTAAATCTTATATCAGGAATGAATATTTACACAGTGGGTCCCGACATAGGGATTTAATCATTTAGACTTAGGATTAAAGTATTTTTATGGGTTTTTGGTGTATTTTTAAATGAAAAGGAAAATTAGTAAAGGGGTTTTATAAGGAAAAATGAGTGAAATAAGGGGAAAGAGTAAAAATGAAGGAAAAAGGGGTATTTTTACAAGGGGAATGATTTTCAAGGGAAATTAGTAAATGAAATGACCAATTTTCTGATATCCATCCCTTGTGAAAACTGTTTCTACCTACCCATCAACTACCCTAACGTTTTCTATTATTTTACATGGGTGCATTTGAGCTTGCAAACCCTTATTGATTTTTATTTCAATCAACAAACTAACTAATTCTATCCTTATTTCTTCCAAGGGCTCAGATTAAACTGTTGAGCTCCTTATTTATTCTCTACCTAACTACTAATCTGCCAAGGTTAAACAATTTGGCTATATCTTTATTCTCTATCTATTAGCATGAAATTTAAAGCGTGAAAAGTGAAGATTGAGCTATTTGACCCTCATGGATTGTGGCATTTAGAACAAGCTGCACACAATCTTATTTGCAAAAGTAAACTAATAGTAGTGGCATTTGAACGTGCAACACTTTCATGATCAATTTTAGTGGGGTTCATATTTAATATTCCTTTTTTGATCTTTGTTTTTTCTTTTACGACTTACCCTCTTTTCAATTTTTAAATATGGGAAAACATTTGCAGAAAGAAAAGGTATGTCTAATGTTACAAGATTTTAACATAGAAAATTCAAAATTATGAATCCTATTATTATAGGACCCTAACACGAAGCAGCTGTTACAGGTCGATTTGGGCATTATCCCAAGACACATATCTGTATTCATTAGGGTGTATCATACTCTAAATTGGTTGCTACATGCCCTAAACAATTCTTCACATTGATGCTCTTCCTTCATGAAAGTTTCAATGCTTAGATGCCAGTTGAAGTGCCTTATCAATCCATACACGCACCCGTAGATAGCTGTAACTACTTTGTAGAGCGTCTACTCCCATGCAAGGCTGCGTTACAGAGGATCTAGGCCCACTTTGGAGTGTGTTGGTCGATTGGTAGCAAATTGTTCATTGGATTCTATGAATCTCCCAGACTTCTAGTGACTTCTAGAAGTTGTTCCAACTCTCACCTCATTTGATAGCCTCGAATTTGGAACCCGTGAAGTCATTAAACCTCTTATCCTCCTATTCCCATGAACAAGGAAACCTCTTCATCCATTTTTGGGAAATCCATTAAATGATTCATTTATTTCAAACTACCTTCATCTACATATAAATAGAGCACTGAAAATAATTCACAAGAGAGCAATAATTTGTGTTAAGTAGAGTTATGATGGTTGGATATCAACTCTTGAAGGTGTGTGCATGTACTATGATGTTGCTGGATTGTTGATGCTGGATGTGATGAGGATGGGACTCAAGCTGGATGAGTGACGACAAATCGATCAACTGGTTGTACTCTTCCTTCTACTTCATAATAAAGACATTTGTTCCTTTCATAATGCATGTGTCAATGATGTTATATGTGTATTAATGAGTTTAATTGATTCAATTTGTTTAATATGAATAGATCAAATTGCCTTTATGTTAATTATTTTATTCTGTTTGCCATGGCAGGTATAAATCGAGCGAATTAAGTTGGATTGAGAGCGACGAAAGTGACGAAGGGAGGCGAGGGAAAGCGAACAGATTACAAGTAGGTTTCTCTCCCTTTATCTATTCACATTAAGGAAAATATCATATATCTTTCTTTCTATTGTTCTAAATGAACTACCCACTTAGGGAAATCATACTTATCCGTAGGTTTGTATTTCTGTAAAACAACCTCCCTCATGATTCTTGAACCCCCATATGAATTTTGAGCATCTGCATGACCCTTGGACTTCCTAGTGACTCTTACATTCCATGTGTGATCCTTAGGCTTCCACAGTTTTTACAATTTCTAATTTTGGAAATTAAAAAATTACATTCCACCAAAATTGTGGCAAGAAAACATGGACCAAAATAACACTATTGTGTTCACATTTTTAGAAGCTACAATTTGGCGACTATCACATGAGACTTCATTGTAATGTGTCAATGCCTAGTTCTTTCCTTTGTTGTTATTTCTTCAATTCTTCATGGTAGATCTGAAATGTACTTCATATTCACTCTCTAAAGGGTTTGTATATAGTATAATATCCTTTCAAGTTATCCTGGCTTGTCGTCTATTTGTTGTAGTTCAAAATTCCTTTATCTCTTGCATGATGGTATCTTTGTGTCTCATCTCCACAAGTGTCTTCTTGAAACCTCTCCTTGATGACATCCTTGGACATCATCTACCATGTTAAGATGATAGGAACTATAAAATAAATCCACTCATGGCAAGACAATATCAGTCCCAAAATCACATATTCTACCTTGTTTTCTCATGCAAGATGTTGACTATGATGGGACAATGTGGTAGTACTAAGAGAGAGGCCTTCTTGGGCATAGGGCACGGGTTCAGGAGGCAAGAGGTGGAGGTTTGGGCACTGGAAGTGCACACTGCGCTAGGGAAAGAGAGAGGGACAAGCTTGGGTGCAGAGCATAGATCCTGGAAGCAATGCCTAAAGGATAGACGATTGAGGATGTGTAGTGAGCTATGACTGAGAGGGAGTCTCCAGGTTGAGTGTAGGTCACACTTGCAAGAGCAAAGGATTGACCTTACTATCCACTGAGAGTTCATAATGGACTCCATAAGGTAGAGTTGTCAAGGCTTGGCACAAAGCGCAGGTGTAAGCAACAAAAGGTTGATAACTTTGATCTATAGACGTGTGATGCGCTTGTGAAGGGAGGTGACCTTAGGATAGGTTTGGGGCATAGGTTTAGGAGACTAGAGCTTCACAAATGAGGCTTGGAAATGCGAAATTCTCTCATCACTTGGCTGAAGTTTGAATGTGTTCATAACTTGTAAATGATGTGAGGGCAAGGAAGAACTCCAAAATTGACTAAGTGTAAGATCAGTGGGATGTGTGTGTGTGTGAGAGAGAGAGAGAGAGAGAGAGAGAGAGAGAGAGAGAGAGAGAGAGAGAGAGAGAAAGCATAGAAATAGGTCTTGAACATGATCACACACACACACACACATACATAATCGAACTCATGGAAATTAAATGCACAATACCTGAAACCAACATGCATACATTGAAACAACAACAAAATGACTTTAATATGAATGTGTAATAGTTAGGGCGCAAGTCTTTACTACGCAAGTGTCAACTACAATAAAAAAGTGCGCTAGGTTATGGGAGTGTGTCCAACACATGTTCTTGTTAGAGACAAGATCAATTAAAGCAAGAGAGTGTGTTGGAGCTTCCTCTAAAAGGTGCGTTAGAGATGCCTCTAACAAAAAATGACACTCCGAGTTTCTTCAAAAAGGAAATTTAACACTTAGAAAAAAAATAAAAAACAAATGTGGAACAAACTTAATGACTTGAAAAAATAGATCACACGATCATTAGGAGGATCCAAAATTTGAATATAGGCAAAATTTTTGAGGGTGTTGTAGTAGCTACAACTCTTTGTGATTCACTAGAAGAACCCCAAATTATCTGTTTAGGTCTAATTTTACGCACCAAGTCTAGCCTTCAGGAAGTATTGATTCACCATGTAGATCACCCCAACTTCCTTACTTATCCCCGTTATGAATTTAGTCTGTCCTATTCCTCTTTTAAACTCAAAAATATTTACAAAACTTGACATATCTCAAGTTTTTAGATTGGGGAGAAGGATCATATATATTCGAGAGTTGAAGATGATCAAAGTTTTAGTGTCATCTTTGGTGTTTCTTTGCTGCCAATATGCCTGTTCAATGATCCAATGGAGCCACTTCAAGGAATCATAAGCGTTGCTTCAATACCAACAAGCTTGTTCAATACCCCTACGAAGTTGCTTGCTTCACCTCTTTGCAGAGGAAGCCTTTCTCTTCTTTCACCCTTTATTTTATTTTCAATATTGTTTTGGCATTTATTAGGCGTTTATTTATCTAGGTGGAAGAGGGATCCTGACTTATTTTATGAGCAAGATAGGTTGTTATTTTTTTTGCAAAGAATCTTATATATATATATATATATATATATATATATATATATATATCTGAAATTAATTTTCTCTCTTAGGTTTCCTCCTTTCCCTTATGTACTTGATTGAATCGACATGTATAAACACCATTTAATTACAACGCCGAGTCAAGGAATGAAGATCCTAAAAATGATACGAGCATCCTAGTTCCACTAAAGCTTTTTGTTTCAAATTAATCACATTTTCCATTCAGACATGATTTAGCTTAAAGATATTCAGACCCAAGAAAATAACAGGGCTAAAATTTCACCAAGCATTGTTAGTCGTCACAATTCCCTTTTGAAATTTCACCACATTTTCTTAGATCAAACCAAGACATTTTCACATGAGATATTATTTATATACAATGATTGATAAAAAATACGTAGAAATGAAAGAGACAAAACATGATGCAAGACAAGAAATATAAATGAATGACATGAAATGAAAGCAATATGTACAGGTTGGAAACACATCCTAGGGTTGCAACTGAAACTAATTCTTTAAATCTTGGACATTGACGGGAAGAGAGTCAATCCTCCCATTTAAAGATTGAATATGGTAAGTTTGAGGGCCATTTTTTTCATGAATAGTGAAAGGTATGATCCACAAGGTGTGGAAGTTGGTGTGTTTGCCCTTTTCTTCATCGGATTTGTCCCATTTCAAGACTAGGTCTCTCACACCAAATCCTTTATTACCTGCAAATTTCTTGTCAAATCATTTTTTGATAAGTTCCTGGTGCACGGAAAACTTCTCCTTAGTTTTGTGCCTTCTTCCTCAAATTTGAGGAGGGTGTCTATCCTACTATGAAAAAACAGACATGGTTTACCTCAATATTCTTAGGGAAGTTGTAAGGCTAGGAGGTACAAGTTCAGAGGTATGATAACTTCTTTTCCATATATAAATAAGTAAGGTGAAATTCCAAGAGAGGGTTTGGGTGTTACTCAATCAACCCGTAGGGCATTCACCAAAGTGTTATGTCAGTTTTGTTGCTCACTGAAAAAAAAAAATTATTCAAAATTCGGATTAGATTCTTATTAGTTGATTCAGCCAAACCGTTTCGCTAAGTAGTTAGATGAATGATTTATCACAATACTATTTTCCAAAGAAAAATGATATATTTTCAATGACGAAAAGTAAGTTGTGTTGCCAAATACAAGTGACGTAAGAATGCCGAACTTGGTAATGATGATTTGTTTGATGCCTTGGATGACTTCTTGTTATTTCACTTGTCTTAGTGGAACAACCTCAACCCATCAGGTGAAATAATTTGTGGCAGTTAAATATACCAATGCTATTTTTATGAATGTGGAAAAATCTATTCAATGACTTCTAATCTCCAATGTTGAAATGTAATGGGGTAGTTGACCTCTTCTCATGACCATCACATCTTTGACAAGCAGGTAATTTGAGAGCATAGGTGTGTGCATCTTTGAAAAGTGTTGGCCAGTAATACCCAACCCGCATCACTTTATGAGCATAGTATCACCCACGTAATTCCCACCAACTGGTCTATCATGAAGATATTTTAAAACCCTGTCTGAATCTAGAAATTCCAAGCATATAAGCAAGACAACGTTGTGGTGCCTTCATAAAAGCACACCATGAACAATATGATAGGATAGTGCTTTAAGAGGAATAACCCTTTTCTGCTTTGTTGATAAGTGCAAGGGAAAGGTGCCTTGTTCTAGGTATTGTCGCACATTAGTGTATCTAGACAAGGTTGCATTTGTTGTGGTCACTCAATCAACGTTATACATATCGATTTCTTGTTCCTAACTAGATGAGTCCTATTTTGGCGAGTTAAATGCTACCACAATGAGCTGGACGAGACCATGGAATTTGATAGTGTGAATAGCTTTATATTTCAAACCACACTCTTGTAAACTTGTCATCCAATTCGCTCTCCGTTCTCCCAGCTCTTGTTGTACAAATAGAGATCTAATAGTTGGGTGAGGAACGAATATGATAACATTATTTTTGAGAAGGTAAGGCCTAAAATGCTTCACCACCTTATATATTGTGTATCCTTTTTTATCTATGGCAGGATAGTTTAATTATGATCCCTATAGCCCTGCACTCATAAACGAGATTGGTCATTCATTGTCTTAATTGTCTTTTTGAGTCAGGATAATTGCGATCGATGGGTTGAAAGAAAAAGTGTATAAAAAGAAATATTTAGTTAAGTCTGGACTATAGAACGTCAGGGCCTCGGCTATCACTTTCTTGATCTAGGCAAAAGAATCCTTTTACTTATGATCCTATTTATATGTTGTGCCCTTCTTAATCATAGCTTGCGAAGGTTTAACAATTTGTGCATAATCAAAGATAAACCTTTGGAGAAAAAATATCTTTCCCAAAAAGGACCGCATAGCTTTCTTATTTATAGGATAGGGAATCTGAGCAATAGTTATGACTCGTTCTAGGTCCACTTTGATTCCACTCTTTGCTATGATGTGTCCCAAAAGATTTCCTTAGGACACTGCGAAGGTGCTTTTGGTAGGATTCAATGATATGCCAAATTTTTGACACTGCTTGAAGATTTGCTTTAGATGATGAAGATGAGTTGATATTTTCTTGGAAAAAAACTGTGACATCATCCAAATATACGAATACACTCTAGTCGACGAATCCTTGGAACAAGATGTCCATAGTCCGTTTAAATGTCGCACTAGCATTGATTAGGAGAATTGACGTTCGATTAAATGCGAATTTACCCCATTTTGTTCTAAACGTTGTCTTTAATGTATCAGGTTCTGCTACAAGAACTTGGTTGTAACTTAAAAATCCCTCAAGCAATGAGAATATTTCAGATCCAGATACCATCTGGAGATTCTACTCCATTGATGACATATGATAATTGTTTTTATCAGAAGTCTGGTTTAGATTTCATAAATCTACACATAAGCATATTTCACTGGATTTCTTCATGACCATAAATAGGTTTGATACCCAAGTAGAGTGAAAAACTTTAAAGATTACATGAGCATCCAACAAATTCTTCAATTCTTTATGTACCAAGGGTTCAAGTGTAGGATGAAATTTCCTCAAATTTTGTTGAAATGGATTAACCCCTTCCTTTATCAGTATCACATGCTAAATGATTCCCCTATCATAAGTTTTCAAATCATCATAAGTCCACGCAAATACATCTTGATATTGTTTGAATAAATGAATAAATATATTTTTAGTCTCGATGAGAACAATATGTACCGAGGTTCACATACTTTGGATCTTCTTTGGTCCCTAAGTTAACCTTTTCGTGCAACAATCTAGAAATTTAGGTCTTTGTGTTCATTGGTCCCCTAATTTTTTTTTGTAAGTCATAGATATTTTCTAGCAACACTAAACCCTTAGGCATGAGATTTCCAATATGCGCTTCAACTCCATCTCGTAATGACTTCTCGTGCTCATCCTTATCGATTGCTGCATCTTTAAACACATCAACATTTGCCATAAAATCTAGTATATGTTGATCATCATTGAACACACGTAAATTAGTTATGTTGTTATGAATAAACGACTTATACATAATTTCAACAGAAAAAAAAACATCTCTTAGTGGTGATAACCTAGAAATTGTTTTTGCTAAAGTGGCTGCAACTACATTATTAATCCTAGGAAAAAAATTAATATTAAATGCTTGAAATGAATATATAATCCACCATACATCTTGTTGATAGATTTTAAGATTAGGTGAAACATAGTGAATTGTTTTTCGTACCTAACGCATGAGAATCTCTGAATTTCCTATTACCTTTAAAACCTTTACCTCGATGCCGATGAATTTATTTAATCTAAGTATGAGTGCTTCATATTCTACAATGTTATTCATGCACTCAAGCTCCAATCGACATGAAATTATATATTTTTTTATTTTGAGGGTCAATCAAGATGTGACCAGCTCAAGCACCCTCCTGTGCCTTAGAACCGTCAAAATACAAACTCAAAATGTCAATAGAAAATGGGTTAGATTTTACACTAATAATATTTACATCTATAATACAACGATCATTATCACCAGTTTGAGTTCAAGGAAGGAGTTCCAACTGGGTGTCTAGCGGTACAAAAGATGGTTGCGCAAGATAACATCCAAGATCAGTTTCTGAAAAGCAATTTTCGAATATCTCTTGAACAAAGTTGATAGGCTCATTGTTTCCTTCAAGTGTCGTGACAATATACTTCATTAATGGCTCACTATCAACTCGAATCAGATTATTTTTTCCCTTGTAAGGAAGCCATAAATGGGACTAGGGTGTGGCAAAATAACCTTGTAACTTGCTAGACCAATCTCTTCTTAGAAGTAACCCGTAGGCCTCCGGGATGTCCATGATAACAATGGAAATGAATTAGTGAAATCTACGATCAAAGGATAAATGAATTATAACATTGTTTACTTCACCAGTTTCTTGCACTTGTGATCTATCTAATTGTATGATTCTGGCATTAGTATTTTAACATTTTTTGTTAATTTTCTTAGGAATAGATAGAGGCATAACATTCATGGATGCAATGGAATCAGCAAGGAAATTATGGACATTATAGTTGAAGATTTCAAAAGTTAGCTGCATTGACAACAAGTTCAAGGATAGTATTAGACTTACCGAATGAAGCTTTGGAAGTAGTAGCTATCTTACTTGACGGAGGCTTGGATACAAAAGCTTGGGTGATCAATTCCCATTGACCTGCCAATTTTTCTAGCTCATAAATGGACATGTTAGCATGAGATTTCTTCATTTCTTAGAGAATTTTGTAGTCAATATCGCACTTTACATATTTATCCTTGGCAGGTTGTACTGAAGTGGTGGGTGGTGAAGCTTTATTTGACACCTCAGGGTTAATGGAATTGTTCTTAGTATTCTCGTGTAACACCCCTTACCTGCCCAATTGAATGTCCTTACCTTAACTTAAATATAAGGGTATATAAAATTTTTTTTTGGGTAAAGTATAATTAGGATAAATTATTTAAAGTAATGGTGTGCTCCTTTCTTTTCTGTGGATGAAAGGTGGCTATGAAAATTAGAACACATACATACACCTTCAGAAGTAACTAGCACATGGTTGAGTATATTTTTCTTTATTCTGACACGCGATTGGTTCTAGAACCAGTCTTGGGAAGAAGACTGATTGCGGGCAATAAAGGAGAAGAAGTCCAAAAGCCACAACCTAGATTAGATTACAAGGCTAATGAGAAATGACTAGTCCAAGGAGACAAGTGTGACATCTCTGTTGTTTTAGAGAGGATGGACTCTAACTAACATCCAGGTAGTAGAAAAAGAGAGGAACTCAAGCAAGGAAGGACACAAAGAAACCAAGAAGAAGAGACAATGGAAGTGTAATGAAGGAGGAAAGAAGGAACCAATAGAACGAAAAACTAATAGAAAAATTTAGCATAGAAAATTAATCATCTGAGGCATTCACTACAAAGGAATGTGATACACAAGTGCGGGTTCATGTGGTCGACATCACAAGGGTTGCAAGGGGACCTACAACACTAGAGGAGATAAGGAAAGCACACAGGTCAGGAAGGAAACATGATAAACCTATGTGACTTGGAAGGTCGTAGCACCAAAGGTGAGTCAGACCCATTTGAATTCGCCCTTGATATTTACCAGCTCATTAAAATAAAAAAGGCATGTTAATTGATACATGAAACTTTATCTGTGATTTCTATTGCTTATGATATTCTTGGCATCGTTCTTGCCGCTTATATTAGTTTTGGCATTGTCGTGGTTGCTTATACACATTATGTAAATGGATGATGGAATTACTAAACTCTTTTTGCGTAGAACGATCCTTCAATAATTTTAATGAATGGGTTATTATATGTACTAGTGTGCTACGACTTGGCTGGAATTAATTTCCCTAGGACATAAAGCTTGAAACCATTCTATTGGATAGTCACTTCTAACAGGTGACATGTGAGAATATATGGATAACTCTCATGTCCCATAACATTGTAAAAAAACTTTGGAACCCTTTGTCTTCCATTAAGCATAGCTACAATTTGGTTCTCAAGGGTTCTTAACTAGATTGAGGGTGGATGATTATACTCTAGAGTCCCTCAACATCTAATGGGTGGAGTCCTACACTAATTTCCCATGCTGAATAATCAGATTTAGTGCCCTATGGACTCCCAGCATAAGGTGCAGGTACTAAAGTTGAAATTTTAGGGTAGAGAAATTATGTGTAATCCTTGAAGGATGGATAAAATATCAGGAATCCTTGAATCAAGTGAGGATGGAGAAATTTCTTCTTTGGAATTACTTCAAGGGCTTATGGGTGGAGGAGGATTTCCTTTGAAACCTCAGTATAATCTTACATCTATAGGTAGGGTGGAGGTGGAAAAGGCCTCTGGAATCCCTGGTCTGGTCTTAAGCTAGGGGGTGGAAACTGCTCTATGGGTAGACTGTCAATGGTTGGGAGGAGAGTTAGGGACCTTATTTAAGTACCAATCTAGTTTACATAGAATTAAACACCACAATGAATGTGAGTTGTCTGGATTGTTAACCAATAATTAATGTGATTCCTACTTGCATAGTAGAGGGTGATCTAATGAATTTTTAGAGCCATGAATGAGGTTATACATTTAAGTATCCTTGTAAACTATATGCCAAATATAATTCTGCTTGTTGGTTGATATATAACCTTGATACAAGGCCTCAGGTCTCATCAATCTTAGACCACCAGGCACTCTGAAAAACTAGTCCCGTAAAGGCCTCATGATTCAAGTAGGGAATTCCCTTATTGTCTCAAATGCACAAATCTAGTAAATTGGTTGTGGTTCACTATGAATTTGTTCCAGGAAATTCCATTGCTTAAGCTCCATTGCTATATGTTAATTACAATGGATTAGTGTAGATTTTCCCCTGGTGTTCTCTTAATTCATTCTAGGGACTTAGGGCTTCACTAACCACTGTGCAACTGTTGGAAATAAAGAATTTCATACTGAATTAGTTACAATAAATATATTCTACTTTTCTCACCTAGATAGTAAGATACAATTGTGATAATATGCAGTTCCTGTAACTTCTAATGATAATGTATGTTGTACTATCATAATGTATAATCCATGTGTGAGTGTTTAAGTACAACCAAGGTGCCATGAAATTTGGGTAATTGGCACTTATCATTTCAATTTTGCCACACCCCATCGATATGTGAACTCACTTGTTGTTGCATTTAATTAAATTTTACTTCATGATGCTACATATTTGATTGTGTTGTCCTTACATTGAGTATAAAGTCATTTTTAACGCTAGACGTAAATTCTTGATGGTAGAGGGTTGTCTTTAAATTAGTAGAAACCCTTATTTCACTAATAGACAAAACACAATGTTACAATGTTGTGTTGATCACAAAAACAGAAAAAAAAGACTTGGTCATATTTGGCTATTTATCTCATAATTAAGCATCTATTTTATGTGTTATGATAAATTACGTTGCCTGCCTGGCAGGATTCCCATTGATCTTGTACACTTGCATTTGTAGTGAAAGGGTATAAACATGTAATTTAATATTATGATTAATGGCTATGAGCTGCCATTAACCAGACTGCTTCGTTGGACATGTTAGCTAACAAATTTGTACTACTAGACCAAGCCTTTATAAGGGCACTAGTAACATATATAGGATTTTATCCTCCTGATATTGCCAACAACCTATGACATAAATGCTTAAGCTAAAACTCGTCAAAATGGATTTGATGCCTGAAAATATACTTTTATTTCTTTAGACCCAGTGAAGGTTTCTAGATTGCTGGTATGATGTTTATGATTGAGATTGAAATGGTTGGCATAGTGTATCAATTGATAATCCTACTTATATTGGAGTAGATATTGTCTCAAATAATACAATATTGTTCATTTCAATAACTTGCATGATTTTTGTTCAAAAGGGTGTGAAGGGATTTCTAGATGACTTTTTAAAGGTCGCTAAATATAGTTGTAAGCAATATTCTATATAATTGTCCAATTCTAGTCTATGTACAACTTTTCCAATCTGTGTAGCAACTAGTGATTATACTATTGGTATTACCTCATGCATACTGCACATAAAAATGGTGACTCCTTACTTAAGAAAGTCACACTACTCATACTTAATACTTCCATATGAATTTATGACTTAAATGTAAAGAAGTTTTGTGGGTAGGTTTTCTTCCCTTGAGGGGAGAAGAACAAAATGTTTGGCCTCACCTAAAAAATAAGCAACCTTACCACTGTCAAAATTATACAAGGCTTTGACTTATGCAAATAAAAGTCATTTTTACTTGAGATTAAACATTTCTTGGACAACTACAATGAACCATGTTTCATGAAAATAGGGACCCTCACAATGATATAACTACCAATAGGATACACTTGGAGTCTGAGGAGAGATTTAAAACATTTGGAATATCACATTGTTGTACAATGGGTATACTGATATCTACATTTTAATGTTATTCGTGTATATTATATCTTCATCATTTATGATTGTGAGGCACAAAATACTGGTAATACTCCCTATTTGTTTGTATTTATCATTGAAAGGAATCATGAGAATGTATCTATATTTCTTCATGTTTGGTGGTATACACATACGATCATTTCTTGATACATCTAGACATCTTACTCTTCGAGCTTATCAACAATAGCAATCCCTTTAATATATATATTTTTCGGATACTTGGGACAACAAAGAGAAGATTTTCTAAATTGGAAATTTACAACCTTATCCATAAGCACAAGGCACCAATTCCACCTTTAAACCACACAAATATTTCGTATAAGGCTTTTTTTATCTTCATTCCACAAATCTGGAAGTCACCTAAGTAAATCTTACTCCATATTTGTCCCTTAGCCTAATAGTATTCCTTACTGCAAGTTTAGAAAAGCTAAGCTAAATTATATATATATATATATATTAAAAATGTTGCATCACAACATCTTCTAGGAGAAGATTAGAAGATTTATACATCTTGATTTTGTACCTTATGTTGGAATTTATTCTCAAATTTATATATTATTTATCCAACTATAATGAGCATATTAAATTTATGGAGGGGTTATATTACAAATGATATCATAGCCCCTAGGTTCAACACTTGGACCTAATGGACTCTATTGCAAAAGGAATGAACAATTAAAGGTGTAATCCTAGAAATTTGGGGAAAATGATGAAACCTATCCATATGCCCATTTTGAGGTATGCTATTAAATATGATGCCCAAAAAACATCCAGACAGATCACCAAATATCAAGGCTACAAAATTTCAAGTACTTCCTAAATTCCATGATATTTTGTAGTTAATTGAAGCTATATGTGGGCATGGACGATGCTGTAAGTTTAGACTCTGTGGTTGACTTTGTAGTCATGGACAATTTTGTACATCTAGGCATCATGGCTGATTTTTTATTCATGGACACTATTGTACACTTAAACACCGTGGCTACCGCATATGCTAAATGTGCCTCCATAAGTTGGATGATTTGTACGACCTATGGGACAATATTTTTCTTAGGGAACATTATACATGAGGCAAGGTCTTAGGTCTCCTTAATACTCGGCCACCAGATATCATGATATGGTATTTTGAAAGACTTTACGATATCAGGGAAAAACTTCACTTGTTGCCTCAATTGTAATTCGTGAGGTTCATAGGAAGAAAATCCAGTGTTTTAAGGACAAATAGAGTGATATTTCTCATACATAAATTGGGCATAATATTTATGGCTTGCCAAAACTTTGTTCCAACCTTGTACATGCTTGACTCTGTTAGAATATGTTATTGATCGTGGCTTATGATAATTATGTCCCTAATATTTCCTTGTATGAGCTCAGTTGTTATTACTACTATTCCTAGCATCTATTTTGTATATATGCCCTCTCTAATGATTGCCCACACATATGTATAAAGAGAGAAGAGAAAATAAACTGTGAATATATGTAATTTTGTAGTTCTGACTGTGTTGTCATCTTGTAATGCTATAATCTATGGGTAAAACGAAAGAGTCATTGCCAATAATAGCCTAGGTAGTATACTTGATCACATAGTTTGATGTATCATTATTCTAAGCAAATTTTTAATAGTATGATGTAGAGATTGTGTATGGATGATGTTAATTCTGCTAGCAATCAAGTTCTGCCATTATATTTCTAATACAACAACTAGGAATTTTATACCATACAATTTGTTGCTCTTAATGAGATATACGACAATTATTGCACTTTCTTAGTTGGGTTTCCATTCTTTGCCCTTAAACTTGCAACCCATGCCAATTCTATGTTGTCAGACATTTGTCCTAGCCATTGGAAGTTGTACACATCAAGGTAAGGAACCTTGAGGTCATATGTTGCATTTTTGTTGTTTCTTGAACCTACGCACATGCCTTATGGGATGTATGTTGCCTTGTATTCCGTCCCCTCATACTTGAATGTGTAAGACTAGGTTATTTATACTATGTTATGGTGAGAGTGTAAAGTGAATTGAAACTACAAAGTTTAGTTGATTTTCAATTAGTATTTTCATATGTGGATTTTGGCATTTCTAGCCCCCCATACCCTTATCTGTTTAGGGTTTGTCTTTCTCACTTTTGAAGAAGCTAACTCCCACATTTATTAATTAATTATTATCTCATATGTTAAAATAGTTTCTATTGTATAACTACCATCTCGCTTATGTTCAATTTATGAATGGCATATAAATTGGGTTGGAGTATGACGTTAAGCTCTCATAACCTGAAGGAAGGGCATTGAATGAGATATATCGTTTCACTATAGAAGATATACTAATTGTTGCATCCTTGCCACCTTATTTTCTTGAGAATGTGTGTGTATGTGTATATATATACATATATATAGTTTCACATTCTCCTTTGTGGGCTATTCATGATGATGACCAAGGTTAGCATCTTGGGCTAGCAAAACATAGTAAGGAGCACACTTTGCATGGTGACAAGTATTTAAAAGCCTCCTTTCAAGAAGAGCCTCTTCACATATATCAGATTCAAAACTCGGATCAACCCTCAAAATAATACTAAATATACTAGATTCACTTTAAGCCCATGAAGGTCTGGATTTTTATTTCTTTGAGAATTTTAGTAGTAAAAATTAGATTATTCATTGTTCCGGCAATGATATCATAATTATCTTCGCTCCCTGCAATTTTTGAAAAAAGTTGTGGTTCTCAAAATTTTGAAAGAGATATCGTTAACCGTATTTTCATGCACTAAGTATAGCATTGTATAATATGGTTGTTCTTTTTACTAGCACTGAAATGAGGTCATCCTGATGTAATATTGCAACATCTGAATATGACCATGTTGTATTTCTGAGATAGTTGAACCCGCCAAGACTACACGATGGTTATTTTGTTGAGCCATTAGATGCATGAGTAGGTCTAGCACTTACATCCTTACTACAAACCTTCTGTTGATTTCAATTATCTTGTAGCTAGATTTTTTTACCCATGTGGTAGGATTCAAATATGATGACATTATTTTGTGTTGACTTGAGATTTCCTAGAGGTATTGTGAAGCGATTGATTAATACCATAAAAAATTAAGATAGATGCATGTCAATGTACCATGTTGTGTCCCAACTGATTCTTCGAGCTCACAGATACCATGACTGTTGGCCTTAGTAAGAAGGCAAAAAATTTCAAAAGTGTTTTAAAATATGAGCTAAATATGGTCTCAGTAAAGAGCCTGAATTTTGTCAAGTTGTTAGAATAGATCATGGATTGAGTTCTAACATTTGCAACTACTATGACTAACGAGCATATATGTGTGTGTGTGTGTGTGTGTACTTGAATTTGAAAGTAAGTTTATGAAGATGTTGATTGAATAACAACCCTGTCAATATGTGAAAAACCAAGTAGGCTGGATGAGTTCATGAAAATGAGGAAAAAGGAGGAATTATAGAAAAATAATTCAAGTAACTAATATTTGATTATAAAACCTTTGTCGACGGAAGGCTACTTGGTCTGGTAGTGACTACTTGGTTGGTAGTGCCCATAGTCGCGAATGGGCCTATATATAGTGCAGGTATGAGCCTCTGGATTCAATTGTTGATGATTTAGGGTGGAGGTATGAACCTTTGAATTCCCTTGTTGATGATTTAGGGTGGAGGTATGAGCCTCTAGATTCCCTTGTTGATGATTCAGGGTGGAGGTATGAGCCTATGGATTTTCATGCTGCTAATTTGAAGGTTCAAGCATGAGCCTCTATATTCCTTTGTTACTGATTTAGGGGTGGAGGTTAAATCTTCTAGATTTCCCTTGTTGTTGATTAGGGGTGGAGGTGAAAGCTTTCATATTCCCTTGTTTTGGAAAAAGGGTGGAGGTGGGACACCTCTGGACTCCCTTGATAGGTTGATGGATAAGACAAGAGGTATAATTTAAATCATTACAATTTACTTATAATGAATCCCATGAGAGATTGTATGCCATGTTATAGGAAAATACGAGAATTTCTGAATTTGGCTACATGGAGCTGGCTGCAAGACAATAAGTAACAATTCGAAGATATCATAGAGAGCACATCAAATGCACCAAAAGACTGCGAAAAGGGGCCATTGAAAACTGGTTGATATTTAATGAGTGGCTGAGTAAACCATGATGCCTATAACATGTGATGAAAAATTTAAAACAATTTGTGTATATAAAGCTCCATCTCAGCTATGTTGTGCCTTTTAAGCATTTATTGATATATTGTATGTGGTTATTTAACATCAAGGATGGTGTTCCACCAAGGAGGAGGGGTTTGTAACACCCCTTATGTTGCAGGTGGATATTAGTGGCCACTTGCCTATTCCACTTGGATCCCCGCCATTTTTTCTTTCAATTTCCTTAATTGTAGCACAATTTACTATTTTTGGCATTTTTTCGGGTCCTAAACTTCCGTAGCCATTTTGAGGCCATAAACGGTGTTTTTTTGGAAAACGGGTAGACTTTGAAAATTAAATAAGGGTTTGCAATTGAAATTTATATTCCTTGGATAAATATTTCTAATGAGATATCATACACATCAAACATAGATGTATGCCAAAGTTACGACCCCGAGAAGTTGATGTACCAACTAACCCCAACGGGGCCCACAAACATTTGGTTCTTCATCTCCTAGGGTTAGATTTTTTTGGAAAACGGGTAGACTTTGAAAATTAAATAAGGGTCTGCAGTTGAAATTTATATTCCTTGGATAAATATTTCTAACGAGGTATGATACACATCAAACATAGATCATATGCCAAAGTTACGACCCCGGGAAGTTGATGTACCAACTAACCCCAACGGGGCCCACAAACATTTGGTTCTTCATCTCCTAGGGTTAGATTTTTTGATGTTTAGGGATTTCCATTGTTTCCCAATAATAAAAAAGGCTTGTGAGCCTCATTATAACACAATTCAGAAGGCATGTAGCCGCCACATCTCTTCTCAAAGATTGCTACCATTGCCCGAGCTAGTTTGTTTCCATTCTGCATGTAAACAAATTTTTAATATATGTTATTAATGAATTGAAGTTCAATTTTTGCTATAGCTCTATGTTTATGTTTAAATTTTTATTTAATTTAGTCCCTGCATAGATTTGGATCACCTTACCTGCCCGATTGAACATCCTTTCCTTTACTTAAATATAAGGGTATAACAAATAAATAAAGGTTGGAATTATAATTAGGTTTAATTATTTATAGTAAGGGTGCACTAATTTTTTTTATATGGTTGAGTTGTGTAGCTATGAAACTTATAACACATACATACACCTTCATAAGTGACTCGCACATGGTTGAGCATATTTTTTTTTCTTCTCACACTTTGTTTGTTCTAGAACTAGTCTTGGGAAGAAGACAAATGACGGGAAATAAAGGAGGGGGAGTCTAAATGGCACAACCCAGATTGGCTTACAAGGTTTATCAGCAATGATTGGGCCAGAGAGACATGTGTGGCATCTATGTTGGTCTAGAGGGGCCAAACTCTAACTAAAAACCATGCAGTAGAAAAATAGAGGAAGTTGAGCAAGGAAGAACACATAGAAACCAAGAAGAAGAGACAGTGGAAGCACAATGAACGAGGAAAGAATGAGCCAGTAGAACACAAAACTAGGAGAGAAAGTTATCATTGAGAATTAATAATCTGAGGCATTCGCTACAAAGGAAGGCGATGAAAAAGTGAAAATTCGTGTGGCTGACATCATAAGGGCAGTGGGGGGACCTGCAACACTAGAGGAGATAAGGAAAGCACACAAGTAAGGAAGGCAACATGACAAACCTACATGACTCAGAAATTCATAGCACCAGAGGTGAGTCAGACCCATCTGAATTCACCCTTGATATTTTCTATCTCATTAAAATCAAAATGGTGTGTTTTATTGATACATGAAATCTTGTCTATGACTTCTATTGGTTATATTGTTCTTGGCATCGTTCTTGTTTCTTATATTAGTTTTGGAATTGTCCTGGTTGCTTATACAAATTATGTAAATGGATGGTGGAAATACTAAAATATTTGTGCTTAAAATGATCCTTTAATATTGTTAATGAATGGGTTATTGTATGTCCTAGTGTGCTACTTCTTGGTTGACATTAATTTCCCTAGGGAAAAAAAACTTGCAACCATTGTGTTGCCTAGTCTGTCCTAGCAAGTGAAATGTGAGAATATCCGTAATAACTCTCATGTCCCATAACATTGTAAAATAACTTTGGAACCTTTTTTCTTCCATTAAGCATAATTGCGGTTTGGTTTTATATGTTCTTAACTAGATTGAGGGTGGAGGATTATACCTTGGAGTTCCTCAACATCTAATAGGTGGAGACCTTTAGGTGGAGGCCTACACTAGTTTCTCATCATGAATAATTTGATTTAGTGCCCTCTGGATTTCCAACATTGGGAGGAAGTACTAAAGTGACAATTTCAGGGTGGAGAAATTCTCTGGAATCCTTGAAGGATGGAGAAAATACCAGGAATCATATTTTCGAGCGAGGATGGAGAAATTTCTTCTTTAAATTTCCTTCATTGGTTTATGGGTGGAGAAGGATTTAATCTAGAACCCTGTTATAAGCTTACATCTATAGGCAAGGTGGAGGTGGAAAATGCCTCTGAATCCCTGGTATGGTCCTAAGCTAAGGGGTGGAAATTTTTCTGTGGGTAGTCTGTTGATGGTTGGGAGGAGTGTTGAGTCTCAAAAGTGTTTTCCATATTCATACATATTTCCATTATGTCATTACCATTTAGCTCTCATTTCATAACTATCTGACCTAAAACCCTACATCAATTAACCATTTTCATAAATATATGGGTTAGGATCCTTGTCTTCCAAAGTTATTTATTTTATGTGTTTAAAGTGAATTTATGATTAGAAACTAGAAAATTAACATAGTTTAATATATCTATATATGTGTTATGAGTTTTGTGACATGTGTAGGTCAAAATGAAGCTTCTAAAAGACCTTTATGTGGCCTCCCAAAACCAAATTCGAATTTGAGTGGAGAAGATCATGGGATCATGAGGACATGTGTCTCATTTCCTTTTTGTATTGAAACTCTAAGAAGATATGTGTCTCATTTCTTATTTGTATTGAAACTCTAAAAAGACATGTGTTTTATCATTTCCTATTTTGATTTTAACTCTAGAGATAGAGGGAGAGATTCATGGACTCTCATTAATGAGATAACTTCTCATATTTTTGTATAAATAGGGGAAGATTTTTCCTATCAAGGGTAGTGAAAAATAGGAGAATAAGAGAAAGGATTAGAGAGTGTTTTGTAAAAAATCTTAAGATGGATTGGGATGTAGATTTGTGAGTTTATCAATAAAGAAGTTCAGTTCATTGATGCTGTTTTGATTACAACTTTAAGAAGCTGAAGAATTTCACCAAATTGGTAGCAGAGGGCCCCTGCTATTCGAGGAGGTTTTACATGTTTTCTAGATAAGTCATTTTCAATTCTGTTTTGTCATATTTCCTTACTTAGAATTCTTTCTGAAATCATAGCTTTTAGCATTATGTTTCATGTCATTTGCTTGGATAAAGGATCCTCATGATATTGCAGTTAGTCTCTTTCTCAAGCTCTTCCAATACATCTCTATTAAATGAATGAGATTCAATTGTAATATTTTGAGTTATTAGCATTTCATTTTCTATTACTTAGTTAAAAGGAAGATCCTCATTATACTACAGTTAGTCTCTTTCAAAAGCTCTTCCAATAAACCTCTAATTCACGAATGAGACTTAGTTGTAATATTGTGAGTTATTGATTATTTTTCCTTATCACATTATGATTAATCTCTTTCAAAAGCTCTTCCAATAAACCTCTAACTCATGAATGAGATTTAGTTGTAATGTTATAAGTTGTGTCAGCATTTCATAGGATATCCTTACTACATTATAGTAATTTTTTTCTCAGGCTCTTCCAGTAAACTTCTATCAAATGAATGAGATTTCACTATAATGTTTTAAGTTACTGTTTGTTTCAGCATCTCCTTTTATGTTTTAGGAGATCCTCATTGCATTATAATTAATCTTTTTCACAAGCTCTTCCAAAAAATCTCTAACTAAATAAATCAGATTAAGTTGTAGTGTTTTGAGTGACTTTTAATTTCATGAATGTTCATTTAGAAGCTGTAATATCCATGGATTAGGACTCTCTGTTTTCATCATTTTCTAGTTAGGAACATAATTTGCAAATAAACTCTGTTTTAATTCATTTATTAACCTTTACTTTTCTCCCTTTTGACATAGATCTAACTTCATCTTTTTAGCATAGAGTAGCATACTAAGCATCAAACATAAAAACCCCAAAACATCAATAAAACACTAAAAACAACGAAGTAAGAAAAATGGATACTTAGGCACATATAGTGCATCAAACTTCATCAGTTTACTAGCCCTGGTCGATAATTTATGTTAGCAATTTAGGACACTAAATTTACTAAACAAGGAGAGTTAGGGACCTTATTCTATTACCAACCTAGTTTACACAGAATTAAACAACACAAAAACCTTATTCATAGGATAAAACCTATAATACACTACTGCACCCTGATATCTTGCTACAACCGAAAGGACACCCCAATGCTTTGTGAGTCAGGCCACAACTTGACGAGCGCCCAAACACTTTGTTTACCAGTTGTAGTCGGAAGGATGTTGTTTCACCCTATAATTTATCAACCCTAACAGAAATGATACCCCAATGCCCTATGCAGGCTACAACCTTCCATAGCACCACCTTGCCGCCCTAAAGTGTTCTCAGGCCACAACCTGAAGGTGACTCCAATCACCTAATGTTGAGATTGCAAAAATATGATGAGCTTAGTGGAAAGGAGTCGCCTTCACCAAGTGGGCCCACAAGCTATTTTTGGCGCAAAGTCTATTTTTAGACTATGTCTATTTTTAGACATATTGATCATGTTCTATGAGTTGCAGGATGCTATTTGTGGATGGTTGGTCAAGTCAGAAAAAATAGATGGACTTCTATTTTTAGACATATCGGGCGGAATCTATTTTTAGATTTCCAGTCTAAAAATAGATATGTTGAATATTATTAGCTCTTAATAATATTTGGACTACAAACATTATCTTATTCTCTTGGAGCACTTCAGTTAAGTGCACAGATGTGGCATAGGAGCTGATAGAAGGAAGTACGCTATTCCTGAGGGTTAAGTGGAGCTATTGCATGGATACTTTAGTTAGAACTCATGTGAAAGAGTTTGGTGGAGTTGATTGAGGAGTTAATGGAGTTGTGTTCAGTTTAACTAATCTAAACATAGTTGAGCTATTTGTATCTAGTTTAACTGATTGATACAATTAGTGAGAGTGGTGTGAATTAATTATTAATTAATTCACTAGTTATAAACTCATTAATCAACTAAAGAATACATCAGTTAAATTCAGTGCATGAACAGTTTCAGTGGAGACCAGTGCAGAGATAGGTGAAAGAGCAGGTTAACTATCAGTTGTGACTATACTGTTTCATATTTGCAACAACCAGTGATTGGAGAAGCCCATGAGGATTGTGCAGTACAAGCCAGGTGGTTCAATTATTTAATGAGCCATCCTACAACATTGATTACGCAATAGAGGCTGGCTATCAGGTGGTAGAGATTGGAGCATGTGTTTTGCTAGATCTAGCTTGATTAGTGTGTAGCAATTGGAGGTTGTGCTGAGAGCTTGTGAGGAGCTTTGTACAATGATTGTTACATGATCTCTATGACATATAATATATAGATATTTGGGGGTTTTCATCTTTAAGCTTTCCCATGAAATACTGTGTTCATATGTGTGATTGTTTATGGTTTTAATGTGCGCATGCGATTGTTTTTATTTCCGCAATTAATGATCAATGGTAGAAGAGATTTTGTATTGTGCATGAAGTCAAAATAGTGTGTGATCAGGAGAATCTCGGTGAATAATATATCAATTATTCAAATTTCTACATGGTATCATAGCGATATTGATCATTGGAGAAATTGCAAAACATTGAAGCGGTTGAGTTTTGAGCTGGTGGAATTCGAATTTGCAGTAGTGTTTTCTTGGTGTCGAAGTTGAGATGTCTTTCAACGGATTATGATTGGAGTATGCCCTTGAGGGCAGCTCGAATTATATTTCATGGAAGGATAGGATGGAGGCGGTGCTGGATGACAATGGGCTGAAGGAGTTCATAGATGCAGAAGTTCCAAAACCTACTTCTAGTGATGCTGCCGTACTTGATGCATGGAAAAATAAGACAACAAAGTGTCGAAGGATTCTGTTGGAAGGTGTGAAGGATAACATAGTGTCCAGCCTTCATGGTAAGGCTTCTCCATTCTTTATGTGGAAAGCTTTGACAGATTTATTTCAAAGCAAGAGCAACCAGAGGAAGTTGGCGCTCAAGGATAAACTCAGAAACATAAAAATGGAGAAAGGCGACAGTATGCCCAAGTACCTCACGAAGTTCATCCAATGCAAGGATGAGCTGGGAAGTGTGGGGGTTACTGTTGATGACGAGGACTTGGTGAGCTTGGCTCTCCTTGGGCTTCCGAAGAGTTGGCACTCCTATCAGGACTCTGTTAATGGTCGGGAGAAATTGCCAGGATGGGAGCGACTTTGGTCGGATCTTGTGCAAGAGGAGATAAGGCGAAGTACTAGGGATGGATCTTCATCAAAGAACTCAGATGAAGAAAATTGTGCTTTGGCTGCCAAAGAAAGGAAGGGGAAGAGCAAGAAGAATGCTTCTCAATCCAGTGCAAAAGACAAGAAGTAGCACATGTCCAAGGCGAAGTGCTTTCACTGTCACCAACATGGACATTACGCCACTAGTTGTCCACAGAAGAAGAAAAATAAGCAGGCTGCTGGATCTACAGCTGGAGAGGCCTTAGCCTTGCATTTTGAGCTGGATTTTTCACTGATCGCATGCTTGGTCTCAAGTGTGATGGGTTTAGTGTGGTTTCTTGACAGTTGTGCGTCTTTTCACAAGACAGGAGATTGAGATTTGTTTATTGATCTGGATGAGAAAGATCTTGGAGTGCACATCGAAATGGGCGATGATGGTAGATACAGTGCGACCGGTATCGGTACCATTTCCTTTGAGAGGCAGTCTGGTAAACCCTTCGTATTGAAGGAAGTGATGCATGTTCCAGGATTGAAGAAGAATCTTATCTCTGTGGCGATGTTAGAAGACAAGGGATATGATGTTGTCTTTTTAGCAAGGGAAAAAGGATTTTTTCGCATTACAACTAGTGAGACCCGAGGATAGGGGTTCGAGTTAAGAACCTTTATCAATTATCAGTAGATGAAGCCTGCAAAGAAGGGCAAAAAAGGTGTATGAGTGGTGAGCCGAGATGATGGCGAGTTGTGGCACCGGAGATTGGGCCACCTTCACCATGGAGCTTTGAAGATACTGCAAAAGATTTCTACTGGGCTTCCTAAGGGTACTCTTGCGCAGTCAGATCAGTGCAAGGGATGTAGCTTGGGGAAAATTTGTGAAAGCCACCTTTCACGAGAAGGATAGTCGCGCCATGACGATCCTTGAGAGAATTCACATAGATGTGTGTGGACCTTTCTCAGTAGCTTCGACAGCAAAGCACAGGTACTATGTGATATTTGTTGATGATTTTTCTCGTAAGTGTTGGATCTTCTTCATGCAGAAGAAGAGCGAGACATACTCAAAGTTCTGTGAGTTCAAGGCAATAGTTGAGAAATAATCGAGGAAGCAGGTGAAGGCTCTTAGGAGCGACAATGGTGGTGTATCCATTCTCTGCTAATTCAAGGACTTTTGGTACTGGTATGTCGAAGAGAAGCCATAGCACCTCATAACCCATAGCATCAAGGTTTAAGAACGTAACATCTGTGGGTGCTACATCAGAGATGTTGCATGACGTACTTCCACACTTGTGGCTGACAGATACACACTGCGTATATGTGCGTAACCGTGTCCTTACATACTGCATGAGTACACCGAGGAGGCGTTTTCCTGTAAGAAGCCTGATATTTCCCATTTGAGGATTTCTGGTTCACCTGTTTACATTCATGTGAAGAAGGATGCCAGGAAGAAGCTGGAGCCGACTGCAGAGGTTGGGATATTTGTGGGGTACACTGATACGCCCCACAACTATCGTGTTTATTTTCCAGACAGTCGCAAGACTGTTGTGCGACGGGATATCAAATTTCAGGAGGAGAAAGCCATGAAGTGTTCGCTTGAGAGGGAGCCACACTTGCATGCAGATGAGGAGATATTAGTTCCTAAGGATGAGCCTCAGGATGTGGATCAGCCACAAGAGGAGGTTCATGGAGTGGAAGAGACCACTCAGGCAGCGCCAACCATCAGAGGGCGGAAGCACACTACAGAAGCTGAGCGACTAGCTCAAGATGCAGAGAAGGTTGTAGGAGCACCTACATCACAGTGCAGACAGAGACAGTCACCTGATCGGTATACTAGATACATGGCTCTTATGAGCAAGTGTATCGTGACAGAGCCATCCTCTTTCAAGGAAGCTGTGGAGGACCCCGCATGGGTAGATGCCATGGTGGAAGAGTATGATTCGATTGTCAGAAACAGTGCATGGGAGATTGTCCCGAGGCCGGAGGGGAAATCAGTGGTGGGTTCAAGATGGATCTACAAAATGAAGCAGGCAGCTGACGGGAGTGTGGAAAAGTACAAGGCAAGATCTGTTGCCCGAGGCTTTTCACAGATTGAGGAGATCGATTATGAGGAGACCTTTGCACCTGTCGCAAGGTACCTTCCGAGCCCTTGCACTCTCAGCGGACGCCGTAGATGGGGTGGCACATTCATCATAGTAATGTGAAGATCACAAGCTCTCAACTAGGTGGATTTGAGGAGGAGGTGTGCATAGAGTAGCCTGAAGGTTTCGATATCTTCAGCAGCGAGTCGCATGTGTGTAGGCTCAAAAGAGCGTTGTATGGGTTGAAACAAGCACCTCGTGCTTGGTACACACGGATAGACAGTTATTTCACCGGACTTGGATTCTCCAAGAGTGAGGCGGATTCGAACCTATACCAGATTGTGGTGGAGGGTAAGTTGCTGATCATTGTACTTTATGTAGATGATTTGATTTTGACAGGTGATGAGCTATTGATACTCTCATGCAAGGAGGATCTTGCAAAAGAGTTTGAGATGAAGGACTTGGGCCTCCTTCATTATTTCGTGGGATTGGAAATTTGGCAGCGCAGTGGTGGACTGTTTGTTTCTCAGGGTAAGTATGCCCGGGAGATACTGGAGAAGTTCAACATGCATGGCTGCAAGCCTGTTGATACTCCTCTTCCTGGTGGTTGGAGGAAGGAGGATGCTACTTCGGCCGAGGTAGTGGATGCCACTGTTTATCGACAGTTGGTGGGGTCGCTTATGTATCTGGTCAATACATGACCCGACATATGCTATGCTGTGAACCAACTTTCACAAGCTATGGTTAAGCCTACCAAGCTCTTTTGGAAGGCGGGGAAGCATGTATTGAGATATCTCAAAGGCACATCGGGATATGGATTATGGTACAGACAATCGGATGAGGTGAAGCTGTGTGGCTTCACGGATGTAGATTGGGCAGGGAACCCAACGGACAGAAAGAGAACATCTGGAGGGATTTTCAGTATCAGGTCGACAACATTTTCTTAGTACAACAGGAAGCAGAGATCCATGGCACTCAGTTTAGCAGAGGCCGAGTATATGGTAGCGAGTTTGGCTGCATGCGAGGCTATATGGATAAGGAAGATCCTGGTCAAGTTGTTCGGTTCACACTTAGATCCTACTGTGATTTATTGTGATAATTAGAGTTGCATTAAACTCTCGGTTAATCCAGTATTTCATGATAGATCTAAACACATTGACATCCGGTATCATCATATCAGAGATTGTGTGCATCAGAAGATCATGTTAATTTCATACATTCCCACGGAGGATCAGGATGCTGATATCTTGACGAAGGTGCTCATCAAGAGAAAATTCGAATACCACAGAGGTAGGATAGGGGTGGTAGATAATCCTTATCTTGTTGAGAGGGAGTGTTGAGATTGCAACAAGATGATGAGCTTAGTGGAAAGGAGTCGCCTTCACTAAGTGGGCCCGCAGGCTATTTTTGGCGCAAAGTCTATTTTTAGACTATGTCTATTTTTATACATATGGATCATGTTCTATGAGTTGCAGGATGCTATTTGTGGATGGTTGGTCAAGTCGAAAAAAATAGATGGACTTCTATTTTTAGACATATTGGGCGGAATCTATTTTTAGATTGCCAGTCTAAAAATAGATATGTCGAATATTATTAGCTCTTAATAATATTTGGACTCTAAACATTATCTTATTCTCTTGGAGCACTTCAGTTAAGTGCACAGATGTGGCACATACAGCTAACAGAAGGAATTACGCTATTCCTAAGGGTTATGTGGAGCTATTGCATGGATAATTTAGTTAGAACTCATGTGACAGAGTTTGGTGGAGTTGATTGAGGAAGTTAATGGAGTTGTGTTCAGTTTAACTAATCTAAACATAGTTGAGCTATTTGTATCTAGTTTAACTGATTGATACAATTAGTGAGAGTGGTGTGAATTAATTATTAATTAATTCACTAATTATAAACTCATTAATCAACTAAATAATACATTAGTTAACTTTAGTGCATGGACAGTTTCAGTGGAGACCAGTGCAGAGATAGGTGAAAGAGCAGGTTAACTATCAGTTGTGACTATACTGTTGCATATTTGCAACAACCAGTGATTGGAGAAGCCCATGAGGATTGCGAAGTACAAGCCAGGTGGTTCAAGTTATTTAATGAGCCATCCTACAACATTGATTACGCAATAGAGGCTGGCTATCAGGTGGCAGAGATTGGAGCATGTGTTTTGCTAGATCTAGCTTGATTAGTGTGTAGCAATTGGAGGTTGTGCTGAGAGCTTGTGAGGAGATTTGTACAATGATTGTTACATGATCTCTATGACATATAATATACAGATAGTTGGGGGTTTTCATCTTTAAGCTTTCCCATGAAATACTGTGTTCATATGTGTGATTGTTTATGGTTTTAATGTGCGCATGCAATTGTTTTTATTTCCGCAATTAATGATCAATGGTAGAAGAGATTTTGTATTGTGCATGAAGTTAAAATAGTGTGTGATTAGGAGAATCTCGGTGAATAATATATCAGTTATTCAAATTTCTACACCTAAATAGTCGACAAACCACGTTTTACAATTTTTAGACTGGATCCCCCTGTGCTCTGAATTAATGTGAGAATGACGTAAAGAAGATGTTGCTACACTGATCCTACTGGCCTCACTGCACAACGTTGCTCTAACTGATCACTACCTGCTGTACAATATTTTCCAAGCTGATTACTTCATAATGCTACTCAAATTGATCACTACACTATGAGACACATCAAAACCTGACTATTAATGTTGCAAAAATCAACTAACTGTTATACAATTTAACCACTGCTCATCATTGTACAAACTACTACCATGAACCACTACACATCACTGCACTACACTACGAATGAATGAATAAGCATTCAAATGCTCACAAAACTGGCTAGAAACATCACTGAATAGAGATGCTAATGCTCCTGCAAATATCGAGCATTGATGTCCAATGATGGCATAATCCTAGATGCCTTAGGTCATCCCTGTTATCACCCTAGTAATTCGCAGGTTGTGGGATGGGGATTTTTGTAGTTAAGAACACTAGGGATAACTAAGAACCGCTTTGGGAATTTAGGATCTAGCCTTCCAGAGCTCCGGAGAGGGATCTCTCCTAAAGATTTAGCTTTGTTTTGGTAAAGGGTTTTAGGCTAGCTATGAGTGAGAAATAGGATTGATTTTAGAAGTGTGGTAGAAATAAAAAGTATTTCAAGGTAAACCAAAGGAATCTACCAGAACATTGGGCAATGGAGTCAACTCTCTAGGCAAGCAGGGCTAGGAAATAAGACTTAAAGATGCAAATGTACTAAGGGCGGGATAGATGACCTTCTAAGGCTTTGAATAGATTTTGAGGATGGAATGGGTGAAATATGAACAAAAGGGCACTTAAGAATCCTTAAGTTACAGATAAGAGGATTGAAGGAGGGAATCAAACTGGGACCTAGAGCAATTAAGAATTCTATGGTCCGGTTATCAAGCAGAAAACATAAAAATGCCAACTAGTTTAAAACAGAGAGCTTATTATCACTAATTTTGTTTAATTTCTCCTTAGTTGATCATTACAGAATAGAAACACATCAAATGAAATGTATGTAAACTTTAAACAATAACATTGAAAACAGGAAAAAATATGAGACTTATCTTGTCACCACGAGAATCCTTAGTTATGATGTCTCTAATCTTGTTTCCAGACTGCTGCTTCGCTAATTGACTCACACCAACTTCAATATGTCCAGCAAAATGACTATAATTGTCTTGAGAAATTTTATTCCACCCTAAATACATCGAATTATGAAGTATTTATACACAATTTTTTTTTACAAAATATCTCAGAAATTGAGATAAAGTTTTAAAGAAAAATAAGAAAAAGAGCACAAGAAGAGGGACAACAACAAAATAGTTTGCAAGTTGTCCTCTTTTACAAGGAAAAATAGAATTGTTTTATCTTATCTAAACTGATTTTTGATGTGCTGTGAGTATTTGCTGGCAATAGGTACATCTTCTCGTGGATGGTAGCTTTTGGAATCCTCTTCCTTTTCATCTTCTGTTCTGATACTCTTTATCTCTGCTTTTTCACTGTTTCACTGCTGTAATTGAAAAAAGACCAACAGTAACAATTAGATTTTACTGATACACTTTGACCCTGATACACTTTGACACTGATTTTTTCACCATAAGGTAAAAGTTAAATATGAGTTTTCAAGTAATTTTCCTGTCCTTTATCTATCAAATTCACGGCAGATCTGTGAATTCTTGCCACTGTTCAGTAGTGGGGATCTTCCTATTCTTCAATTTCCTGTAACTTTCATCAGCTTCTGTATATTTGGCAAAGTTAGGCTTTACAGTGAACATATGCTTGATTTAATTTTCCAAAAAGAATAAATTTTCAAAATATTGAAGAAGTACTTTGCCACTTGGTGATCCTTGTGGCAGTGGTTGTTTCGCTTGCTCCTTAGCATGAGTTCTAATTTTCTGATCATAATCTTTCTGTGGCATCAATTTGTCATTTAATGCATGAATGTCTGGAAAACCTACTTTTGCTAATACTTTGTATTTGGCCATAAATATTGAGATGGCCAAGTTCATATCTTTACATCCGTCTTCCAAATTATTCATCATATTTCTTTTATTCATAACTTTTTTAATTTGAAGAATGGCCTCTGTTCTATCAGAAATTTTCAACTCTTCTAACTCTTCCCTATTTTTGATGTTAAAAAATGCTATGAGTTGAACTGCTTGAGCTGGCTTATTTTCAATCTCTTTCATGGTTTTATCAATTTCTGCATTTGCAGCTTGTAGTAACTCTTTCTGCTCATAAATTATCTGAATTGAAGGCCATTGAGAGTGAATGCTTTCAATGATTTTTGTCCATAAATGATTTTTTATATATGCAACATGATCTGTAAGATTCACCCGTGCTTGAAGAATTCTCACCCGTTCTTGCAGTCTATCAGCCCTCTGCTCATGCCCTTTGGAAGTAATCAAGGCATCTCTTTTGGAAGTTTCTAGATTTTTAATAGTGCTTTTCAAACTCAGTATTTCTTTATCTTTAATTGACATATCTTCCATGGCTTTGATTATGGCAGCTTTGTCTTGTATTGTGTTTACCTGTGAGGTTGAGGAAGAAGAGGCAGAGATTTCATGAGAAGTTATTAGCACTGCAATTTCCAGTACTCCTTGAGGTGCTAAGTGTTTTGCCAATGTAGATGGAACAACTGCGCTTACAGTTGGGATCACTGTAGGAATGACAACCTATTGAACTTTCTTCAGTTTTTCATTTTCTTGCATGAAAGCTTCTATTTGGCTTTCCATTTCTTTTATCTGACCGGTCATTTTAAGAACAAATTGTTTCAATTCTTCATTCTCTATTTTCTGTTGAAGAATTTCTTTTGCCTGAGAATTTTCACTTTGAGGCAATTTTAGCTATTTTCTGAGGGAAACTATATCTTCATTTTTCTGTTTAATTAAAGCCTTTGCAACTTCCATGTTAGCAGGATCAACTCCTGCTTCAATCACCAAGTCTTCTGATGCTTTGATCTTCAAATTGTTGGCATATAGTGAGCTTTATCCAATTTCATTTGAGTTTGAAGATTTATCAATGTTTTCTCAAGCCTGATAGAATTCATAGTCTTATTGACTATCTTAGAATATAGCATCTCTGTGTTGCTTCTATGAAATTCTATTTGGTCCAATTCATGGAAAGCATCTGCATCAACTTCAAGATCTGTTTTTGAATAATCTGCAATAGATTTAGGATCAGCCACTATAGGCTTGAGAAATGACATCACCAATTTATTAGAGGAATAATCAAAGGCCAAAAGGAGCCTATCCTTATTCCCAGGCTTTTCTTTGAGGAGCTTGGAATATGCTTCATTTTTTATTTCTTCATTCTTTTCTTTAATTTGCCTGAACCTGAGTTGAATGTCTGACTCTGTATTGTCAGGTTCTTTAGAAGAATAGGGCATATTAACTTTGGATTGTTTATCTACCATGATTGTATCTTCCCACTGGGCTCCAATTTGAACATTTTGAAGCTCTTTGAGAGTTTCAGTTACTATCCTTGTAGTTTCATCATCAGTTTCATGACCATTATTATCTTCAATATTGATGGCTTTGTCCCTTTCTTCAATGGTCAATTTACTTTTCTTATTATATGGAATTCTGAATCTTTTGACTTGAATAGTTTCAACAGTGAAACTATCTTCCTTTCTGCTTCTCTTATGAATAATGTCAGATTCTTTATTCATTGTCAATACCTGTGTTTGATCAACTTGCTTACCTTTGCCACTGTTTCCCTGCATTTCCTGTGAATCATCATAAAATAGAGTGTTTGGCTCCCATTAAAGTTTGTTGGCATACTTTTCAATTTGGGGCTTGGGATCATGCAAGAAGACAATCAACTTGCATTTCACTCTCATTGTGCTTAAAATACCTTGTGGATCATAATTCCACATAAAACTATATGGGAATTTATACTCTTTCAACTTGACATTAATTTCATTGGCTGCTTCTTTGTTATTCACAATAAATGGCCCAATTTGATTTTTCAACTTGAACTGAGTCTTTTGCCTGGAAGCTATGAAATTAATTTCATTTGCATTTAATAACTGCCTCAAATATTCCAAAGAAAATATTATTGTTGTAACAAATCTTGGTAGTTTATATGGGGCTAGGAGTGCAACATATACTCTGATCTCTGTGTAACTTTTGTATAAATACCAGTCCCCTGTTTTACAGCTCTCAGATAGCTGTAGAATTCTCTTTGTCTCTTCATTGATTATAGGGGTCTGTTCTTTATACAATAGATTCATAGCAGGCACTAAAAACAAGTAATTGAAATCTGCAAAGCTGTATTCCCTGTTCCATTTTCTTAGAATTGATGACCAAAACACAACTAAAAGAACATTTCCTTCTGGATCTACTTTATGAAATTCAATGGGAAATTTGTCTGCTTGATAATACAAAAAGAGGTGAAGTAGATATGATGTATATCTAAAGACTCCTTCTTTTGACAATCTAGACAACTGATAATGCATGTTTTCTGCAATAAATTTAGCAAAATTGTATACAATGGATGGTGATTGGCTAGGGTTCAGAGTTGACAAAAAACCTAAGATAGCCACATCAGTGAATTCATAACTGGTGTATCCTAGTATGAATGATAGCATTGAGACAATCTGTCTGGTTTCATCTGAAAAATCAAAGGTATCAAATGGAGGATTAATCTTGGGGATATCAACTTGCTTAGGAAAAAAAGTCTGGAAGACTTTGAATTTAGAATCAAAATCAAGCTCTAGGTAATTCTGAGTTAACTCCTCTATGGTCAATGAAGCAACATTAGGATCAAGGTTCAGTTGTAGCATAGAGTTTATAGATTCTTCATTGATGTAAAATAAGACCTCTCTGTCTTTATTCACAATGCATCTTTGGTCTGGAAGATAATAGGACTGACTCAATCTGACAAAATTAGGGGATGAATGAGTTTGAGGAACAATGTATTTTGGAAAATTGGAATCCCAGACTGGTATATCTTTGTCATCTTTCTCTACTGATTTACCAAAACACCATTTATATACATCAAGCAAATTGAACTCTAATGTAGGGTCCATTGTTCTATAGTCAAGGTCAACCAAATGACTATTTTCTTGTGAGATAACTGGAGGTTTAACAGGCCTGACAACTTCTGTTGAATCAGAAGTGAGTACAGGGGTAGGTTTATCAATTTTAGAAGATTCAGGCTGAGGAATTTTAGCAGAGGGTTTCTTTTGAGGCTTTGGACCTCTTGCTTTAGGGGTTACTTGTTTCTTTGTCATTTTTTAATTGAGAAGAGCAAGCTTAGACTGTTTGCTGAGCTCTTTTGCTGGAAACAAGGGCTTCTTGGAGAATTTCTCTGGTAAAATAGGGTTCTGAGCAGGGTTTTGGATTGAAAAAAGGTTTTAATGCTCAGAAAGTAGGTTACGATCAATTCCAGTAGTGGAAATGACCAGGGTATGGATACAATTTTCAAAAAATGGTAATTATGGATTCTGGGGAAAATTTGACAGAGTTTCCCCTGTACTATGGATATTTTTTGCAATTTCTATATAGGTAATTCAGGATATTTTCAGAGAATAACAAAAAATTTGGTGTTTTTCCTTTAGAAATTGAAGTTCAGTGGATAAGTTTTGATGAAAAATACCTTAAAGCAGGTATAATCGAGGTTGAAGATGTTTCGCAGCTGCGCACAGTCTTCAATTCTGCAAAATTGGTCTTTTGGAGGGTAATGTGGCACTTCGTGGTTGAATTGTAGGGCAACTGACTTGAAAATGGCACTGGTAGGTTTTGAAATGATGAAAAGGCTCTGCACAGGTTCTGAGGGTGTTATGGCGCACAAACGCTGATAATTTGATGAAGAATTTACTTAGTAGAGGTTTCAAAAAGTTTAAAGCATGAATAGGTGAAATTTTATTGAAAATTACGAGTTTTTATGAATTAACCATAGTCTAAACCATAGTCGAATTATATTAACTCATAGTTTGGGCGGGAGTGGTTTTGGAATACCACTGGGTGGTATTTGCGCGGCTCAAAGGCTATAAGTGGTAAATAGCTTTTCGAACACGATCCAATAAGATTATGACACGTCGGCGCGGGGTGGTTTTCACGCGGGGTGGTTTGTGAAAACCACCCATTTCGCGCGACTTTTCTAAAACATCCGTCGATTACTTTACGAGTGCGAAAGTGCATTGTCACTATCAGATTTGGCTTTAGGAAGCGAACGATTGGGATTAAAAGGGAAGGTGTCGGGAAATATCAGTTATCGGGTTCATTTTGGGCCATAGATCTTGGAAATAAATGAGGATCAGACGGTTGTTATCAAGCGCGATGGGGAGGGATAAAATGTATTGAACAATCACGTAGATTTCTACTGTTGGATTAAAAGGGATTTGGGGATCTCAGGGTTGAAAATTAATCCAATGGGGAAAGGGATATGGTTCTGTTTTATATAAAAAAAGACTTTTTTCAATGGAAAAGTTTGTAGGGAGGGTTTCAAGAGGGTTTTAGCCAGAGTAAAGAATTAGGGGGATATATATAAAGATTTAGCTCCGGTTATGGTTTTAACCTTGGTTAAAGGGAATTGGGAGAGAAGCAAAGGGATAGTTTAACTTTAGGTTAGGGAGTCGGGGAAGGGATAATATACAAGGAGAATGGGGTTTATTTCTATTAAAAATAAAACTTCGGGGAATTTTTGTTTTAAAACATATATAAGACATGTTTTAAGATTTTTATTATATATTTATATTATATGGTGAATTAAATTGGGTTGACTTAATTACCATAGGGGGCGGGATATTTATATATAGATAAACTTAGCCAAAGGGGTTATAAGGGGAGTTTTTATTAAAACATGTGGGAATAAATAAATTTGGCTTAAGTTAAAATAAGTGGGTTTTTTGGATCTATTATATAAAAAGGAGTTATATAATAGGAAAAGGTTATTCTATAGGGAGTTAATATATAAATTAGAGTTAATATGAAAATAAGAGTTGGTATACTCAAAACACATAATCTCAACAAGTAAAGTGAATTTTACAAGATAATTTGCAATTGATCTTATCACTTAACTTATAATATAATGTTATTTTGAGGGCTTAATGTTTTCAAATGATGTAGGAAGTTAATAAAATGGGAATTATAATGCTTTTAAGCAAAAATGAAGTTTTACTTAGGATTATTTATGGGAATGAATGCATGAATGATAATGTAGTGATTTTAGGGATTAATATAGACATTCACACTTTCAACTAATCAGTTATAGAGCCTTGGGTCCGGTCCCAACAAAAGTTAAGGAAATGCCTTGAGCCTTTCTGACTAATAGTTTAGAATGTTTTATGACTATGGGAATGGGAAGTTAGTTATTTTGAAGCCCATGATGAATGATATTTACATTGGGATATTTTCACCTTCTTCTACCTACCCACCTTAGCATGCTAACGTTTTTTCTTCCTTTGTAGTAAGGTGCATTTAGGCTAGCAACCTTCACAACATTATTCTTTCTGAAAACAAGTAAAACTATCTATTTCTACACTTATTTCATCCATGAATCCAGATTAAACTATTGGATTCACTTTATTTCTCTACCTAACTATTGAATTGTCATGATTAAGCAGTATGAAAACTCATTATTCTCTATCTACAACAAGTGAAATTGAAACAATGACAAGTTAAGATTAAACTGTTTAACTCATCATGGAATATGGCATTTATTGACACTCTTCCATAGTCAAAAAGTAAAAAGTAGTGGCATTTATTCTTGCACGCTTTCATATTTTATTAATTTTCTTTTGGGGTATTTTATTTTTTCTAAGTCCTTTGATTATTCTTTTAGGACTTTTTACCCTCTTTTTGATTTTTTCTATTTTTTTTTTACAAAATGTGTGAATACAACTTGCAGAAGGCAAAGTATGTACATATTTACAAGATTATCAATAGTCAAGTCAAAATTATGACCCCTATATCATAGGTTGCTAACATCGACTTCACTTGGGGATGGCTTTTCCTTGTGGAATGCCAAGAACTCTGAGATCAATAGCCTTATCCATTGACCTTGGTGATCTTGTAAATGTCTTATGTTTTCTGCAACAATCATATTTATGATATCTTATACTACAAAGCTCAGGGCCTTCTCTTCGGGCTTCAACTTTGTAGATAATATATCCAATCCAATCTACACTTTGACTATGAATATTTACAATGATGAAGTAAATACATCTAACTGTTAAGTGACTTGTGAGGGATAGTAATGTTTCAACATCCTTCCATTTACTGGGCCTTCTTGAAGCTCTGTACCATCCAAATTCTTGATAAAAAAGGAATTGTTTCCTCTGTAACCATATATGACATAGGGTCCCTGCCATAGAAAGTCAAACTTCCCATGTTTACCTTTATCCTCTCTTCTTGCATCCCATCTTAAAACTTGATCTCCTATGAAAAAGTCATCTTCCTTAACTCTTTTATCAAAAAGCTTTTTGATCTTGTCCTATAAAATTTGTGACTTTTCATAAACTTCATCTTTGGTTTGTTGAAGGTGTATGGTCTCATTGTTTCTTCTTTGAATTTCATTAGTTTCTACTTGTGATTCCTGGATAATCTTCATGACTGGGACTCCCAAGGAAGAAGGAAAAACTGCATCTGTACCATAAACAATTTGATATGGTGAAGTTCCTATAGACTTTTTTGTAGTAAGCCTGTCAGCCCAAAGGGCATAGATCAGCTTCTTGTTCCCTGTTTTTTTATTATCTTGGAGTAGTTTTTTGATGATGTTGACTAAACTTTTATTTGAGGATTTGACCAGACCATTACCTTAGGGGTAGTATGTTGTGGAATGACCTAAGGTAATATGGTATTTATGGCAGAAAGAAATCATTTTCTTAGATTTTAAAGCAACAACATTGTCTGTAATAATTTTGTGTGGGCATCCAAATCTAGACAAAATATTACTTTCTATGAATGAGATAATAACTGAGTCTGTAGCTTGTCTAGTGGGAATTGCTTCAATCCACTTAGTAAAGTAATCAGTAGCAATTAGAATCCATTTGTGTTGACCTGAAGATGGAGGATGAATTTCACCTATGAAGTCTAACCCCCATAGTTGAAATGGTTTTTCAGTGGATATTGGTTTCAGAGGTAATGGTAACAGTTTCTTTTTACCTTCGAAGATTTGACATTAATGGCAAGAGGTAACAAACTTTTTAACATCTGAAAATAAAGATGGCCAGTAAAAACCAGCTCCAAGTATTTTATCAGTTGTGCTCTTTTAATATAGATGGCCACCACAGTCACCTACATGAAATTCTTCAAGGATCTTGTCAGCTTCAGATTTCAATAAACAATTAAGTAAAATTCCAGTACTTTCTCTCCAATACAGTGCATTATTTAAGATACAGAATCTCATTGCTTTTTGCTTGATAAATCTTGCCTTGGTTTTGGTCAGTCCAAGAGGAGCTTGTAAGTTTGTTAGTACAAAGATTATATCAGAGTACCAAGGTGAGTCTTGATAGGCCTCACTGATCGATGGAGTCGCCATCTCCTCCTGTTCATCTACTTGTGCAATGAAATTAATATCTAAGGCATTGCAATTAGATTCAACCATCAGTCTGGCTAAACCCTATCCTTTAATGAGTTTAGTTGGTTTAATTTCCAGATCATATTCAAGGATTGTGGCTATCCACTTTCCTCTCCTATTGTCTGGTCCATCTTGAGTCAAAATGTCTTTAACTACTGCATTAGGGACATATGCAATTATGTGTGAGTGAAGTATATACACTCTGAAATATTTTATAGCTTTAACCAGAGCCAAAGCCTGTTTTTCAATTATGTTGTATTTCAGTGGTGCATCTCTGAGAGCTTTACTAAAAAATGAAATGGGCTGTTCAAAGCCTTGATTTTCTGCAGAAGTACAACAGCTATGGTGTGTTCGGATGCAAAGGAAAAGATTATAAAATCTTTTATGTAATCTGGACTGATAAGGACTGGTGCTTTAGTTAAGGCATGTTTGATAGATTCAAAAGATTGTTTGGCCTTTATTTTCCATTTAATTGATGAGTCCTTTTTAAGCATGTTATTAAGATCTTTTATAATCTCAGTCAGATTTGATATGAATCTTCTTAGAAAATTGATCTTTCCCAAGAATACTTGGAGTTCTTTAATGTTCCTTAGTGGTTGAATGTTTAGAATTGCTTCAATTCTTGCAGGGTCTATTATAATGCCTTCTTTTGAAATGATATGACCTAGAAAATTGCCTTCTTCTAGCCCAAAAATAGACTTTTTTGGATTAAGAGATATACCATATTTTCTGCATTTAATAAAAACCTGTCTCAGATGATCCAAGTGATCATCATTTGTTTTAGAAAACACAGTAATATCATCCAAATAAATGACTAAAAACTCATGGATCTCCTTGGCAAAGGCAATATCCATGGCCCTTTGAAATGTAGCTCCTACATTTTTTAACCCAAAAGGCATTTTCACATACATGAAAGCGCCCCATGGAGTAGTAAATGCAGTTTTGGTTTGGTCATTTTTGTGAACTAGAATTTGATTGTAACTAGAGAAAGCATCTAATAAAGAGATTCTGGAAGAACCTGCTACTCTCTGTAAAATATGGTCCATTTTTGGCAAGGGGTAGTTATCCTTCAAGGATGCTTTATTAAGATTCCTATAATCAATGCATAATCTAATTTCTCCTGTCTTTTTTTTGGTTGGCACTAAATTAGATATCCAATCAGAAAATCTGACTGGTGCAACTATCTGTGAATCAAACATTCTTTTGACTTCTTTTTCGATTAAGGGTAACAAAACTGGATTAATCCTTCTGATCTTCTGTTGAAAAGGTTTTTGATTTTCTTTTAAAGGAATTTTATGTTGAATAATGTCTGTGTTGTAAGTTTTTAAGTCTTCATAGCTCCATGCAAAGACATCTTGAAATTATTTTAAAAGTTCAATGTATTTATCCCTTTCATTTGATGATAAGGATTTGGATAGTTTGATTATTCTTGGTTTATCATCTGTCCCTAAGTTATACTCTTCTATGTCAGATTTAATTGGCTCCATTTTTGGCCTTATGGGCACATCATTAGAGTCAAATAAATCTTCTAGAGGAGTTAAACCTCTGGGTAAAATGTTATTCTTTAAATCAATCAAATCTATTTCATCTTCAATCAATTCCTCTATTTATATTTTTTCCATTTCATCAATGTCACTTTGAGTAAAAATAGTAGGCTTTTCAAACTTATGTACATCTGAATTATCTAAATCATCTATTTGACAGAAATTTAAATCTATATCATAAGGTGAATCTATGTTACAGTTGTTATCGATTTGACAATTTTGAAATTCATGTTCATTATTCAAAAGGTGATAAATTTGCTGATCCTCTGAAAAAATTTGCCAATATTTCACATTATCAGGAACAATAGGCCTATATTTAATCTCAGCAGTGTATTTTTGCAATGGTGAAAAAGGAATTTTACAACTGTTGACAAAAGTGGCTAAGCAATGGGCCTGTATGTTATGATCTCGAGGGATGACAAAAAAATTACCTTCTAACAATTCTTCAAGCAGTTCCAATACTATTTCTCTGTATCTTGCAAGTCTGGGGTTGTGAACTAAATACTCTGTGTTGATTTGTTTTATAACTAGTTCAGAATCACCCAAAACCATTATTCTCTTTCCTCCCTTTTTTCTAATAATTTGCAGGCCTAAGATTAAAGCTTCGTATTCAGCCATGTTATTGGTGCATTTGAAGTTTAATATAAAAGCATGCCCTTCAGAATGACTTGTTTCAATGTTTGTAATCCAAACACCAGCTCCAGCTCCAAATTTATTAACAGATCCATCAAAGTCTAGATGCCACAAAGCTTCATGACCAATATAATCATCCATGATTTTAAGTCTTTTATCAGTGAGTTCAGTTGGATTTTCATTTTGATCAAAGTTACTAAGAATAAAAGAATCAAGATCAGTGGGAGTAGCATAAATTGGATAATTTGTAGGTCTGTTTGCACTACTGATCATGTACTTCATCAATGTTTCTCTATAAAGCTTCTTAGGCTGTCCAAATACAGAGATTGTAGCATGACTCATATCCAGTTGTAGAGATCCCTGCAACTTTTCTCCCCATGAGCGAGAAAGAAGCATGGCATACTTTGGCGGGATGTCAGCTACTACAACGTCCATGATCATACTCTTACCAGGATACTGGACTAGGTTAACACACAGATCTTTAATCAAACCAATACATTGGACTTTGGATGAATCAAATGAGAACAAGTCCTTATAGGGTCTGGTTATGTCTAGATTAAGAGTTTCCATTATAGGTTTAGGCATTAAATTGTGGGAAGCTCCAGTATCTAACATAGTGTTGTGTAATATTTGGTCATGTACAATAAGACTTAAATAAAATGGGGGTACCGACCCATCTGAATGTTTTCCATCTACATTGGGACCAAAAATCAATTTAGGCCTATCTTCATTCATGTTGATTGTATCTTCATTCTCATTCACATTCAATGCATCATAAATCATAGATCTATATAAATCATTTTTAGCTAGTTCTACTAAGGGAACAACTATTTTCAATTTGGATATTTCAGACTGCATATTAAATGTTGGCTGAGATCTAATGGTTTGAGTCACTTCTTCTTTTGGAACTGTAGTTTGCGATGAATTTTCTTGAGTTTCTACTGTTTTTTCTTTGTTTTGAGCTTTTCTCTTGTCTTCTGTCTGAGTTTCTTGGTTTCTGCTATCCTTAACTGTTTTTTCAGGAATATTTTGGGGGTCAGCAGAAGTCTTATAAGTCTTATCAGGTTTAGGATCTGATATTTTAAAGTCAGTAGGATTTTTTCTTGGCTCAATGACTGTTGTTGAATTGGTGGCTTTGGGAGAATTATCTTTGGAAACATTTTTGGAAGATTGTGCCACCTCGTGAGTAATATCTACAATTTTTGGGCCTTGCTGCTTTTTAGGACTGGTTGGATTTGAACTCTGTTTGCTATCTCTAGGAAGAATTTGCAAGAATTTTGATTTAGAAGTATCAGTTTTATTTTTGTTTTGTTCTTGTTGGTTTGGAACATTATTCTTTATAACAGGATCATTGGTTTTCTTGCTCCTAAGATTTTATTGACTGTGAATTTCATTTATTGCCAAATCATAACCTTGTTTATAATCATAGGATTCTCCAGATTCTACTTTGAGCTGTTAAAGTTCAAAGAGTTCTTGGTCCTCCTAGGTGAGGAAGATGGTATTGTTTTCATTAATTCCCATAACAATGTTTATGTCTTCCTCCTCATCAACACTATTTTGTGAACTTTCTGCAAAGTTTTCTTGGAATGAGGTTCTTATATTCTGATTAGGGGAAGGTTCTTTACCTTTCCCGGGGTTGGTGTTTTTTCTGTAATTGGGATTCCGGATCTGGGATTGATTGTCCCATTGTGGTTTCTTTTCAATTTGATCCAGTCTATCAAGTAATTTTTCTAGTGCTTTATTAATGAAATCAAATTTACTATCCAAGTGAGATGCTTCTTCTTTAATAGCAACCCTTCTTTCATTTCTCATTCTGGCCTTCTTTGCAAGTATGTTGATTTCTACACCTACAATGTTTTGTTGCATTTTCTCTAAAGTATTTTCATCCCTTTCCCTAAGTTGGTAAGCCATGTCTACGTCAAAACAGTCAGGGAATTTCAGTAGCACAAAATATGGGGTAGGTTTAAGGTCTGCAGAAATGGCATTGTAAACACTGTTATATCTTGTGCAGAAGTCTTGGACAGTTTCATTTGGGGCTCTCTTGATAGCATCAAATTCAGATAGTATTTGCTTAGGGTTCTTATTTTTCTCCCATTTATTAAGGAAGGCTCTATGGAATGCAGCTAGGTCTGCTATGCTACCAGATCCTAAACATTTAAACCAGGTTTTCACTTTTCCAATTAAGCTCTGGGAAAATAGTCTCATTTGGACATCAGAATCATCTATCTCATAGACTTCCCAGAAATCATTCATTCTAGTAATGTGTTATTGTGCAGTAATCTGTGAAATATGATCAAACAGTGGAATATCTTTTTGGTAGTTCTGGGGCATGTCATGGAGATTCTGAGGTAAGACCAAGGGAGCATATCGGGCTGCCATGGCTTGAATTTTAGCTAAACTAGGAAGTACAGTTGTAGTGATAGGGATATTGCTAGTTATTGCAATGGATGTACTTGAAGAGCTTGGTAATGGGGATGAAACATAAGTAGTATGGCTAATGGTAGTTGTAATGGGTTGGGTAAATGATGGATATACTACTTTGGGCTGCAAGGGCAGCTCAGGGATGAATGGATTGGTTGATGAACTAGTAGTAGATTGTGGATATGATGAGTATATGATTCTTTGGGGCAGAGGCAACTCAGGGCTTATGGGCTCTTGAGGTGAATTGACAACAAAATCAGTAAATGATGTGGCAGCATACATAGTAGAATCTGATGCTGGAAAGACTGTTGTATATAGTTCAAAGACTGGGGGTTTAAATTTAGACAAAAATTTAGCTAACTTAACAGCTTCTTCAATGTCTTTGATTTTTGTGACCCTTACCCTTTTAACTGGACTTTTACTTTCAGTTTGATCTGATTTAGTAGGAACATAAATAATTTTATGTTTTTCACTCACATAAGAAGCAAAAACTGGATCTAAAACAATTTCTTTTAAATCCGATTCAGATTTTGTTCTAAATAAAAATTTCTCAAACTTTAAGTCAAAATCAATGTCTGATAAGCTTACCAATTCTTTGGGTAAAGAATCAGCTCTTCTTAGAGGTATCTCAGTTTCAGAACTATCAATTAGTTTTTTCTTCTTTTTTCCTATCTAGTCCGGATTATCTACTATCTTTGGAGGATTAGGATCAGGGTTGGATCTAGTGTAGTAGAATTTTTTGGGAGCCAGAGTGTTTATTGGGTAAAATAACCACAACCTTTAAACTCAATCTTAAAGTAGAAAATATATAATTAAAGATCTTCCTTCAAGATTAAACATAAAACTGGAGAGTGGTTAGTTCCCCAGTATGGTCGCTAGTATGTTATCACCCTAGTAATTCTCAGGTTGTGGGATGGGGATTTTTGTAGTTAAGAACACCAGGGGTAACCAAGAACCGCTTTGGGAATTCGGGATCTAGCCTTCCTGAGCTCTGGAGAGGGATCTCTCCTAAAGATTTAGCTTTGTTTTGGTAAAGGGTTTTAGGCTAGCTATGAGTGAGCAATAGGATTGATTTTAGAAGTGTGGTAGGAATAAAAAGTATTTCAACATAAACCAGAGGAATCTACCAGAACATTGGGCAATGGAGTCAACTCTCTAGGCAATAAGGGCTAGGAAATAAGACTTAAAGATGCAAATGTACTAAGGGCGGGATAGATGACCTTCTAAGGCTTTGAATAGATTTTGAGGATGGAATGGGTGAAATATGAACAAAAGGGCACTTAAGAATCCTTAAGTTACAGATAAGAGGATTAAATGAGGGAATCAAACTGGGACCTAGAGAAATTAAGAATTCTATGGTCCGGTTATCAAGCAGAAAACATAAAAATGCCAACTAGTTTAAAATAGAGAGCTTATTATCACTAATTCTGTTTAATTTCTCCTCAGTTGATCATTACAGAATAGAAACACATCAAATGAAATGTATGCAAACTTTAAAGAATAACACTGAAAACAGGAAAAAATGCGAGACTTATCTTGTCACCACGAGAATCCTTAGTTATGATGTCTCTAATCTTGTTTCCAAACTGCTGCTTCGCTAATTGACTCACACCAACTTCAATATGTCCAACAAAATGACTATACTTGTCTTGAGAAATTTTATTCCACCCTGAATACTTCGAATTATGAAGTATTTATACACAAAAATTGTTTACAAAATATCTCAGAAATTGAGATAATGTTTTAAAGAAAAATAGGAAAAAGAGCATAAGAAGAGGGACAACAACAAAACAGTTTGCAAGCTGTCCTCTTTTACAAGGAGAAATAGAACTGTTTTATCTTATCTAAACTAATTTTTGATGTGTTGTGAGTATTTGTTGGCAATAGGTACATCTTCTCGTGGATGGTAGCTTGTGGAATACTCTTCCTTTTCATCTTCTGTTCTGATACTCTTTATCTCTGCTTTTTCACTATTTCACTGCTGTAGTTGAAAAAAAGACCAGCAGTAACAATTAGATTTTACTGATACACTTTGACCCTGATACACTTTGACACTGATTTTTTCACCATAAGGTAAAAGTAAAATATGAGTTTTCAAGTAATTTTCCTGTCCTTTATCTATCAAATTCACAGCAAATCTGTGAATTCTTGCCACTGTTTAGTAGTGGGGATCTTCATATTCTTCAATTTCCTGTAACTTTCATTAGCTTCTGTATATTTGGAAAATTTAGGCTTTACAGTGAACATATGTTGATTTCATTTTCCAAAAAGAATAATTTTTAAAAATATTGAAGAAGTACTATGCCACTTGGTGATCCTTGTGGTAGTGGTTGTTTTGCTTGCTCCTTAGCATGAGTTCTGATTTTCTAATCATAATCTTTCTGTGGCATCAATTTGTCATTTAATGCATGAATGTCTGGCAAACCTGCTTCTGATAATACTTTGTATTTGGCCCAAAATCTTGAGATGGCCAAGTTCATATCTTTACATCTTTCCTCCAAATTATTCATCATATTTCTTTTATTCAGAATTTTTTTAATTTGAAGAATGGCCTCTGTTCTATCAGAAATTTTCAACTCTTCTAACTCTTCCCTGTTTTTGATGTTCAAAAATGCTATGAGTTGAACTGCTTGAGCTGGATTATTTTCAATCTCTTTCTTGGTTTTATCAATTTCTACATTTGCAGTCTGTAGTATCTCTTTCTGCTCATAAATTATCTGAATTGAAGGCCATTGAGAGTGAATGGCTTCAATGATTTTTGTCCATAAATGATTTTTATATATGCAACCTGATCTGTAAGATTCACCTGTGCTTGAAGAATTCTCACCTGTTCTTGCAGTCTATCAGCCCTTTTCTCATGCCCTTTGGAAGTAATCAAGGCATCTCTTTTGGAAGTTTCTAGATTTTTAATAGTGCCTTTCAAACTAAGTATTTCTTTCTCTTTAATTGACGTATCTTCCATGGCTCTGATTATGGTAGCTTTGTCTTGTATTGTGTTTACCTGTGAGGTTGAGGAAGAAGAGGCAGAGATTTCACGAGAAGTTATTGGCACTGCAGTTGCCAGTACTCCTTGAGGTGCTAAGTGTTCTTCCAATGTAGATGGAACAACTGCGCTTACAGTTGGGATCACTGTAGGAATGACAACCTGTTGAACTTTCTTCAGTTTTTCATTTTCTTGCATGAAAGCTTCTATTTGGCTTTCCATTTCTTTTATCTGACCTGTCATTTTAAGAACAAGTTGTTTCAATTCGTCATTCTCTGTTTTCTATTGAAGAATTTCCTTTGCCTGAGAATTTTCACTTTGAGGCAATTTTAGCTATTTTCTGAGGGCAGCTATATCTTCATTTTTCTGTTTAATTAAAGCCTTTGCAACTTCCATGTTAGCAGGATTAGCTCCTGCTTCAATCACCAAGTCTTCTAATGCTTTGATCTTCAAATTGTTGGCATATAGTGAGGCTTTATCCAATTTCATTTGAGTTTGAAGATTTATCAATGTTTTCTCAAGCTTGATAGAATTCATAGTCTTATTGAATACCTTAGAATATAGCATCTATGTGTTGCTTCTATGAAATTATATTTGGTCCAATTCATGGACAGCATCTACATCAACTTCAAGATATGTTTTTGAATAATCTGCAATAGATTTAGGATTAGCCACTGTAGGCTTGAGAAATGACATCACCAATTTATTAGAGGAATAATCAAAGGCCGAAAGTAGCCTATCCTTATTCCCAGGCTTTTCTTTGAGGAACTTGGAATATGTTTCATTTTTTATTTCTTCATTCTTTTCTTTAATTTGCCTGAACCTGAGTTGAATGTCTGACTCTATACTGTCAAGTTCTTTAGAAGAAGAGGGCATATCAACTTTGGATTGTTTATCTACCATGATTGTATCTTCCTGCTGGGCTCCAATTTGAAAATTTTAAAGCTATTTGAGAGTTTCAGTTACTATCCTTGTAGATTCATAACCATTATTATCTTCAATATTGATGGCTTTGTCCCTTTCTTCAATGGTCAATTTACTTTTCTTATTATATGGAATTTTGAATCTTTTGACTTGAATAGTTTCAGCAGTGAAACTATCTTCCTTTCTGCTTCTCTTATGAAGAATATCAGATTCTTTATTCATTGCCAATACCTGTGTTTGATCAACTTGCTTACCTTTGCCACTGTTTCCCTGCATTTCCTGTGAATCATCATAAAATAGAGTGTTTGGCTCCCATTCAAGTTTGTTGGCATACTTTTCAATTTGGGTCTTGGGATCATGCAAGAAGACATGAAACTTGCATTTCACTCTCATTGTGCTTAAAATACCTTGTGGATCATAATTCCACATAAAACTATATGTGAATTTATACTCTTTCAACTTGACATTAATTTCATTGGCTGCTTCTCTGTTATTCACAATAAATGGCCCAATTTGATTTTTCAACTTGAACTGAGTCTTTTTCCTGGAAGCTATGAAATTAATTTCATCTGCATTTAATAACTGCCTCAAATATTCCAAAGAAAATATTCTTTTTGTAACAAATCTTGGTAGTTTATATGCGGCCAGGAGTGCACCATATACTCTGATCTTTGTGTAACTTTTGTATAAATACCAGTCCCTTGTTTTACAACTCTCAGATAGCTGTAGAATTCTCTTTGTCTCTTCATTCATTATAGTGGTCTATTCTTTATACAATAGATTCATTGTAGGCACTATAAACAAGTCATTGAAATCTGCAAAGCTGTATTCCCTGTTCCATTTTCTTAGAATTGATGACCAAAACACAACTGAAAGAACATTTCCTTCTGGATCTACTTTTTGAAATTCAATGGAAAATTTGTCTGCTTGATAATACAAAAAGAGGTGAAGTAGATATGATGTATATCTAAAGACTCCTTCTTCTGACAATCTAGACAACTGATAATGCATGTTTTTTGCAATGAATTTAGCAAAATTGTACACAATGGATGGTGACTGGCCAGGTTTCAGAGTTGAAAAAAAACCTAAGATAGCCGCATCAATGAATTCATCACTGGTGTATCCTAGTATGAATGATAGCATTGAGACAATATGTTTGGTTTCATATGGAAAATCAAAGGTATCAAATGGAGGATTATGCTTGGGGATATCAACTTGCTTAGGACAAAAAGTTTGGAAGACTTTGAATTTAGAAGAAAAATCAAGCTCTAGGTAATTCTGAGTTAACTCCTCTATGGAAAATGAAGCAGCATTGGGATCAAGGTTCAGTTGTAGCATAGAGTTTATAGATTCTTCATTGATGTAAAATAAGACCTCTCCGTCTTTATTCACAATGCATCTTTGGTCTGGAAGATAATAGGACTGACACAATCTGACAAAATCAAGGCATGAATGAGTTTGAGGAACAATGTATTTTGGAAAATTGGAATCCCAGACTGATATATCTTTTTCATATTTCTCTATTGATTTACCAAAACACCAGTTATATACATCAAGAAAATTGAACTCTAATGAAGAGTCCATTATTCTGTAGTCAAGGTCAACCAAAGGGCTATTTTCTTGTGAGATAACTGGAGGTTGAACATGCTTGACAACTTCTGTTGAATCAACAGTGAGTACAGGGGTAGGTTTATCAATTTTAGAAGATTTAGGCTGAGGAATTTTAGCAGAGGGTTTATTTTGAGGCTTTGGACCTCCTGCTTTAGGGGTTACTTGTTTCTTTGTCATTTTTTAATTGAGCAGAGCAAGCTTAGACTATTTTCTGAGCTCTTTTGTTGG
>CM076569.1:865493290-865596027 GCA_034641835.2 Pinus albicaulis
GAAACAAGGGCTTCTTGGAGAATTTCTCTGGTAAAATAGGTTTCTAAGCAGGGTTTTGGATTGAAAAAAGGTTTTAATGCTTAGAAAGTAGGTTACGATCAATTCCAGCAGTGGAAATGACCATGGTATGGATACAATTTGCAAAAAACAACAATTAGGGATTCTGGGGAAAATTTGACAGAGTTTCCCCTGTACTATGGATGTTTTTTGCAATTTCTATATAGGTAATTCAGGATATTTTCAGAGAATAACAGAAAATTTGGTGTTTTTCCTTTAGAAATTGAAGTTCAGTGGATATGTTTTGAATAAAAATACCTTAAAGCAGGTATAATCGAGGTTGAAGATGTTTCGCAGCTACGTACAGTCTTTAATTCTGCAAAATTGGTCTTTCAGAGGGTAATGTGGCACTTCGTGGTTGAATTGCAGGGCAACTGACTCGAAAATGGCACTGGTAGGTTTTGAAATGATGAAAAGGCTCAGCACAGGTTCTCAGGGTGTTATAGCACACAAATGCTGATAATTTGATGAAGAATGGGCTTAGAAGAGGTTTCACAAAGTTTAAAGCGTGAATAGGTGAAATTTTATTGAAAATTATGAGTTTTTATGAATTAACCATAGTCTAAACCATAGTCGAATTATATTAACTCATAGTTTGGGCGGGAGTGGTTTTGGAATACCACTGGGTGGTATTCACGTGGCTCAAACGCTGTAAGTGGTAAATAGCTTTTCGAACGCGATCCAATAAGATTATGACACGTCGGCGCGGGGTGGTTTGGGAAAAACACCCATTTTGTGCAACCTTTCTAAAACATCCGTCGATTACTTTACGAGCGCGAAAGTGCATTGTCACTGTCGGATCTGGCTTTGGGAAGGGAACGATCAGGATTAAAAGGGAAGGTGCGGGGAAAGATCAGTTATCCGGTTCATTTTGGGCCATAGATCTTGGTAATAAATGAGGATCAGACGGTTGTTATCAACCGCGATGAGGAGGGATAAAATGTATTGAACAATCGCGTAGATTTCTAACCGTTGGATTAAAAGGGATTTGGGGATCAGAGGGTTGAAAATTAATTCAATGGGGAAAGGGATATGGTTCCATTTTATATAAAAAATGACTTTTTTCAACGGAAAAGGTTGTAGGGAGGGTTTCAAGAGGGTTTTAGCCAGAGTAAAGAATTGGGGGGATATATATAAAGATTTAGCTCCGATTATGGTTTTAACCTTGGTTAAAGGGAATCAGGAGAGAAGCAAAGGGATAGTTTAACCTTAGGTTAGGGAGTCGGGGAAGGGATAGTATACAAGGAGATTGGGGATTATTTCTATTAAAAATAAAACTTCGGGGAGTTTTTGTTTTAAAACATATATAAGACATGTTTTAAGATTTTTCTTATATATTTTTATTATATGGTGAATTAAATCGGGTTGACTTAACTACCATAGGGGGCGGGATATTTATATATAGATAAACTTAGCCAAAGGGGTTATAAGGGGGGTTTTTTATTAAAGCATGTGGGAATAAATAACTTTGGCTTAAGTTAAAATAAGTGGGTCTTTTGGGTTTATTATATAAAAATGAGTTATATAATAGGAAAAGGTTATTCTATAGGGAGTTAATATATAAATTAGATTTAATATGAAAATAGGAGATGGTATACTCAAAACACATAATCTCAACAAGTAAAGTGAATTTTACAAGATAATTTGCAATTGATCTTATCACTTAACTTATAATATAATGTTATTTTGAGGGCTTAATGTTTTCAAATGATGTAGGAAGTTAATCAGATGGGAATTATAATGCTTTTAAGTAAAAACGAAGTTTTATTTAGGATTATTTATGGGAATGAATGCATGAATGGTAATGTAGTGATTTTAGGGATTAATATAGACATTCACACTTTCAACTAATCAGTTATAGAGCCTTGGGTCCGGTCCCAACAAAAGTCAAGAAAATGCCTTAAGCCTTTCTGACTGATAGTTTAGAATGTTTCATGACTATGGAAAGGGGAAATTAGTTATTTTGAAGCCCATGATGAATTATATTTACTTTGGGATATTTTCACCGTATTCTACCTACCCACCTTAGCATGCTAACATTTTTTCTTCCTTTGTAGTAAGGTGCATTTAGGCTAGCAACCTTCACATCATTATTCTTTCTGAAAACAAGTAAAACTATCTATTTCTACACTTATTTCATCCATGAATCCAGATTAAACTGTTGGATTCACTTTATTTCTCTACCTAACTACTGAATTGTCATGATTAAGCAGTATGACAACTCATTATTCTCTATCTACAACAAGTGAAATTGAAACAATGACAAGTTAAGATTAAATTGTTTAACTCATCATGGACTATGGCATTTATTGACACTCTGCCACACTCAAAAAGTAAAAAGTAGTGGCATTTATGCTTGCACACTTTCATATTTTATTCATTTTCTTTTGGGGTCTTTTATTTTTTCTAATTCCTTTGATTATTCTTTTAGGACTTTTTACCCTCTTTTTGATTTTTTTTTTTTTTTTGATTTTTTTTTTACAAAATGTGTGAATACAACTTGCAGAATGCAAAGTATGTACATATTTACAAGATTATCAATATTCAAGTCAAAATTATGACCCCTATATCATATGTTGCTAACAATCCCTATGACCCTCTTGCAACTGTCTCAATCTATGCGCAAGAAGGGCTACCAATATATGTCTTTTCACTGCTGATCACTAGTCATACAATGCTATCCATATTCACGTCAATAAGTTGTACAACAAGTTGATATTTCCCTCAAAGACCTGCTACCTTGTAAGGCCACGGTTATGTCACTAAGACAATACACCCCTTAGGTTATCGCTTAAAGATACCTAATATAAGTTCCTAGGTCATCATAATCTATGTCAAGAATAGGTTAACTATAGTCAACAGATCAAGTGATTATTATTTCTTGTCAAGTCAAGATCTAGAATTATGGTCAAGTCTATCAATGTTACATCACCTAAAAGCTAACAGTCAACATTTCAAATTATATCACAACTACATCAAGGATTGTAGATCAATTAAAATCAAGTTAGTATTTTAAATCACAGTTATAATAGTTCTATAGATAAGTTCAAATATATGTCTTAGGTAGTCAATTCAAATCACTGCTTAAGATTCCTTATCTGAGGTCACTGTAGATGTATAATCTCATAGTGCATTGTCAAGGCTTTAATTTTGTCATGTCAGGTCACTATCTAGTGCTCTAGAAACACAAGCAATGTCAAAACACTATCAAGTTATCTTGTGTGAACTTTAGTCACTTTTTCAAGTCAATCCAAATACTCCTACTGCCATATATATTATAGATGAACTAAATTCCAACAAGGATCCTATAATTCATAAAATCAATCCAATCAACTCAAGTACCTATCTAACTGCTGTTATACCAAGAGAGATATTGTCAAATCACTTGTTAGGCTTGTATGACCATATTGTGTCTCAAGTAATTCTGTCAAATTACTGTCAGGTATACATGTTGCTAAGTGTCCCTAAGATCATTTTCAATGTAATATCATATGTTTAGTTTGGGTCAAGTTCATCAAATTATGTCACTGTCACAACACACAACGACTGACAATCCATATCAGGTTATTGTCCTTTAAGGCTACCTTCAAACAAGAATACCATCACAAATCAACAATGTCAAGAATATGTGTCAATTCCAAGGTCAACAACCATTTTTTTTTTTTTCAATATGTCATAGATGGTCAACACACAATCCTAGAATCATAGTATAAAATTATTTCTTTGACTTTGCTGCCCTAGTATTAGTCCTGGAAGGGAGGCCTAAAGTCCTGTAGCAACACAACATAAGAATCTAAATTACACAAGTCTTTATAACAATAATTATAGGACAATCTTAGAACTCGCTCTGGTTAGGTACCAGGTCTTGAGGAGGTCTTGGTCTTGGTATTTGGGTCTTAGATGTCTCACTTTGATCTAATACCATAAGAAGAGAATACTTTTTAGGGTTTTCCCCTTGGAGGGGTTTTTCCCTCACTTGGAGCCTATATCTTGTGTTTTGTGTGTTCTTGTGATCTTCATTTTATGTTTTGGTAATTTCTTGATCAAGAAGACATAATAAAGTAATAAAAACCCAATAAAAACTCACAAGTAATTATCAAGTAAGAGGGATAAACTATAATCTACCTCTACATTGAATTCTCAACATGGTATCAGAGCTAAGGTGAAGGAAGGAAGTCTAAATATCACATCCTTGTTGGCACCCTTATTGGAATTGTCCCTTGAAGCAATTATCTCTCCCTCTTAAGTGAAAAGCTACATAAAGAAAGGTCTCAAGGCTCTTAGGGGTCTCCTTGTAACTATCAAGAATTGTATCATCAATTTCATCTCAAAGATATTAAAAGAAGTCATGTATGGAGGTCTCTTTTTTGCTCTCACAAGTACTTTTGAAGATGACACTATATGGGTAATCGATAAGGAGCTTCATGACAAGGGAATGCAGTCAACTCCAAACCTTATCTAAAGGAAGCTCTTCTCATTTAGTTTACCTTGGATACAAGAAAAATTACTCAGTTAAAGGAATTTGATCTACTTCTTTGGAGTTGGAAACTAGTGGAAGCATTCATCTCAACAATATAATCTTTGTTTCAGGTTTGAAGAAATTTTTTCTTTCTATTTATTTCCTAGAAGATAAAGATGATAGAGTTGCTTTTTTGGTGGAAAATTTATTGTATGGGGTAAGGGTTTTAGTATTGAACGTGATAAGGCTATTGGGATTCGCGAGGGGATGTTGTATAGGCTTCTAACACCTCTTCCTAAAGCTCTAGCACATCTAGAAATTAACCCCTGTGAGCTATGGCATAGAATATATGGTCACCTTCATTATAATATATTGCCACCTTTGAATCATATGGTTATCCGTGTCCTAGAATTGAAGGAAGAGCATGAATAAGTTTGTAAGGGATGTTATATTGGCAAGAATGTGAAGAAACCTTTTCCAATTAGTGACACTAGATCCAAGGAGATTTGGATGTCATACATTTTGATGTTTGTGGACGCATGAGAGATAAGTCCACTCGAGGTCATAAATACTATGTAACATTCATTGATGATCACTCTAGAAATAAATGGATATATCTTTTCAATTCTAAGGATGAAGTGTTTGAGAAATTTCAAGAGTTCAAGGCAGAAGTGGAAAATTTGATAGAAAGGGAGATAAATACCCTAAGATCTGATAATGGTGGAGAATAGCGTTCTAAGGAACTTGTCGCTTTTTGTAAGGAATCAGGAATTAAGACAGAGCTAATAGTCCCTACAATCCTCAATAAAATGGTGTGTCTGAGAGAAAGCATTGATCAATTTAAGAATGTGTTAGAGCCATGCTACTTGAGCAAGACCTACCCAAATTCTTATGGGGAGAAGAAACTGTAACAACCATATACATAAAAAATAAAGCCATTTTATAATTCTCAATGACATGACCCTAGAAGAAGCTTTCATAGGAAATAAGCCAAATGTAGATCACCTTTGAATGTTTGGATGTCATGTATACATTCACGTTCCCAAGGACAAAAGAAAGAAATTGGATCTTTCAGGTATGAAAGGAATCTTTGTTGGTTATAGTACTTCATCTAAAGCCTATAAAATATACATCAAGGAAGATCATAGAATTTAATTTAGTAGAGATTTTATCTTTGACAAAAACATTGTATACAATAAGTCCAAGGACATTCCTATTGATTCCGATGAAGAGGAAGAACCCATCTTTGAAGAACACTCAAAGTATGACAATCCTAAAGAACCTACTACTAATCTTGAAGAAGTTGAAGAAAAAAGTGAACCTGTACATCATATCATTATTCCAGAGACATGTAAGAGGCCAACTTAGTTGATAACAACTCTACAATAAGCCGAGGGACATGCAACATCAAAAGGTAGTTTTAGAGAAAGAAATAATCCTAAAATATATTCGGGTTATGCATGTTACATAACACAACTTATCTAAGTATAACCGAACACTTATGATAAGGCAACATAACATCAGTAATGGAGGAAATCAATGTAGGAAGAATACAGTCTATAATGAAAAAGATGTCAGGCAAATTGTTCCTAGAACTAGGAACAAATATGTTGTCACTTCAAAATGGATATATAAGATCAAACATGCAGGTGATGGGAGCATTGATAAGTATAAGGAAAGATTTATGGCAAGAGGCTTTGTCAAAAGGAAGCAATTGATTATGAAGAAAAATTTCCTCCAACAACTAGGTATACTAACTTTAGATCACTTATCTCTTTGGATGCTACTATGATATGGAGCATTCAACATAATGATGTTGAAACAATTTTTCTAAATGGGACAATTAATGAAGAAGTTTACATCGAAAAACCTGAAGGTTTTGAAGTCCATAATAAGGAAAATCACGTCTGTGGATTAAAGAAGGATCTATATGGCTTAAAACAAGCCCCTAGAGCATGACATGAAAGGATGGATGCATATCTTCTAAGACTTGGTTTTGTCAAGAGTTCTACAAACCCTAATCTATACATCAAAGTAGTTAAAAATGAACCTGTGATCATACTATTATATGTGGATGATTTACTTGTTACAGGTGTAGATAATTGTAATCAAGAATGTAAGAAGAAAATGGTAGTTGAATTTGACATGAAGGATCTTGGGCTTACACATTACTACTTGGGATTGGAGGTATGGAAAAAACCAGATGGAATCTATCTTGGTCAAGGGAAATATATGATGAGGTTATTGCAGAAGTTTGGCATGATGGGAAACAAACCGATGACAACCTTTATGATTACTAATTTGAAGAAGTTAAGAAATTCATAATCAAGCCCTATTGATCCTACATGCTACCGATAGTTGATTGACTCCTTAATGTATCTCATGAACACCCTACCTAATATATGCTATGCAGTAAATGTTCTTAGTCAATTTCAAATGGAGCCAAGGCATGATCATTGGATAACATCAAAATATATTTTGAGGTATCTTCGTGGGACCCGTAGGGGCTTCACTCAATGAACCTCTGATCTATCATGTGCGCTCATGGCATATTAAACAATATCCTTAATTTGACTACATATTGGAAAATATCCCTAAATATGACATTATTTAACCCCCTACCAATACAAAACCCATACACCTTCCTAATTTAAAAAACCCCTACTTCCACTAGATATTGTAGGTATTCATTTTTCATTAACATTTTTTTACACCCCTTTATATTTTTTCGTTAACTTTGAGCTCCATTTTTCATAAATTCCATTATAAAAACCCTTTACCCCTATATATCCCCCAAAATATTATGCCATTTTCCCCTCAATATAAATGCCCCAATATGAACCCATGTGGTATGGTATTGCTCCCCTAGTGAAGCCCCTATGGTGGGACCATACATCACTACCTTAGATATGCAGGTAATGTGATGTAGTTATTAAGCTATACAGATTCATATTGGGGGGGCAGTGAAAAAAATGGAAGGAGCACTACTGGTGGATGATTTAGATTGGGATCTTCTATGATACCTTGGATAAGCAGAAAGCAATATTTAGTTGCATTAAGTAGTGGTGAAGCTAAGTTTATCGCAACAAGTTAAGTTAGTAGAGAAGTTTTTTGGCTTAGGAAGTTACTATTAGATTTGTTTGAATGACCATTGGACCCTACCATCATACAGTGTGACAATCAAACTTGTATAATATTGATATAGGACCTAATGCTTCATGCCAAGACGAAGCACATCAACAAAAAATATCACTACATTCAAAGTTTAGTTCAGGATGGGGTCGTGAAGTTGCAGTACATCTTTACAGACAAAGAAGTAGAAAATATATTAACGAAGTCTTTTCTGAATAAGAAGACGAAGTACTTAAGAAACAATATTGGACTACTGGACATCTCCTCACTAGTTGAGAGGGAGTGATGAGGGACACCATATTCTCCATGTGTCATGCACTAGACTATGACCAAGAATTGTAAGTCTTAGTGAAGGCACTGGTAGGGAGAACAAAGGATTGGATAAGTATCTAAAACTGATACTCTTTGAGGATGTGGCAGGGAATCCAAGATAAGTGTAGTCGAAGAGGATCGATATTATTTGAGGATTGGAAATCCAAGGTAAGAATAGTCCTAAAATGACATACCTAGTGAAAATATGGATGGGGTATGTTAGTGTCTATGAGTCACCAGTGATCAAATGTACTCTTTCCATGTGATTGATAGGGTCTTATGGTCAAATTATTTCATTTTCAAATAAAATTTGACACCTATTTTGGTTGTTAAATGGTCAAGTAATTGTCTAAGTGTGATTTTAATTCTCATTTCATGGTCATCTAGGTAAAATCATATCAGTTTCATGAGTCATTAAGTCACCATAGGTTATTTTTCCTTCATTAAGTGTCATTATATAAAATTTGAAAGGAAGAGTCTTGGTGTCATAGGGTTGATCATGAGAATGTCATGAGTGTCATCATTTTTCCATTTAGAGTCATGTCACCATCATTCAAAACAAGTGAATGCCATGGGAGTTAGTACTTATGAAATAAATCACATCATTAAGTCATTTGGTAAAGTACACGATGTCACTCCACTAAACATGCCAAAATCAAGTTTTTTGAGCTATAAAGAGAAATAAAGCTTTACAAGAGTTCATTATATCCTTCCAAGTCTTCAAGAGCTCATATCTTGCATTGTCAAACTTTCCACAACCATAAGAAGTTCAGATTACATCACCAAATTTCTCAAATTGTAAAACTAGATCTCAAGCTAGAAAGCCATCCAAGGATGTTGTCATTGAAGAAGTTTAGGTTGAAGATATAAGAGAGAAATCACCTAGAGATAGATATGATGCACCCTTGCAACATGAGGAAGAGATAAATCCTGAACTTGAAATGGCATACCTAGAAGAAGAGTAGCACAAAGATAAGCCATTATAATACATCATCAAAGAGAAAGAGGCACAAATCGGGGAGCTCAAAGATGATCTTGCCAAAGCCAATTTCATGGCGGCTTTCTTGCAACAAGAAAATAGGAAGATGCTGTATTAGAAAAGGATAAGGGTAAGGGCATAATTTATGTGGAGCAATTAGAATACAAATACATTCAGGAACAACCAAGAAAGCCTAAAACTAGAGCAGAGGCAAGAAGAGAAAAACATGAAAAAGAGCCATATCCTCCTCAAGCCCACAAAGACATCAATGACATCATAGCTATTGAAGTTGAAGAAGACAGAGAATACCGGCTTAGGGTAGTAAATGAACACCTAGAGAAGCTACTGAAGAAGGCAAACAAAGACACTGCCATGCAAAGGCACATGGCAAGGCACTATTACACTAGAAACACTATTTGCAAAATTAGGATTAAGAACATGAAGAAAAAACTCAAGAAGACCCTAAGAAAGCTTATTAAAAGGGGTAATCTTGATCTATTGGCTAATGCATCCTTATTTTATTGAAGGTGTAATGGGAAAATGGAAAATGAGAGAATTTTTGGCAAAATTTTGAGAATTTTTGGGTTTTTTGTCACACAGGCAGAACTAGTGCACAGAAACGAAACGAGTGCTCGCTACGCTTTTTCCTGGAGGCTTCAAATGAAGATTGGAAAGCATGTGGAGATGGATAATGATGTGAGAATAGCATATGTGAAGCTTTAAGGTTTATATATTTTCAGAAAATGACAAAATAGTGCCCATTTTTTACCTTTCTACCACTATTTCATACCACTCGCTGTGTTTCTGGGACAATTTAACTTCAAGGCAACTTTTCAGAGGTGTGGAGAATTTTTTTTTAGTGCTTGATGATTCCATGGTGTAGTATAAATTCCCATATTTCCAACCATACCTTTTTCAACCAAAAAATCATCCGGGAAGGCCTCCAAATCATCCTCCAAAGTTGTGTCGTGCTTCTGTTGCGTTTCTGAGAAATTTTGATGCGTTTTTGGGTTTTAAGATTTTTTTTTTGACACGTGGAGGTCAAAGGTAAAAATGGTTGATGTAAAAACTGGTTCATGAGTTTTTTGATGGTTAATAGGTCTATTTATGGTCATCTTTTTAAAATAATCTTATGTTTAATGACTTGAGAGAAAAACTTAACTTGTTAGCTAAACAAGGGGAAAGTTGTTTCTAACTTCCCTAAAACTAGGCTATGAGTCATTAGGTGCATTAATTAGTTTCTTTGGATCATGATTCAACCCCTAGATGCGTAATATTTTTTTCTTTCTAAATGCACTCACAATTATGTCATTGAGAGGGTTGGATATCTAAAGTTCATACTCTTTTGGCACTAGTGTATTTGACAATTTGCAGAAGAAATTTACGAGCAGTTGCAACTATTTTTATGGGATTATTGTGATGTGGTTAGTGACAATGTTTTTCTCTATTTTTCTTATTCATCTGATGATCAAGTTGTTCAAGCAACCATCTACTATCTTCCTATGATTTATCTTTTAAGTTTTGAAACATAAACCATCCTTTTATGCCATGTTTTTGTTTAAGATAAGCATCTAAGTGTTTCATTCTCTGAAATAAGTGAATTCATGCTCACTTAAATTCTTATATGTTTCCCCCCTTACCACACTACAATTAAAAACCAATTGTGTCACTGAATCACATCTACCTTGCCTCATACTATGTCTGCAACTAATATTTTTGGGATATATTGCCTAGTTTCCAAACCTGGTGCTTCTTTGTCTAGCAAACCCTAATCAAACCTAAATAAAAAAACCCTATTGAACTTATAACTAGCCTATAATATTTATTCTCCGGTCATTTCCATTGATTGTGAGCTTGATATAGAGAGAGCCCTCTCTGATTTGGTAGGGCTAGTTGCCACATTGAAAGTTGGTCTGTGGTTACCTCTTTGGTTTCCTTTCTCAACCTTGGGAAACTAAGGAGCCCTAACAGGGTATGTGCCTTAAAAGGCAGTGGTGGTGTCCATGTGTATTCCTCCTAGCATTGTTCTCTAATACAATGGAGATTTAAAGCTTGTTAGTCAAGGCCTTGCTATATTCTTGAAATAGACAATGCTAGTTATAATGTTGATGCTTAAAGATGGCTTATCAATTTGACGCTTCTTATGAGAATATTTCAATTTGAGTATCCTTGTGACTTGTTGTAGAATTATGAACACCTCCCTAGTTAAGAGGGAGCGTTGAAATTTGTAACTAGGTTCAATCTTCATAATTATCTTTGTACTTATATCATTGTATACTTATTGTAAAAATCAAAAGAAGAAAAAAGAAAAATTTATTCTTATTATTATTATTATAGATAAGAATGTTCTTCATGTTTCTAGGTTTCTTGAGAGAATAAGAAACTTTTTCACGAGTCAAAGTCCCTTTCTGGCAATTCGTAATCAAAATAAAATATTATTTTTGAGTCTATAACAATATTTGTGACCCCCAAGGCCAAGTCAGCCTAGGAGAGGCCTATTCGACCACATGAAAAGGGTATATAAAGGAAGAGACTCCATCCTCATTAGGACTCTCACTGAACGAGTTCAATCTCCAAGCAATAAAAGAAGAAAAGGAGTGTGAAGGCCAAAGAAGAAGGAGAAAGCCAAAGAAGAAAAGAAATATATGATTTTTGCTTTGACCTAGTCTACATGTTCTAGTTTCTAGGGCAACTGTACAAACTGCAGGAAAAAAATTTGCAAGGTCGAATTTCAGATCTGAGTTGCAGGGGCTGAAAATCTAAGTTCCAATGTTGACATATTGAGAAGGAGAAAATTTCAATATCGTTGACTTTGTGAAGTTTTAATTTCTAAAGGAAGGTTTTAAAGGAGGGATGACTTGGTGCTTGAGGTATTGGTATTGGTCTTTTGGTTTTGGATGTCTCACTTTTATTTTATTCTATGAGAAGATAATATTTTTTTCTGGGCTTTCCCCTTGGAGGGGTTTTGCCTTGGTTTGGAGCCTATATATTGTGTTCTTTGTGTTCTTGTGATCTTAATTTTATGTTTTGGTAATTGCTTCGTGAAGAAGACATAATAAAGTAATACAAATCCAAAAAATACTCACTAGTAATTATCAAATAAGGGGTATCAAATTTAATCTACATCTACATTGATTTCTCAATTGGTTGTTCATTGTCTGATAAATGGTCGTTCTCCCTGTCTCCCTATAGATTTTACGCTTTAGGTGGTGGAGTGTTCCCTTGATGTAAGGATTCTTCAAGTGAGTCGACCAAATCATCAAGGGTAGCAATAAATAAGTCTTGTATTGAAGAAACTAGAACACCACAAAGAGTTGTCTCTTTCTTTGATTGCTTGCGAGGAAGAACAAATGTAACCAAGAGTAATCCAAGAGCTCTTGCAAATTTATGAGTGATAGGATGAATTTCTCAGAGTTGATCATAAGTAACCTCGTAGGAACATTCTAGACCTTGAGGATATGATTCTTCTTTCTCAGATATGTGTGTTGGAGTCAGACTCAGACAATTGTTTCATTGAACTAAATGTTCTTGACAAGAATAAGTTGAATTATCAACCATACACTGGATACCCTCCTTCGAGCGTGAAAATGTTGACAGTGTTGGAACTCCACCAACACAAGGGGGTCTCCTCGATATGAAGTCCCAACTATACCTCACGTCGTTTGGGATAGGAGCCCCATTCAAGAAATGGGCCCGACTGGCATTATATTGATCTTAAATATCTGCCTGGGATGCAATTAACAACATAATAGAGCATGCATATAATTTTGAGATAAGAAAGTAAGTTAGCTTTGTGAAGCACACAATTGCAATGTTTATAAATTACTTTCACAGATGAGAAAAGAAAGAGTGAGCCTTTAGAATAAAATTAATATTACTATCCTAATAAATACACACACATACATAGGAAGAATCAGTAATTAAGTTGCAAAATAGTTCTCAAAGTATCAATGATCATGAAATAAAGTAAGGATGCACAATTCAATTAATATGTGTACCAAATCCAACAAAATAGTAAATTTTATTTAGTACATACAAACACAAACATACATTTCAAACATGAAAGAATAGTCTTAAAATATTCACGATACATGCATGAAAGTACACCCGAGTTTTAGAGGTTCGAAAAATTAAATGGAAGTGCCAAGATACACAATTACAATGATGCATCACTTGCCCCAATAGTGGAACATGAGGCCACCACTTGCTCCTCAAAAGAATTATCTTCTCTCCTACACCAAGATTGAGAAGCCAAGGCTAAAATTCATTTTCTTGAGTTATGAGGGTTTATTTATGGAAAATGAGGTGACCTTTCACCTCCCATGCGATTCTTGACCTCCCTCATGACTCTTGAGCTCTCATATGACTTTTGAGTTCCTACATGACCCTTGGAATTCCTAGTGACTCTTCACATTACATGTGTGACCCTGGGCCTTCTACACATTTTACATTTTCTATTTTTGGAAATTACAAAATTACATTCCACCAAAATTGTGGCGAGAATACATGGAACAAAATAACACTTTTGTATTCACATTTTGAGAAGCTACAATTCGGCAATTGTGACATGATACTTCATTGTAATGTGTCGATGCCAAGTTGTTTCCTTTGTTTCTATGTCTTCTATTATTCATGGTAGATCTAGAATGTGCTTCATCTTCACCCTTCAAAGGGTTTGGATATAATAAGAGAGCCTTCCAAGTTATCCTGGGTTGCCATCTACATGTCATAGTTCATAATTCCTTTATCTCCTGCATGATGGTATCTTTATGTCTCATATTCACAAGTGTCTTCTTAAAACCTCTCCTTGATGAAATCCTTGAACATCATCTTCCATGTTAAGATGATAGGACCTACAAATGAAATTCATTCACGACAAGACAATATTAGTCCCAAAATCACCTATTCTACCCTGTTTTCTCATGCAAGATGCTGAATGTGATGGGATAATGCACTAGGAATGAGAGAGAGGACTTCTTGGGCACAGGGCACATGTTAAGGAGGAAAGAGGTGAAGGTATGGTCATTGGAAGTGCGCAATATACTTGGGAAAAAGAGGGGGACAATCTTTGGTGCAGAGCATAGGTCTTGGAGACAATTGTTAAAGGCTTGAGGAATGAGGATGTTCAGTGCACTATGGGTAAGAGGGAGTCTCCAGGTTGAGTGCGGGTCACTCTTGCAAGGGCCAAGGGGTGACCTTCCTATCCACTGAGGGTTCACAATGCGCCCCAAAATGAAAATTTGTCAAGGCTTGGAGCAGAGTGCAAGTGTAAGTAGTAAGAAGTTGATAACTGTGCACTAGAGTTGTGCGATGTAGTTGTGAAGGGATGTGACCTCGGGATGGGCATAGGGCATAGGTTTAGGAGAAAATAGCTTCACAACTAAGGCTTTGAAGTGTGCAATGCACTCACCACTTGGATGCAAGTTGAATGTGTACATAACTTACACATGAAGTGAGGACAAGGAAGAAATCCAAAATTGACTAAGTGTAAGACAGTGGAATGAGAGAGAGAGAGAGTAAGAGCATACAAAAAAGTCCTGAAAATGATCATACACATTTACACAATTAAATTTGTGGAAATTAAATGCATAGTAACCGAAACCGACATGTATACATTGAAATGACAATAAAACGACACTAATCTTCAAGTGTGACAGTTAGGACGCAAGTCTTAATTATGCAAGTGTAGACTGTAATAAAAAGGTGCATTGGGCCATGGGAATGTGGCCAACACATGTTATTGTGATATATATGATCAAATAATGCAATAAAGTGCATTGGAGATGCCTCTAAAAGGTGTGTTAGAGCTTCCTCTAACAAAATATGATACTTCAGGTTTCCTTACAAAGGAACTTGAACACTTAGAAAAACTCGAATAACAAGCGTGGAAAAAACTCAATGACTTGAAATGAGAGATCACACGATATTTAGGAGGTTCCAAAATTTGAATATAGGAAAATTTTGAGGGTGTTGTAGCAACTAGAACATATACCTTCAAGCATCACATACAACTTTATCAAGTTGTTAAACAAAGACAACTTCTTCACCATGGCAAGTGGTTCCCCAAGAGCCAAATTTAGTAGAGGTTTCTCCATATGATGAATTAACTTGATGCAATGAAGACCATTGCTTCATAAAGGGGGAGGAATGATCCAAATGGATATAAATGGCCACCCACTTCTTCCATTTTCTCAACTATTCTCTACCTTCTCATCAATTTTTTTTTTATGATTTTTGGGTTCCAAAATTATGGGGCCATTTTGAGGCACTAAACAATGTTTTTTGGAAATTGAAGGGAGAAAGGGTTGCATTAAAACAATTTTAATCTTCATATATCTCTTTCTAACAAGCTATCGTGCACCCAAAAATGATATTATATGCAAAAACTATGCCCTAGGAAGTTGATGTACCACCTAATCGCCTCAGGGCCCTTAAACCTTTTGGTGTTTATTCTTCTACAGTTATGATTTTGGACATCTATGCTTATTTATTTATGTTCAAAAGGAAATTATTTTATAATCTATTAATGGATTTTAGAAATGCGCGTGGCCACCATATCTCTCTGTTTAGAGATAGCTACCACCATTCTAGCTAGTTTGTGTTCTACAATATTATGCTATTTCATATATTAATAGAAGTTGGGTTTTAACCATATTATTTTAATATATGGTATATTTCTCTATGTGTTCCATTTACTTTCCTACATTTCATTTCATTCCTTGTACAACCCACACCATTGAGGATGCAAAGAACCTAACCCTAAATGGCTATCAAGTTATGTCAAATATCGGGCCACTAGGAGGAGAAGTTATTCCATTCTTTAGCATTCTTCTTCTTTTATAATTGGGCATAACATCTAGGAGTGGGATTTGAGAGCATTATATAGGATAAAAATATTTTGTACGAGTCATTCTGGCCACAAATGTCAAACATGACTCCATATTGAGTGCCTCTTTCTTTATATGTGCATCGCCATAACTAAAGAAAACATAGCAAAGCATAGGCCTAAACTTCTAGCTAGGTTTACTCTTGAATAATATTTCCTAGTATATATCATGTGTTCATTTGTGTGCATGGTGTGTATTTTTATTGTTTGTTTCATTTTCAATTTCAATTAAATCATATATTCAAGTGCTAAGCTAATAAAAATGAATATGAAATTTGAGGAAATAATTTGTAATCTATGATTTCAAAATTTTACAAGGTCTATTGTGATGAGTTGTTCTAATGGAATGTCCACATTATTTTGGGATTCATAGTTGTATCAAAGCAAATTTCTTTGGGGTATTTGAGGAAAGTTGTAGGATCCAAGAAATGGATTAAGAAGAAATTCACAAAACACTAGACATAACAAATCATTTTATTCATAACAGTCCCTAAGATGTAGTGAAAAAAATATTCTTGAGTTTGGCAAAGAAAGTTGTTAACATATCTCCCAACATGTCCCTTCTCATGGTAGGTCTAGCAAGTAAGTTTGAACCTTCTCATGGAGGTTGGTCACTCTAACTCATAGGTTTTATTTGAAGATAAACCGAGGGACAATGAAGACTCAAAGAAAAATTCAAGAAAATAGCCCAAGAAAGAGCAACCAAATTATAGTGCCATCGCTCCTTCACAATGTATATTCAAGATGAGAGCGAAAGTGGATATCAAACCCTATTATGGTGAGATTCATGCCACTAAGATGAATAATTGGTTACCCCAATTAGAAGTGTATTTTAACATCCGTAATATAAATGAAGAGCTAAAAAAATTATTTTCTCAATTGAAACTAGAGGGCCATGCACTAACTTGGTGGGAAAGCCACACATAAACAATTAGGTTAGGGGGTGATTTCCTAGTTACTAAATGGGAGGATTTTAAAACCCTCATCAAGTTCCAACTCCTTCATAACCTCTATTAAAAATGGAAGCGAAAGTGGTTATCAAACCCCATAAAGGTGAGATTGATGGTGTTAAGTTGAATCATTGGTTGCCATTGTTAGAAGTGTATTTTAATGTCAATAATATAAATTAAGAGTAGAAAATTTCATTTTCACGATTAAAACTAGAAGGTCGTGCACTAACTTGGTGGGAAAGTTGCATTAAGAGACTTAGGTTGGAGGGCGATCCAACATTAAAAAAGTGGGAGGACTTAAAAAACCTCCTTTAGTTCTAGTTCTACCCTAATGGGTATGTAGAGGACCAATGGATTTGTTCGTGTCACTTAGGCATAGGTAAGGACAAAGTGTCTAAGGGTACACCACCATATTCAAGAAGATGTCGATCATGTTGGGTATCTTTCCAAATCACCTAGATTTACTCCTCAAATATTTATGGGGTCTTACGAGTCTTAGCACAAAATTAAATCTCGAGAAAAGACACATCTTATAGCAAACAATGAAATGAAAACAATATTGTCTTACACCTCAAAGTGGGGTGCAATGATGAAACTCTCTTGCACCTCATGGGGGGAATGCGTAAATCAAGTGAGTATGGTTAGTGGTAAACAAAAAATGACAAATCAAGTGAATATGGTTAATGATAAATAGAATAAAAACTTGATACAATGATGAATTAGTTAAGTGCAACCCACATGAAATCCCATGTTGTCTCTTCTTTTATCTGACAAAGAGAGGAATAAATGATGGTTATTAGACTTACATTTTTAACAAAAAAATCAAAATTTCCAAATGGGTAACAACAACAATAGATGGTAGACTTAGAAACCATCAAATGGGACACAACAACAATAAGGGTGTTATGGAGATTTCATCTCTTTAACCAAACAATTGGTCTACAATTAAATCAAGGAAGTTTCAACTTGGAATCGAAAACTTGGAATCTCCATCAAATCAATATATAGCATCCTCTAATATATAGCTATCTATATGGGTTCATCATTACCTATGGAATCTAGCTATCTATATGGGTTCATGATTACCTATTTATTGCTCCCTTAGAGGTCCAAAAACATAAAGTTCCCAAAAACAAATCTTGAAATTGGAGAAAAGCTCTTAAAAATCCTAAAAAGCCTAACTCCACACTTTTCCTAGTTATTTCCTGTGGTACCGCGATTTATTGCTATAAAAATTGCGACACATCCGCACGTTCTACTCATTAAAACTACGAACCACCATAAAAGGTAAAATAAAAATAAAAGTAAGTTATAGAAGCTCATATGGTCGAATATTCTCCCAGTTGGGGCCTTCTAGAAGTGCTACCTGGTTGAGCTTCGCCCCTTCCATTCATGAACCTCTATACATTCATAAATGGAGCTATCCCTTGGTTTTTGGAGTTGAAATCCCCTGATGAGAGGGATTTATCCCTTCCTTATTGGAGTTGAAACTACCTCCCTTCTACTATAAATTGAGACCAAGTTTCAGTCTCAAGGGTAGTTAGTACATAGAGAGTTCAGAGAGTACTTACTTCTTAACTTGTAGAAGAGAATTGCTGAAGAAATTATACTCTCCACATTTGACATCATTGGCATGAGAGAGATTACATACTCATAGCCATAGTCTTATGCTGATCCAGAGAGTTAGAGTCTGTCAAACTGAGGAAAACGGTTGTTCGGGACCCCGGAAGAACCTGTACAAACATCAAGGCGTCAAGGTTGTAAGGTTTCTTCATTTATTCAAAGTTAATACAAATGGATTCTATTTTCTCATTGAGTTGTTCATCTATCTTTTGAATAATTTAATTCTTGGATTCCTTGTTCACTAAGATATATTATTGATTTTGAATTATCATATCTTGCAGATGCTTTTGATCTTGTTTGCTTGTCTTTGATTGCAGATCTTATACGTTGGATCGATATCTTCTGGAACGACTGGATTGAAGATGAAATAAGCATTGGACTTCAAGTAGGAGCATCTCTCCATAGTTAATTAATAATTCTTAAGCATAATGGTCTACATTTGTCTGTTTGTTTCTAGATATCCTTAGGATACTAGGGAGATCGCTCTTGTCCGCAAGAGGGATTTTTCCATCTAACAAAATGACGACTCCAATGGGGAAAATATGAACTTAGTTTTCTTTTTTTATTTTTTAGTTTGATTTTTGAGATTTTTGTGAGATTTATTTGACTTATATTAGCTCAAAACTAGATTGGGTAGAAAACTCAATAGGATCCCTGACTGTAAATCCGTACTTTTATTTTTTCTCTACTTTTCTTGCCTTCCGCAATTTTTGCTTAAAAACAGAGCAGTAGACTCTGCAAATTTTAGGAGTCGGGTCATTAAAACATCATCAAAGTTTCATTTCCGTACCCACTGTCCTAAGAAACTGCCAATTAAAAGTAATTCTTAATTAAATCAATCTAGAAATTTTATATTTTCTAGAGATATTTTCCACCAATATAGCTTAGGCTAGTCTCTTGGAATAGGTTTTAGTTAACTCTCCAAGACAATAAAAACAAACAAGTAGTTGATCTTGCGGTAGGAAAATCCAATTGTAGCATGTATGCTCTGAGAAGCTCCTCTTAAAGGAGTCAAGCACGATATCATATCCGAACCAGTGAGGTAATCATACCTATCTCATTGGGAATGATAGAATATGTGCACGTATTAAAAACGATAAACCTTGGATAGACAATTGTCGAGGAGCCAGGGGTCACTTGTCGGTAAACCTTGGATTATGTCAAGGAGCCTTCAAGGGGATTGAACTTGTTACTCTGCCCTTGCGTGTATATCGGATCGTAGACTATTCCCCCAGGTATATGTGTTCCCGTTGGTGACCTTGGTGGCCATAAACTTTAGGATTCTTTCCCAAGGTTACGGTGGAGGGGAGGTCCCCCTATACCTGGAGCAGACGTCTTCTAGACTCACTTGGAATCTCCGGAGGGTTATCTTCACTCGAGATGGTTTAAGTGGAGAAACTTGCAACAGTCTGTTTCATTAAGCAGGTTGTCGGGGTAACTGTTCCAACCACCATTTCTGCATTAAAATTCTACGATGTTGGATTTCATCACCAACTAGTGTTTTTAGTGCAGGGATCTACTGTTTGTGTGTGGATTGATCTCTTGGATTTTTATAGGCACGTGATTCATTTGATTGTTTCCTTAGCGACATTAGGATCAATTGATTGAATTTTTTGTTTGTTTGCATGTGTTAAAAGTTTTAATCGTGGTAGAATTACCAAGACAGTCACGTAGAACTCAGGGGAAACCCCCTGAGCATACACCAAATGAATTAGAAAAACTTAAATCTCTGATACCAAATGTTATCAATAAAACTGGATTAATAGAACATGGAGAATCATCCATAATTATTCATCCTGATTCTGAAGTAGATCAACCGCAAATAGCAGAACATACTCCACAGACAATTTCAATTTCTAAATTAACTGAAGTTGCTTCTGCAACAAGTGAGTTATCAGCTGAAAAACCTGAAATTTCTGAACCAGAAACTGAATCTGCCACATCTGAACCTACTTTAAAGTTCGCTACTCCAACTTCTGGTCATCCTAATTCACCCAGAGTAAGAAATCAGATCACAGAAGATCTTCCTCTTGGTCTCATTAGTATTGAAGAAGTTACTGACATTGAAGAGGAAGTTATTCTTCCTTCAGCTCAGGAATCTTTAAATCTTAGGGAACGTGAATCAATTTTTTATAGTCCTTTTAGACAAGATGCATGGTATTCTTCACTAACAGTTTTTCTACAAAACGTAGGTCTACAATATTTTCCACCCCGAATTCCTTTTTACCCTACACCAATAGGTTATAGACCTCCGTAAACATGTCTAGTGAGTCATCTATGTTTACTGAATCACCAGAAACATTTTTGTGTGGTGGCTTGTCTGTTCCTATTGGCTATCAGTTGCTCTCTGGTACATTCTCGGGAGCATCTCCTCTTCCCAAAAAATCAATGTCATCATTTGGCCTGAATGAATCAAATACTGGAACTTTGAACAATGAGCAAATTTATATGATGTTTGGAAATATTCCAAACCCCAGACCTCAAGGTAGTAATTTATCTCCTAGGGGGAAACCTAAAAGTATTCAAATACAGCTTGGGGGGCAACCTCAAAGTAGTCAAATATAGCCCGGGGCAACCTCAAGGACAGTACATACCTCAGGGTCAGTATCAACCTCAGGGACAGTACATACCTCAGGGTCAATTTCAACCTCAGGGACAGTATATGCCTCAAGGTCAGTACATGCCTTAAGGTCAATATCAACCTCAAGGGAAGTACCCAGCTCAAGGATTGCAACCTCCTTTAGGACAACATTTTTATTCAAAACAACAAATGTTACAAGGAGGTGAAAATTATCCAACCAATTATCAGCCATATGTTCAAATGAGTTATGGTTCGTCTTATGCACAACCTTCTTTGGGACCCTCATATCCCGGAATGGTGTGGGATTCGTCCCAAGTCCAACAGAATTTACAACCAAATGTGCAAGTACCTTATTATCAAGCTGGACAACAAGTTGTTTATAATAAACCTCAACAACCAGTCCAACCTACCATACAAATACCTACATCTGGTCTTGTTCAGCAGCCTGGTCCGAGTACACCTAGCACTCCACCACAAACTGCTGCTCAGACTTCTGTTCAACCTACCACACCTATTCCTGGAGTGTCTACAACTCCTATTACTTTTTACCCTCAAACATCAGTACATATTCCTCAAGTTTCTATTCTGCAGTATGGACCTACAATTCAGACTACTGTTCAGATGCTTGCAGGGAAACCTGGTACAAGTACAATTATAACAAGTCAACCTCAGTTTACTTATCAACCGTATCAGGGGCTGTACCAATATGGACATGTCCCACAAAATCCAACTTATCCACAAAAACTGTATCCTGGGTATACATATTAGACACCTGTTCAACCCCAGTATGGTCCGGTTATTCCTGGTTATCCAGGAGGCATTCCAATTCCCAATGTGCAGGCTATTCCTGGATATCCTGGTTATCCTCCTCCTGGGACTATTTTAGTCTCACAAGGTTATCAACAAGACCCTACCCGTCGATTTCCGTTCATAGAAACTTTAGATCTACCTAATTTATCCAGCCTTATGAATGATCCTATCTATTATCATCCGTATTGGCTGCCCATGCCGCATAAGTTTCCTAGTGATATCCCTAAGTTTGAAGGAAAATCAGGAGAGGATCCTTCTAACCATGTCATGACTTACCACCTTTGGTGTGCATCCAACTCATTAATCGATGATTCCATTCGACTTAGACTTTTTTAGAGAACGTTAATAGGATTAGCTGCCAAGTGGTACATTGACTTGCCACGAGGCTCATTTACCAATTTCAACGTTCTAGCAACTGCTTTCTTAACTCACTGTTCAGTTGCCAGTCAGATACAACAACGACATGAAATTATTAACTTCACTAAAACAATCTACATCTACGTACATATCAGATCATATACATGAATGGAGATGTAGAAGACGTTTGGTAAAAGTTTTTATCCTGGATCAAATATTGGCAGAATGGTTTATCAAATCATTGCTATCAAAAATAACTGAAGATGTAGCTAAAGGAGGAGTTGTTATAGAATAACAAGTTATTTCTCAAGCTTAGTATCTTGACTTGGTATATACCCAGTCAGGTACTTTGTACGAGAAAATTCCTTATTTACCACGTCCTGGTCACATAACAACAACTCCTTCAGGGTCTCATGCCGCTGATGGTGTAATCGGTTCAGTTAGTATGACTCAGAGTAAGAAGAAACCTTCCAAGGTTACTTCTCCTATAATAACTTTACCGCATTCACCGAAAGGAGAATCTTCCCTAGAAACTTCTGCCGATATTCACATTGTAGATTTATCTACTACAAAGTCAAAATCTGGCAACAAGAAGAAAGGGAAGAATAAAAGTAAACAGGCTTCATCTCCCAAGGAAAAAAATGATAAAAATGAACCGACTAATGATAAATGGAAACCTCGTTATCCTTGTCTTATTTGTGATGAGGATCATTTCACCAAAGAATGTCCACATAGGGCTAAGGTATCTAAGTTCGTCAAAGGTTCATCCACCCCTGTTGTTTTGAAGGATCATTTTCATGTTCAAGATAGAAAAATGATTGGATCTTCTTCTAATACATCAACATATATTTTGATGGTGTCTCAAGTAATGGTTGTGACTTGATCGCAAGATTATGGTAGTAAAAATCCCGTTAATGGCAAAGAAGTAGAAAATTCTAATTCTGCACCAGCTACATCTCCTTCGATTTCTGATCCATTGCATATCGAGAAATTGAATCCTAACTTAGCAATAAAACCACTTGCTAAAGGTGTACTTCGTAAATCAGCTTTCAATCCACATGCGAGAGCTGCTTAGAATTACAACATTATGGAGGATTTAGCAATATCTCCTTTAGCAATGTTGGCCTTGGAAGTGCTGCAATCGGCACAGCACAAAGGAAATTACTCTTATCAGCAATTGGAGCTGTAGATATTCAGGATTCAAACCTCATTGTCTTCGATTTATAAAAGTTTACACCTCGTCTCCCTCACCAAATGGATTCTCAGATCCCAGTACTAGTCAAAAACAGACGTTGCTTTCGTACTGTTATTGATGAAGGAGCATCTACATGTATCACGTCGTTAAACTATTGGAAATCACTTGGTTCTCCAACCCTTAACCAATCATTGACAATCCTCAAAGATTTTGATGGAAGAGGATTTCATCCATTCAAGATTTTACAGGATCTACCTAGAGGTCGAAGGTAAAACCATTAATTTATATGTGGAAGTAGTTGATGCCCCTCTAGATTACAACCTTCTTCTGGGTCGAAGTTGGTCTTATGCTATGAATACTGTCCTGTCATCCATCTTTTGATTAAGCATGTTTCCTCATCAAGGAAATATTGTAAAAATCGATCAGCTCTCATATTATTCGTCTGACCCAGCTTCTATAGATAGTATTCAACACGTTGGAAAATCAACTATCCCTTATGAGGATGTAGGAGTAGGTTTAATCAAATATTCCGCTTTAATGGGAAATTTTTCTATGCCTCCACCTAACGTACCACGTTATATTGCTAATATCAATATGATTACATCAAGCACCATCCCCTTTGCTGATCCTTGGATAGTGCCTTTAGAATCAAAACTGGATTCATTCAATGGCGTGTTGCCTTTGAGTCCTTTTGAGATAGCATATCAAGCAGTACAGTCATTTTCTAATCCTTTATCAACTGATGATGATTCAATGAATGTGATCAATGAAGAATCATTTTCACCATCAAGCTCAACTATAACATCAATTCCTGATCCTTTCCAACAAGTGTTTCATACCGATGAAAGTATTCATGAATTATTTTCCATAGATGAATTACCGTGGGATGATCTCCATCATAGGTCATCATTTTTACCCGAGCTTGATAGATTTGAAAATAAATTTTCATCTATTTTTCCAATAGATTATGTCAACGAACCTCAGAGTCCCATATTAATTGCACATTCGGATTCTGAAATTAATTTGGGAAATATTTCTTCTATGGTTCCCATTGACATATCCATTAAGCCTGGAATTATTGAAACCATTCATATAGGTGCTTCATGTACGTCAGATGAAATTTCTATATATAAAGCCCTATTTCAAGAATTCCGTGACATATTTGCCTGGTCTTATGAATAAATGCCAGGAATTGATCCCAACATTGTCATTCATGAAATAAAGACTTACTCAATTGCTAAACCTGTCAGACAACGATTACGTCCGATACATCCACAAAAAGCTGCTGCTATTAAAGCTGAAGTTGAGAAATTACTAAAAGCAAGTTTTATTTATCTGACCCCGTTAATGGATTGGGTATATAATATCGTTCATGTTAAAAAAAAACAAGGAACAATACGAGTATGTGTCGACTATAGGGATATTAACAAAGCTTGTCCTAAAGACAATTGTCCAACTCCTTATATCGACCAAATTATTGACGGTTGTGCTGGAAATGAAATGTATTCATTTATGGATGGATTTTCCGGATACAATCAGATCAACATACTCCCTGCCGAGCAACAGAAAACATCATTCATTTGTCCTTGGGGAACATTTTCTTACTGTAATACCTTTCAGATTGAAGAATGCTGGGGAAAATTTTCAAAAGGCAATGTCCTATGCTTTTCATGAAATTAAACACATTGTGCAACCTTATCTCGATGATTTACCTGCTCATTCATTACACAGGGAAGATCATCCTACTCACTTACGAGCGATTTTTATGAGATGTAGGTATCATAAGATTTGCTTGAATTCGCACAAGTGTGTTTTTAGTGTACAATCTGGTAGATTACTGGGATTTGTCGTTTCGAAAGAAGGCATTCGTGTCGACCCTTCGAAGGTTGAGGCTATTATCAATTTACCTCCTCCTTCCACACTTCGCCAACTCCAAAGATTGCAAGGGAAAGCAAACTTTTTGCATAGATTTATCCAGAACTATGCTGAGTTAACCAAAGGTTTTACCAGATTATTGAAACAAAATGTTCCTTTTATTTGGGATGAAATCGTTGATCTGTATTTTGATGCTTTAAAGCACGTGTTGACCCATGCGCCGTTATTGCATCCAACAAATTACAACCATGATTACTTTTTATACTTAGTAGCCTCTGATTCCACCATTGGAATGGTATTAGTTCAGGAGGATGAATTCCACAATGAGTATGTGATTTACTACCTTAGTCGGAATCTCGATCCAACAGAGATTAAATACTCGCATGTGGAGAAATTGGCCTTGGTAGCAGTACAAGCTGTCCAACATTTTAGTCATTACATTTTGTTACAAAAAAAATTGTGATCTCTAATTGCAACCCGATGATGTATATTCTCACTAAACAATTGCTCAGGGGAAAATAATCTAAATGGATAGTTATCCTTCAGGATTTTGATTTAGAATTTGAAAAATCCAAATCAAAGAAATCACTGGTGTTTGTCGAACTTATGTGTGACTTCCCAAATACTGAAACATAAACTGTGGTAGAGAATCCGATCGCTGATGAATCTCTGTTTCTTATCAGTATGTTAGATACTTGGTATGGAGATATAATCATTTATCTCCAAACCCAAACTTTTCAGCCTAAAATTTCATGTTCACATCGACGAAATATCCGTTACCAATCCTAGCAATACAATATTGTTGGGGACACACTTTATCGTTGTGGTGCAGATTCTGTATTTCGACAATGTTTGACTCATGAAGAGGCTGAACGAGTTTTTATTGACTTCCATTCTGGAGCATGTGGCAGTCATATTCCTGGGTATGCCACAACCCAAAATTTATTGCGTGCTGGTTATTTTTGGCCTTCGTTATTCAAAGATTGCATTCTTGCGGTCCGAAAATGCCACAACTGTCAGATTTTTGATTGAAAGATGTGTGCACCACCAACTCCTCTTCACCCCATAATTACTGTTGGTCCTTTTGCAAAATGGGGCATTGATTTCATTACATGTAACCCTCACTCGGCTGGGGGGCACGGGTATAGTATTCTCGTAGTAGATTATTTTACCAAATGGGCCGAGGTGATGCCTACATTTGCGACAGATGGAAAAATTGCAACTACATTTGTATTCAATCATGTGATTGCTTGATTCAATGTACCCCAAGCTATCATTACTAATCATGGGAGTCATTTTCGAAACATCATGATGACCGAAATTTCCGACAAACTTGGCCTACGCCATGATAGCTCTACTCCATATTACCCACAATCTAATGGTTAGGTTGAAGACGTTAATAAAGTTTTAACCACTATGATTAAAAGGATAATCGGAATTCATAAATCGAATTGGTATACTATGCTTTTCTCAACACTTTGGGCATACCGAACCTCAGCAAAAAATGCGACAGGGTTCACTCCTTTTCAACTGGTCTACAGTTTAGAAGCTGTGTTACCGATTGAATGCGAAATACCGTCACTCCAATTAGCCATAGAGTTATTACCAGCCACTTCTGAAGAGGAAAAACGCTTTTTGTACTTAGCACAATTAGATGAGACTCGTCGTACCATTGCATTAGCAGCCAAAGCTCATGAAAAAGGCATTAAAGCTCAGTACGACTGAAGAGTTACACCTCATATTTTTTCAAAAGGTGACCTAGTATTGGTATATGAACAAGCTAATGATAAACTAGGAGCTGGGAAATTCGAACCAATGTGGCATGGTCCTTATATTGTCAAGCAAGTGCTTGCAAAAGGGGCTTACGAATTGATTGATTATGACAGGGTCTCTTTAGATAAACCCAGAAATGGACTTTATCTGAAAAGATATTATTCTTGATTTCTGTGTGAAGATCATACCTATACATTAGTTATTTTTCTAAGATTAGTTTCTTTAGATTAGATGAGTGTGTCTAGTTTAATTTTGTGTTGACTACTATTCCTTCTTATCTTGATTACTCTTGATATTGCAGCTGTCGACGTCCCTTCAAGTGTACATTGGTTTTGCTGATGGTGCCTGTCGTAGTACACAGAATGTCTCTTCCGCGGCCTGGGTTATCTATTCACCCACCGATGAGTTAGTTTCTATGCATGGGGTAAGCCTTGGTTAAACAATGAATAATGTTGCAGAATATAGTGTAGTGATTGAGTTATTATCTGATGCCATTTCATTTTTCATTCGGCGTTTGATCATTAGGTTAGATTCAAAAATCATTGTATTACATTTAAACAGAGTATACACAATTAAAAATCCAGTGCTACTGAGATTATTTTTGAAGGTTCGTCTCTTGGAAAGGTAGTTTGATTACATCGAATATCAACACATTCCAAGAATATTAAATACATTGGCTGATGCATTAGCTAATAATGTTATAAATAGGCATTTGCGACATTAAAAGTAAATTAAAACAACATTCGATATGTGTTGAACAAGATAGCCAACAAAAGTAGTCATATCATAGATAGAGTTGTGTTTCAAAAAATATTACATTGTCTAGGACCATAGGTTTAAACCACCTTATGATATGAAATATAATGATACAAAAAACAAAAATACAATAGTCTACGATAATCATTCACTATCTGTCGTGATGATCATGATAATATATTATAGCCCGTGCCACTCTATACAGGTATCTCTGAAATTGGCCAGAAATTCCAGCGACATGCCTCTGGAGACGAAGAGAAATATCATCCATCGTAGTCTCTGGGATGTCTCTAGTCAACCTCTCCAGATTCTTCTCTAAATCAGTGAGAATCTCTGTACCTGGTTCTCTCGCAGTGCAATAGGATCTGTTCGCTTCCTCTCGAAGTGGCGGAGATTGGCTGGTCTTCGTGGACCAACATCTGCATTTGAATTTTTGTTATCAGTATTGGACATTAAAAAACAAATAAAATTTAGAATTAAAAAACATCTAAATAATTCAATTACCTGACTCATCCCATTGTGTCCCTAGAGGTAAGGACATCTCGGGGTCTCCTTGAAAGTCTATGCTTGCATATGGGAAATCTTTGATAGCAAAGATATGGTTCTCTAACCGACGGAAGTATGATGGAGTGAACCAGAATATTGTAGAACCGTCGCCACCATGACGAGCCATCAGCGCAACCCAGCGCACCATGTGAGGCTCTCTGAGTTCACCGGGATCAACAGAGATCAGCTGAGGGGGGAGAGAAGGAATCCTCTCCAAAACGAAAGATACTAAGATTGCTCCATACCCAAAGTTTTTCAACTTTGATTTCTTCGCTCTAGTAAGTTGACCCTTCATGTTGGTCAACGCCCCTTCACACCAATTGAAGATAGTGCCTCTGAAGCATTCAACAACTGTCTGCATCTGTGACTTGGTAGCCATGTGTAGAGCTGCACTCCCACATAATCTGGTAACAGTAAATGCAATGACTTTCAGATCAAGACGTATGGTAGTTTTTATGTCTATCCGGTTGTCTTTGGGATCAACTGCCTCATCACATAACTCTTGTTTGTAGCTAGTGATAGGCTGGCCATCTTTCCTAGCCCCGAACAAAGAGATTGGTTCACCTCTTTTGGGTAAACTGGTGAGGAATTAGATATCTTCAGGGTCAATTTCTAGCTTGTGATCTCCAATGATAAAGCATTGTTCATGAACGTCCCATTTATTCACTAGCCAGGTCATTAGCTCTGCCTGTGCCCTCATACCCTGAATGGCCCAGAATTTGTATAAACCAAAATATCTCAAAGTACGCATTATGGTCGGATTATTCATGGCCATATCATCTATCTCTTCATGTTCGCGTTCTTGCCACTCCAACATTGTGAAAATAACCTGAAAATGGACACATTTAATGGTTAGAAGCTATTAGAGTAAATTTTTTTATCCATTTTTGAGAGAATTATTCAATTTCATTTTCTTACGGTGCCCCCGTAGTTTTTATATAAAGACAGTGCGGACCCCGGCATTCATTCTTCATAAAAAATGCGGTAGCCCGATAATTTTCCTAAAGGAAAATTATCGGGGTCCGCAGGTAACCAATGGCTGGCCTGCGGACTCCCGTGAGAAAATTTTTGAACCATATTTCCCCCCAAAAATTATTTTAAAAACTTAAAAAGAGAACGCAAACAGATGAAAATGAAGAGAAGAGTGTTGTGGATTACCTGGATTCGATAGATTTCGATTTGAGTAGCCAGTTCTCCTGTTATCACCTCCGGAATGTTTTTTCCCCAGAGCTCTCAATTTTCAATTCAGAACACAAAAGGTGAAAATGACTTTGTTGAGATGCTTTTTATAAGATTTTTTGAACGAATAAAATATTATTTTATTTTTTTTCCCCTTTAAAAAGTTGTTTTTCAAAAGTTTTTACTTATTGGAAGCATATATGTTTAATTTTTTGAGTTTGTGTGCAGAAAACAAGATTGTCAGGTTAAAAGGATTATTTTGATAATGAGTATACTTTTATCACTTTTTCGGGCTCTTGAAAATTAAGAAAAAGCGAAACCCTGGAGTTCTCTTTTAAGCCCTTTTTAGTCTCTCTAAATATGAAATTTTTTTTCGAGCACTTGACTATTCGAACTCGTTAAAGGAAATGAACAGTCATCCCTTTAGCATAAGTTTACCCCTTTTCCGGACTGAAATGGACTATTTATGAACAAGGTATATGTTGACTAATCATGGTCAATAGAGTTCTCTCCTGTATTATTTTATCCTTTTTCGGGCTTGAGAGACTAAATTTACGAAAAAATACACCCACAGAGTTTTCTTAAGTTTTTCTTCTGACTCCCTAAAATTGAAAAACACTGAGTTTCACCTATACTAGACTCTTTAAAACTTAACAGTAAAGGACCTATAAATTACAAACAGGAACAAACCACTCCTTCTTAGGGTTCAATTTTAATACTAAGTTGGACTCATCTGAAGGATGAGCTTATATAACAAGAAAATGTTATCCTCCTCAAGCTTGTCAAAAAATAAAGAGGTACTTGCCATAAATGGTGGGGGAAAAAGAGAGAAGATGAATCCAGTTGTCACACTTCGTTTCAAAAGTTGTATACCACTCTTGAACACGACACTTTTGTCACATCCATGTTTGGGTTGGGAAAATACTTTGGCCAACATTTAATCAAACCACATTGAAAGTCTTTAACCTGTTTATGGGTATTAGCTTTAGGTTGATCATCACCATCTGCAGTGTCATTATGTGTTCAATCGATCAGTTAAATAAACCATTCATTGCAAACATTTATCTCTACTCGCATTGACCATTCCTGAGTCAGTCCTTGCTATATATTTCTTCAAAACTTGATCTAATGGTTTCGTGTCATGGGCTTTCCTTCGACGGGTCACTTTCTATCGACGACAACTCATCATCTAGAAATTTGATCTAGAATCCTATTAGTACCTTGGGATCTGCATGTCCTAATGGCAGGTTTCTCGCCTTAGACGATAGGTTGCATCATTGAACTTCGATCGAATGATTCAGTGAAGTGTTCGACTTCAAATCATTCATTCACACTTCATGGATTTTACTGAGTACTTTGAGAACCATTGTCATTATTGGTGGTTTCTCTCAAACTTGTTAACAATTCACATCATTGACTGGTAATCAAGTGGTTTCTACCATGTTCGACTTTGACAAAATCAATCGCATGGATAGAATCGTACTAGTTTGAGAAGCGGAAATCAAGACCCTGGATCTAGTTTCTACCATCTAGGTTGCGAGGAGTTTTTTTATCCATCATACAATAGAATACTTATAACAGATGGCTTCGTCCATACTGTGTCTACTATTTATGTAATTCTAAAATCATTTATGTATCAGAACATGTAGTTAGTTTTGATCTGAGTATGGGAATTCCTACCTCGGCGATGATATAAATATATATATGCTTGCATTGAATGTTTTTTGAGGGTTTCAACCGGTGTGCCTGCAGCCCGATCCTTGGAATGATAAAGCACTTCACTCTTCAGAACTCTTCAGACTTCACACTTTAGGGGATAATCTGTTACACTAAAATTTGTCACCGTGACGTTTAGCTATCTATATGGGTTCATCATTACCTATTTATTGCTCCCTTAGAGGTCCAAAAACATAAAGTTCCCAAAAACAAATCTTGAAACTGGAGAAAAGCTCTTAAAAATATTAAAAAGCCTAACTCTGCACTTTTCCTAGTCATTTCCTGCGGTACCATGATTTATTGCTATAAAACCTCGACACATCCCGCACGTTTTTCTAATTAAAACTGCAGACCCCCGTAAAAGGTAAAATAAAAAGAAAAGTAAGTTCTAAAAGCCCAGCTGGTCGAATATTCTCCCAGTTGGGGCCTTCTAGTAGCACTATCTGGTCGAGCTTCACCCCTTCCATTCATGAACCTTTATCCCTTCATAAATAGAGCTATCCCTTGGTTTTTGGAGCTGAAATACCATGATGAGAGGGCTTTATCCCTTCCTTATTGGAGCTCAAACTACCTCCCTTCTGCTATAAATTGAGACTAAGTTTCAGTCTCAAGGGTAGTTAGTACATAGAGAGTTCAGAGAGTACTTACTTCTTAGCTTGTAGAAGAGAATTGTTGAAGAAATTATACTCTCCACATTTGGAATAATTGGCATGAGAGAGATTACATACTCATAGCCATAGTCTTATGCTGATCCAGAGAGCTGGAGTCTTGTCAAACTGAGGAAAACGACTGTTCGGGACCTCGGAAGAACCTGTACAAACATCAAGGCGTCAAGGTAGTAAGGTTTCTTCTTTTATTCAAAGTTAATACAAATGGATTCTATTTTCTCATTGAATTGTTCATCTATCTTTTGAATAATTTAATTCTTGGATTCCTTGATCACTAAGATAGATTATTTCTTTTGAATTATCATATCTTGCAGATGCTTTTGATCTTGTTTGCTTGTCTTTGATTGCAGATCTTATACGTTGGATTGATATCTTCTGGAATGACTAGATTTAAGATCAAATAAGCATTGGAATTCAGGTAGGAGCATCTCTCCATAGTTAATTAATAATTCTTAAGCATAATGGTCTAGAGAAAATTGTCTACATTTGTCTGTTTGTTTCTAGATATCCTTAGGATACTAGAGAGATCGCTCTTGTCCGTAAGAAGGATTTTTCCGTCTAACATAAATAGAGGATTTTGTTATTAATATTATGTAGATCAATTTGTAGGTATATGTGCAACACCCCCACCCTCCTAGCTAAGGGACATTACCACTTAACTCTACCATGATTTCCACAGTTGTCTCGGTAGTCGACTCACTTAGTAATCATCCACTTACTAACCTAGCCACCAACTACCCATCAATGAACTAATCAATTTTCTATCCTTCGATTTCCCCTCTACCAAATAAAAGATTGATTGGTATGTCAAACACCCTGTCCATTTTTTAAGCGATTTTACTATTTTTTGATGGTGTTAATAAAGCTAATGTATGTTGAATGCCCATCGATGGTATACTGAATTTGTTTCCTATCGATTTTCTAACGACAAAATATATGAATTCATTGCATAATAATTATGCTCATTAGGCTCTAACGACAATCAACAACATTTTAACTAGTCGATAATATTTTTTTTGGGCACATTTCTAAATTAAATTCTTCTATTATGATACACCTATACCATAATTTAGGTTTGTCATGATTACTTACGGGTAGGAAATTACCCCAAATTCTGTATTCGGTGTATCACAATGTACATGGAGGCCGACTCGGTTACCTAAGGTAGGATAGAAACCTAGTGTGGACTTCCAAAATATACTTGAAGGTACGTGGAAGCATAGTATGCAGTAGCGTTGTCTAATTCATAACCGTATGATGAGAGCATCTCCATAAACTTTTCATGTGTAGAACACCATCCAATATACCCAAAGGTACGCGGAGAACAGTTCTATGCACTTACATACGTGGGGCGAGATATCACCCCCAGAATGCAACGCCGGAAAAAAAACGATAGCTCCTACGCTTAAAGATGCCAACACACGTCTCTAGCCTAGACCTTTAAATGTTTGCATTAATGTTACAAATGCTCATTAATATTGATTGAGTATATTTTAAAGTTTATCTCGAATTAAGTTTCATTTTTCAAGGCTCACCACGAGTTCACCTAAACACCCTAAAATGCATTCTAACATGATAATAATAAATCTTTTCTTTTAAATGAAAATATATGTATGGGAGGGAACAAAAAAAGAGTAATGTAGCATACAAAATGCAACCATTTTTTTTTTGTAAACAAATTTCCCTTGTGCAACTGTTCTAATTTCCAAACTTCACACAAAACCATAAATGCAATGCAAAATGAAAAATGATGAGATTTTTTCTTTTTGATCCTCTTAATATTCAAATGCAAAGAAAACTAAGATGTTGCTAAAATCACTGATAGTGGAAACCACACAGAATTATGATTGTAATATAAATTTCCTCAAGCAAAAGTTTGCAAAATACCTAGTTGATAAGAATAGAGAAAAATCCAAACAAAGTTTGATCAAAGGCTAATAAAACCAAAAGAAAAAAATTGAAGTATTTTCAGAGTAAGGACACACTCAAAGACGGAAGGAAAACATGCTTGATCAAAGAAAATTATAGAGAAAGGAAATAAAATGATTTTTTTTCATCTTATAGGGATCGATGCAGGTGTAGAACTAGCACTAGTTCTTTGCAACACTGGTACATAGAAGGAGAGAGTGCGCTAAAGTGCTCTATCTCCAAACCTTGGGGTGCACTGAAGTAGATTCAGCTAAAATACGACACAAAAAAATCAAATCAAGCTCAAGAAAATGTTTTCTAAGGTCAATCTATGTCTGAATTAGTCAATCAAGATAGGTTTCAGACGTGAAAAAGGTGCTAAGGTCAAGGAAACCACTAAGGGAAGAACCACTCCCCAGCAGAGCCACCAATTTATTATGCATAATTTTCACGATTATAGGCAGGGGTGATTTCCTTAGGTCTAGTGGTCTAATTTAGAACAAAAGACACAAAACATGAAGTTTTCCTTGAGAAATTAAAGAATGAGAAAGAAGCCTACATAGGATCTGTTGCAAACTTTCCTTTTTTCCTTGCTTGTAAGCTCTAATCATAGCTCCAAATGCTATAATTAGAACTTTCATAGACAACTAAAACAAGAAAAGTATCCACAACATCTATGTAGAATAATATAATTACTCTATTCAACGAATCAACATGGCATTGAAATACATGAGTGCAAGCATAACATAATCAAATATAGGAAAACAAGATACGCTTTGTATTGACAAATATAGGAGAGAGTTTACAACCATAAATAGTAGTTGATTTTGTAGATCACTCCCCAGGTTGAATTTTCCTTCTTTGTCACAAAGCACACCTCAAGATTGACCCCAATGCATGAATATGATGACTCCTCTATGTTTAAGGAAACAAGATAAGGGCAATATCAATCTCTAAAATCCAACACCCATGTTATGGATGACAGTAAATTTATAGGATAAGTGTGGTAGTTTAGGATTTACCCTTATGGGATTGAGATCCACATATGATGGGAGGATGAGCTCAAGGGATAAGAGATGTAGTCTCCAAGATAAGATCATATAGGATTTGAGTTCTTTATCCATGGTAAATAGTTAAAACTACCTTGGAAGCTTATGGAAGAGGAAGCTTCAAAATTATTTTTAATTTTCCTGAATTTCTAGAATCAACACACTTGCAGAAGGGAGCAACATGTGTTGACCAATGTTGTTATAGAAGGGGGAAACATGTGTTGAATGCAGGTGGCTAAGGAGGCATAGTATGTCGGGGCTAAAAAAAATGTGTTTGAGAAAATTATCATAGAAACTCATACTTTTTGAGAGGTCATGCTTAGGGATTTGTGAAGTGATGATGACAACATTTAAATGGATATTGATTGATCTGGTTTTCAGGCCTATTGACCAGATGTGGAAAAATGTCCTATAACAGTTTATATTCATGTTAAATTTCAAAGGAATTGAAAAAATTGGCTGGTAATGCTAGTGTATGGATGGGGGTATCTACTAAATAGTGTTAGAAATTGGCATAGGAAAAATGAGCTAAAGGCTTATACAACAATCCCATGTTTAATTTATTTGGGCCATTTGGCTAGCCTGTAATGTCTATATATTTAATCACACTGAAAACCATACATTTCAGTTGTATTCATAGATTTATGATTTATTCTAAGGTTGTAGATTGGAGTTAAAGTTTAAAGCCTAGAGACAATTTGGGGAGCTATTTGTAAATAAATCAATTCCTTGAACATTCTTTAATGAGGCTAAGCAAGGGTCACAAGAATTTTATAGTGCTAAAGGGATCCCATTCCTATGAAATAACCATTTCCTTAAGTTTAAAGTTTTTTTGGTCATATGTAAAAACAACCTTGTTTAATTAACTGTTTTAAGATGTATATTAAATTTGGCATCAAATAAATGGATAAAAAGGATGTAGGTTTATGGAGACTTTCTTTTTTATTGTGAATTGGATGAGAGGGAAAAGCCAAATTTTTAATGTCACTTCAAGACCTTTAGCAAAGCAGTTGACTAGTTCAATGATGTTTCATAACTCTTTCAAAATATCCCATTTACATATATTTTTACATAACTAAATTAAAAAACAAATGTGCTTTCTAAGGAGAACCTACAAGTTGAAACTAGAAGTTAAAAGATAGAGGAACATCTAGATGGTGTTATTACATTGTGCTCTCATCTAGTTTTTTGATGTACTTTTTAATTTTAAGATCCAAATTATATATCTTATTTTATTTTGGAGAACCATTATGTACATTTATTGTTTTTATACTAGAAATTGTATAAAGTCTAGGAGATTGGATTGAATAATTTGTAAAAAAACGCAACAAAGTGATGGTCCCAATAATGAGGTTATGATTTAGCTATGAACAAAAGTTACACTCCCACCCATAACACCACCCACCTACCCACAATAATAATAATAATAATAATAATAATAACCATATCTTGTAAAGCTTTAAAGAAAGTAATAGAATATTGGTAAATCAAATTATTAAGCCACAATAAATAACAAATGTGGTAGACTTAATATAAAAACAAACAAGTAGATACTAATTATGTGATTTGAAAGAAAAATATTGGTAAGTTAAACATGATATTACAAAATAGGTGGGAAACACCTTTCTTACCAAAGACATATAAATGGGATAACTATATTAACCAAGTACAAGCAATGTAGAAATTTCAAAAATATACAATTCGTTGCAAATTTAGAGATTTCACCTCACAAAAGGGTTCCTTGGTTCTAGTCCCTATGAAATATATCCTCAAGGTTGATCTAGAATATTAATTTACAACAACAAACAATGAACAATATTTCATCTCACTTCAACCCAATACACTAGACAACCCATGAGAAAAGAAACAAAAACATATGCCAACAAGTTCCAACCTTTTTCCAAGCATAAAAAATATCTGAAGTCATTTTAATTACAATAGTAAATATATTCTCTATCATCCAATTATATATTAATTCACTTAACTATATTAACCCTATGTTATGTTAAATCAACATGAACAAGAAGTGCTGAAAATTATTCAATCAAGAATATGATGAAATATAAACTTTAATTATTAAATTACACAAGTTTTGGATAATTGAAGCTTCATATACAAATGAAGTACATATTCATAACTTTCCAAAAGTTGGTACAACTATTAAAGATCTCCAAACCTCAGAAAATTATAGCCATCATCAAAGATCTCCAACAAGCAAGCATCAACTCAAGCATGTCCTATTTGGATTCAACACTTATGTGTCCCATAAGTGCAAGGCACTCCATTTCCTTCTCCTCCTAAATAATGCTTCCGCTCCCCTTGGGGTTTTACCAAAGCCTAGTCTACTTTTCCTCCTTGGGGTGAAGCCATGACCCTACAATTTCACTTGAGTTCCCTATGAACCATATCACTCTAGGAAAAGGAGAGAATACACTAAAGAAGAGTACTGAGAGAGAGAGAGAGAGAGAGAGAGATAGAGAGCAGGGTAGTGTTGACAGTGCTGGATTCCACCAATATTGCAAGGGGATATCCCTGATGTAAAGTCCCAATTAGACCTCACACAGTTTGGTGTATGAGTCCCATTTGGTCATATGGTCCGGCCACCATGGGAGTTATAAGGACTGCCTTGGTTACAATTGGACATAAGAGAACACAACGTCATTGGGTCAGCAAGAATGTGAGATTTATGAGATACTCGGTGTAAGGTGTATAAGGGAGACTTCCACATATGGTGAGGGAAACAAACCACATTTTTGGAGATCTGGAGAAATCGATGATTTCGATGTTTGAACTGCTAGTGAGCATAATTGTGAAATTACGCCTCGTTGTTATTTCTTTAGAAGCTTTGTCATGCCATTAGAGTTGATTATATTTCCTGGTTTCCCTGTGATACCCCTTAATTCAACTTTCCTTCCCAAAAAAATTTCAATAAAATTTCTAGAAAATTAAAAGCTATCATACCCAAAGATTGTAACCATTGGATTCCTAGTACAACATCAACACCACCCATTGGAATGGAAATCATTGGACTATTCAATTTATATTCTCCCATGTTTAGCTTGATATTAGGGCACTTTACAGAGTAATTTATAGTTCATCCATTTGCAACCATAACTTGACACTTTGGTGTTGGGTATATAAATCAATTCAATTCCTTGGATATCTTACAATGAATAAAATTATGGGTACTACCTGAATCAATCAACATTATTACCTTTTTCTTCTTTATATGTCCTTCTATCTTGAGAATTTTAGGAGTGGTAATTCTTGCCAATGCATTACAAGATATGGTCGGATTCATTTCTTCTTCCTCTAGGGTTGGTTCTGGTGTATATCCTCTTATTTTGAAGTTTCTTGTTCCTTTTCTTCCTCCTCTTCACAATCTATGTAAAATAATTTCTCCTCAGCACACTTATGACATTTAGTGTATTTTCTATCACTAGTGTAACAAATCCCTTTTTCTCTTTTTTCTTCCAACTGTTGTGGTGTCAACCTTGTAGGTTGTGGAAGGCTTGGAGTAGTAACACTTCCATCTTTATATTTGTGAGTGGTAGGCTTCCTTGTTGCCATAATTTTTCTTTCCAACCAAATGCCTTCTCCAATGAATCAGGTTCCCAAAGACAAACCTCATGTTGGGTGTTATCCTTTAAATTCCCTATGAAGACATCAATCCTATGCTACTCTGGAATATCATTTACCCTTATATTCAATTTTTGGAAGTCCTCAATGGGCTCTGCCATTGAACCCTTTTGTTTGAGATTTATCACCTGGCTAAAGAAGATGTTGCTCTTTGTATCCTCATAATGTGCAATCATTTCCTTTGTAAAAATTGACCAAGTGCTAAGTGGTTTACTAGAACAATGCCATTGATACCATACAAACTAATTGGGTTCTACATATAAATTTTCAATGTGTACCTTTTGTGCGTGTTTCACATTATGGAGATCAAAATATTGCTCCATCTGTAGTATCCGTGTTATCGAATTCTTGCGATCAAAATTCCTCATATCGATCTTCGGAATATGGTGGGTATTCAATCCAAAATTATTGTCTATGAAATCATAAGTAAATTTTCTTTTTTTTCTCATCATGAGTTTTATCTAATACCTTTTCGCCATGAGGAAGCATTTCTTGTAGCAATTTTGTCAAACCTTCCATGTATGCTTTTAAACGATTCATGTCACCTTTTATTTATGATTTTAAACCATCCATGTTACCTTTTATTTCTAATTTTAAACTATCCATGTCTCCTTTTAAGCAATCCATGTCCCCTTTTAGTTCATCTCTGGTTTGTCTTTGCGAGAGTGAAATTTGTTGCACTTGGTCTCGTAATTTTGACATATCATGTTGCAATTATTCCTCTTCACGAGTCATAGTAGAGATTTACGAGGGCTTAATGGGTATATAATTATTTGTTTTGGGAGCCATTTTAGAACCAAATACTAATATCTATGCTTCAATATGCCCTTTGAATCACTTCAAACTGATTTTTCATACAAAAGTTATGCACAATTTATAAAAATACACACTTTTTCTTGATTTTTAGGAGCTCGACATTGAATATGTTGTATCTACATAATTTATAATCTCCAAGGTCTGAAATGTCATAGTGTGGCATCTCTATAAGTCTTCTTTCCAACCCCACAATTTATACCAAGATTGGATTCTTCAAGAAAGAGTTATGCCCAAAATCCCATGATGTCTTGATTATATAATTGTTCAATAGAGCGAACTTGTACAGAGTACCACATGTCAATATTTTGACCTTCGACCATGAAATTTATACTCAGAAAACTAAATCTCGTTCACTTTCAACCATTTATTACAGAATTAAAATTTGATGCCTGAAACGAAAGTTATGACGATTTTCCCTAGGTCACCCGTTTGAGATTGAATTTTGGAGTCTGCAAAAACCCTAACTTCCATAGATCATATCTCCAAAAATATATTGAACCAAGATCTAAATTTTTTACACGAAGTTCACCAAGATTTCGTCTCCACGTGGTCTAAATTTCAACTTCTTAAGCCTCGTAGAAAAAAAATTATAGAGAAAATTCCAAGATGGCCTGTTTGAAGAAGCGAAACCCTAGAATCCAAAGCTCTGATACAAAATGTCATGCAACCAACTCAAAAAATATAAGAAAAGATAGATCAATGACTTAAAAATTAGCCTTCTTCAGGAAACCTACTTTACATTACATAAATGAACAATTCTTGGATGATTCAAATGACAAAAACTTCTTTCTATATATAGGAGTCTAAGGGGTCACAATATAATCAGAGCATACATAAAAATAATAATGTAAGGGCACAACAATAACAACAGTGGCCTTCTATGGGGAACAATAATAACAATATGGGGACTACATGGGCACAACAATAACAATAAATGTGCTACAATAAAAATAAAAATAAGGGGCTACACTAGTATTATGGGGACCTAACCTTCAACCACTACAGAGGTAAACTACACTAGCATAGGGTGCAGGTTGCATTTCTATTGGATAATTAGCCACTGCGAAAGAAAACCGCACTAGTATATAATCCTACCCTTAAGCCCAGTGCATGTCACAGTTGCAGTGCTTAGTCTTGCTTCCACTACTGACTGCAACCCCTCACTTTTCCATGCCTTATATTGCTTTCCTTCCTTGGTGTAGGTCACATTTCTAATAGACAGTTAGTCATTGCTGAAGAAAACTACATTTTTCCTAACGTTTTCCTCTCAGTTATAGAACATGCCACAGTTTTAGTCAACATGCCATCAAACCTTGTCCACTAGATTCCCTCACTGCACAATCAATGAGTCCTGCCCTGCCTCCTGAGTGCATGTTTCATTTCTAGTCCATAGTGAAGGCCTTCCTCAGTCACTGTGAAGCTCAACTGCGGTAGTAATGTCTCCTTGTCCTTTCAAGCCTAGCGCATGTCATAGTTTCAGTTAGAAAGCTCACGACACTGTCTCTTGCACTTGCCCACTACGTAAACCTTGAAGAGCCCCTCCTCATAGCGCATGGCATAGTTCTAGTGAGAAGTACTACCTTCCTCAACCACTGTTGAGCCCAACTACGCCATCCTTAGCAAGCCTTCCTCTTTCAACCCTTACACATGCCTATCACAAGAAACTTCTTCCACGAGTAAAGTAGATACAAAATAAATGATTTCGTGATTGAGTTTTCCTTGACATGAGTGAACTTCATTATTAGGTGTACCATCTCAAGCATGACAAGGTGATGCTCAATAAAGATGTCAAGGAGGAAGAAAAAAGAAGCATGTGCAAAGAAGAAGCATGAAGAAGAACCATCATGAAGACATGAGGAGATCATGAACCATGACAGTGATGGAATTTCATGATGACTCATAAGGTATCGATGATGATCTAAGACCCTTTGGAGGGTGAGGATGAAGAACAAAAAAAATATTTCATGAAGGTTGAAGAAAAAGTAACAAAGTGAGGAACTTGACATTACAACATCATCATGAAGTTCCATGTCATCAATGCCAAGTCATGGATTGTATAAGTGTCATCACAATGTCATATGTGTCAATGTGTATTTCCACATGATGTGGAATGTAATTATGTATTATCAAAAGGAAAAGTACAAAATGTAAATGTTTCGAAGTCCAAGAGTCACATGTAGAATATGAAAAGTCGCATGTGGACCAAAGAGCCTTATAGAAGTTCAAAGGTCATTTAGGAGTCCAAGAGTCATGATGGTAACTCAATAGTCATGGGGGTACGAAAGCTCATTCCTCTTGTTATGAAAGAAACCTCATAAATAAAGCTATGGGATTTTGGAGGCTTAGACTTTGGAGAGCTAGCCTTGGATTTTTTAGCTTGGCATAAAAGATAAGATCGTTCCTTGGAGAAGCAAGAAGTGACTTAATGTTCCACTACTGGAGCTAGTGGTTCACCAATGTACTCGTGTAATTAGATCTTTCACTTAATAATTGAAGCTCATTGATCCAACACATTTTCATGCATGTATCGTGAATATTGTAAGACTATTCTTTGAATGTTTGTGATATATGTTATTTTCATATGTACTAAAGAAATTGAACCACTTCATTGGATTTGGTGCTTATCTTGTTGAATGTGTGTTGCATTTGCTTTAATGATTCTTGTTTCTATGTGAACTACTTCACTAGACAACTAACGAGTCTTTCCTTTCTCTCGTGTGTCTCTCTTAGAATAATACTATTACTTTCCTTTTAGAGACTCACTCTTGTCTCCCCTCTCGTGAATGCCTCCTTTTGACACAATGCAATTGTTGTATCACAATGTCAACTTACTTGGTTGTTCAAAGGTTGTGTGTATAATCCGTTATGTTATCCATTGGAGGCAAGGTGAATCTTAGATTTATGGTGGTCGGGCCAATACTCCGGATGGGGCTCTTACTCCAGATGGGGATCTTAATCCAAACGGCATGAGGTTTAATTGGGACTTCACATAGGGGATACCCCTTGTATGTTGGCGGTATCTAACACCTTCAAGAGTACACTTTCCCACAAAGCTCATGTGGGTCAACCTTCTCCCAAACACTTACCCTAGGGTTTGTCCCACAAAGCTCATGTGGGTCAACCTTCTCCCAAACCCTTACCCTAGGGTTTGGGAGTACCTCCCAAGATACACAAATAAAAAAATATATTTTGAGATAGGTCATCCAAAATGCTCCAATTAGGCCCATGACCACTTACATTTTCTTCATTTTAAAAATATTGTATTGATATTTTTTTTTTTTTTGGATACCAAGTCTTATAGAAAAATCCAGTCTCCATGATCCATAAATTGTCGTGGATATTCCCCTAGAACAATTCGTCATGATGGATATAATGAAAATATTAAAATCTTTACTGTGAAGGTTAATTTCCTTTCGATCTCAAATTCCTTAATTGTTGTTTTTCCATTTAAATGTACGAAATTGTTGAAATGCGAAGATTAGAGAACAGAAAAATACACACACACGCACACACACACACACCATCCAAAAATAAACACAAGTTTTTATCGCGGGAAACCCTTATGGGAGAAACGTCGCTATAAGTTGAGCCCACCCTGATCTCTTTTCTCTAGTATGGAAATATGCAAATACAAGGAAAGATGTACCCTATGTGGAGTTACTTGATACATGTGGCTTGTAAGGCCGCAATAGAATGTTATACCCCTCCGTTCTACTCTCTAAATTCCCACTCCTAACTTCTTTTATCAATTATGGAACAAATACAATAACATAGAATGAAACCCATTCTCCTCCTAGTGACTTGATATTTAACATTTCCTAATAGCCATCTAGTGGTAAGATTTGACTTCATCAACCCTCAACTAGAGTTATGTTTTTATAATTATAAAATATTATTTAAATTCCACACATAAATAGCCCCATATGCACGAGAAATGGCACTGACGTGGCATCCAATAACACCATGTTGGTCAACAAGGTAGGTTAACTTGTAGGAGGCATTTATTTTGCATATGAGCTCCAATTGACACAATTATTGCATTGTTGGAAAGTTATTTGAGTGTAGATCAACATCAAGGGCTCTATGTGCAAAAAAGGATGTTTTGACAATAAAAAATGCCATTGGATGCCTCAAAATGGATTTGGAAGGTTTCAATCCCCAATTCTCCAAATTGTGACTTGTCGTTAAAATGGCCCTGCAAGTTGATTCCTCTAATTTTTTCCACTTTGAAAGCATCAAGATAGATGAAAAATAATATAATGATCCAATCTGGATCACCCTATGTTGTAGAGATTCAATACAGTTATAAGAGTTAAATATGTGTTGTATTCTTTGCAAGTATGCTTAGTCTCATCCTAACATAAGGGTGTATAGGGGAGCCTAAGGGGTCAACAAGCTCCCCATTGGGGTTCATGGGTGGACCTATTGAGAGGATATTTTGGGCTATCTTTTTGGTTAACGGTTTTTGGCCCATTTTAATCTAATGCCAATTAAAGTATTATAGTGCACTCTAATCTGAGTTAAAATATTATAGTTTTTGACATTGCGCAATACCTAAATATTGTATTATGAATGATAAAATTAATACAATGAAGAAGACAGAGGTTTGACTCTAAGTTTTTTTTTTTTAGGTTAAGAGTTTGGAGGGTACATCTCTATGCACTATATGTACATTCCATTGCTTATTTTTTGTTTTCCTTAATTGTCTATGTCTATTCCTTCACTTAAAAATGTTTAGAAACAAGAAAAAGATAATGTTAGGTGTTATATATATCTAATATGTATTGGTATTTCCAACAATAATACTCACTTGGTCTTTCATAGTGCCAACTAAAAACAATCAACTATACCCTTATCTATATTACTTGATTCCTAGGTATGTGAGAATGCTTTCTCCAAGTATGTTGCTTATTGTACTACAATGACCAACCACTAAAACTCTTTTGTAGACAAGCTCCCAAGTATGTTTAGGCGGTTTAAATATACCTTAGGGTACATGGAAGATTAAATCAGTGAACAAATTATATCTAATGAAGTATTACTTGTCGAGTATCAACATAGGTGTACAAGTGCATCAAATTAGGTGACTCCAATTGTATTCCCCACATGTATGCTTCCTAGCCACAATGCTACCCATTAAATGACAATTCTCTATTTTTATGGATGTTAGATCATGTCTCTATTCTAAAAAAATATTCTTTGAAATTTGGACATGTGTTGGAATAGAAAGTGCTTTGATACCGCTTGTAATGTACTTATAGAGTAGAAACACAAAATGAAAAGCAATCTTTAAGGAAATTCAAACTGCATAAAGTACATGAAATAGAGCAAGAAAATTGAACCTATAATGTAATTAATCCTTTAATGATATTCCAAAATGTGAGAAATATTCATGTGCCCCTTTGAGGGGGAAAATGCCAAATATGTAGAGTTGCAATACAATTATGTCCTTGAAAAAAAAACATTACATAACTCTTTATCTTTATAAAATAATTTCCCTCTACCCCAAACCCTAACCATTGGCCCCCTACCTCAATGACCATCCCACATTTATTATCAAGTACCAACTACTTGGGCCTTTTCAATAATGATGGCCCTTTATACTAATCAACAACATGCCAACTACTTGATGTTCCTTATTCAAAGATGATGACCATTATACATTGATCAACCAAGTCCCAACAACCTACGTTCTCGTAAATAGAAGTTTTAGGGTAGAACCCTAACAAAATGACACCAAGTTGCATTAGAAATACAAACTAAACAAATCTTTGCAACATACAAACAAATATTAACAAACATATATAATAAGAAAAAACAACAAATGGGTCAAAGGCATTCACTAATTCAAGCAACACTCAATTATTTCTAGAGGAAAAACAAAAGAAACCAATCTCATTGCAAATTATACAACCAAAACACAATATCTATCATTTTATTTAAGCTCCAACAAGACTTGAAAGCTCAAATTTCAAGTAATTAGAATCTATCAAAATAAATCAAACTAAAAACCAATAGAATAAAGAAAGAAAAATAAAATTAAGGAAGAAAAACTAAGACACGTTGATAATAAAAACAAAATATGTCTTTTCCACTTGGAGATAGTCATGCAACAATATTTTAAGCACAACTAGGCATGAAATCGAGTCCAAATCAACGGGTGGAAGGCATTCGTGAATTCAAGCAACACTTAACAATTTCCAAGAGAAAAATGCACATTTATTTCACCCTTTGTATATGCCTTTGCTTGAGCTAAACTCGATAACAAAGCAACAAATTCAAATAACTGGTCAGAATGACCCCTCTCCATCCCAACGAAATTTATCCATGTTAAAGATCAAACAATGGCATTCACAAAACAACCATGCAATTCAAGCTAAGACAAAACCCTTACTTGAATACTATAACCAACGTTGAATATTACAACCACATAACATTAAACATGATTAATTCTTCTTCAAGGCTCAATAAGAAAACTTCATACTCATTCTATGCTTTTTGCAGTATGAAAATAGCTTACCACCCAAAAATAATCTCACTACCAATGAACATCCTAGAGAGTAGAAAGACAAATGCAAACAAGAGCCCACAAAAATTCATTCACCTTTAACAACTCATATGCATCACCTCTCTAAAACCCTTATCAACCTTAATATCTTTGTTTCATCTAAGGTATCAATATGAATGGGAAATAATCTTAGTTTGCTACCAAAGATCAAGAAAGAAAGTGGTTTTAGATGTTTTGGTGTTATGAAAGTGCACCAAAATGAGCTATATACCAAGAATGTCACTAATGTCATGAAATTTACAATACCAAGCTAATTCAAAGAACAACCCAAGCTCAACACTTTCATTGAGCTCTAGATAAGAATAATAAATTAGACATAAGACTATAACATTCGAAAAAGGAGATCGATATAAGATTATACAGAGGGATCAACTGCAAGATAGCATTAAGAGACTTGATATACCACTAAAACCATCAATTGTGACACCACCGTCAACGCCCTCCATGCATCACACTACCATCAACACCCTCCATGCATCACACTACCATCAATGCCCTCCATGCATCACACTACCATCAACGTCCTCTATGCATCGAGGGTTTGCTAATAAATTATTTTTTCTTCTTTTTCCTATATCCTCTACAAATAAAGGTCAAATTTGATTGATGAAGCCACTTTGATCAATGACATAAAAAATAAAATCACAATTAATACATATAAAACAATTCTGTAATTTTAATAAAAATATAATATTTTTGTACTTGATTTGGTGTAAGAACAAAACAATCATCATCTTCCATGATCACTATAGTATGACACAATCTAACTATTCTATGTTTTTATTTTTTTTACTAAAATCCGATGATACAATTCATGGAAAATTTTATGGGCTAATATTCGTGGGTGGGCTCCATGTTTTTTTCTAAAAAAAGATTTTCCAATTTCCTTTTTTCCATTTTTTCTAAAAAATACTCGCCCAAATTTTATACTATAAAACTATTGTATATTAAAAATCGCCAAAATTTTATAGGGACTATATAAAATCATAAGCAACTCAGATAATTTTACAAAAATATCGCCAATTTTTTTATAGTTTGCATATTAAGGATTATTGTCTAAACTTTTGATAAATGTCCATCCTCAAAATTTTCCATGTTTCTTACTCAGATTGAAAATTTTCATTATTTAAATTGTATTTTTGAATGTAAAAATAGATTTAGCTCCCGAATTTTTTTTAGGGCACTTGGATTGTGTATACACAATTCAAACATACAATTCCCAAAAATCTCTATATAATTTGAAACAAAATTGACCAAAAAATATATCCAGGAAAAGAACGAAATGTAAAACAATTAAACTATATTATGACACTATAATCTAACTAATAGACATTTTGGCCTTTTCCTAGGAATTTTTTTCTCATCAATTTTACTCAAAATCAAGTAAAGATTTTTTAGGAAAATTTCAATTCTTTAACATGCAAAATTATAATTTTTCTGCATGCTATATCTTAAAATTATAATTTTTTTGCATGCTAAATTTATCTATGTATTTAAAAACTTATTTTAAATAAATAACAATAATCACAATCTCTCCTAAAATTATATTGCTGCAACATCTATTAATTAAACTTCACATTTACAAACCACCCACGATAATAACAAGTGCTACATGGTGTCCATGGGGTCTTGGTTAAACAGTGATGAGGCAGGATTTTATAACGCTCATCACAAGTTTAATTCCCTTCCCCAATCAGGGTGATGTATATGGACATGTTGATAAAGATGGAATGAAAAAAAAAGAAAAAAAGAAAAGAAAAGAAAAAAAAAGGTGAAAAAAAGAGAAAAAAGAAAGGTACTACCAAACTTACAAAAAATAAATAAGTGCTACATGGTAGCTACTCCCTGCCGCTTAAAAACTACAAAGTTTGTTGCGAAACAATTCTGCAAGCTCATGGATTCTACTTCATAGATCACTCCCTATCTGGCGTAAAATCGTATTACAACTTAGAATGACCAAAACAACTGACGAATCACTAAATTTGATGCATAATTGTGTATATCTTGGTGTTTTTTGATTCATAAGCTGTCAAATTTATCATTTTGTGCTAGATTCGAGATTTTTTTCATCAATTAAGAGAAGCTATAAATCAATTTGATGGCAGAAAATGGTGGGAGATGCAGGGAGGCTGAGTTGAGTAGGTTGGAGTCGAAGATTGAAAATGGAGGAGGGAATGTATGGGAACATATGTGTCTCGTGAAGAAGATTAAATTCAGGTGTTCTGAGAAGGTCTTAAGGCACGAAATGGCTGTTCTGAATGATGCCAAGGGTAGATCCAAGTTAGGTGGAGAAGGTTCGTAGGGTTTTTCATTTATTTTATTATTTTAATTTTGTTAAACTTATGGTATGACCATCTGTTTTTATTGCCAATTGTTTCGATTCGTTTTAATTGTTCGATGGGTTATGCCGAGGAATAGATCTGGTGATGATTTAGTCGAATACAGTGTCGTGAGGTGGAATTTGATGGACTAGGGTTTGAGCCACTAAAGGATGATGTCGGGACGAAAATCGTGGCCACGTAGTTTAAGGTGGCGACGTTTTAGCTGGCAAAACAAGGGAAATTCCGCCACGATCTTGACAAAATATGGTCTATTTTTTTTCAAATCTAGGTTATAATTGTCTAGCTTAAAGATTTTGGGTGCGACAGGTTATTTTTGATGGTATGGTGCTAAGTCTATTTCCACCATTAAAAAAAAATTCAAACGCTCCACATAATTAGGTAAAAAAAAATTCCAGAAATGGTCGTCCTGGCAAAATTGTCACCTCTGTAGACAATGCGTAGTGTGTTTTGTGTTTTGGTTTTTATTTAGTATTTTACAAAGATCTGAATTTTACTTGCCTTTGTCAACTGGCCTAATCAACCATCATCATCCACTGTAACTTACCAAGATCGAGTACAGGATAAAACATCAAAATACGGTCATAACACCAATCCAAGGATGGTGGAAACTGTGAAAATTTCTGAATACAGTAATATAGAAATCCTACTGTAGTATCTTGGTTTACTTCTCCTACTTGTGATTAAATTATACGAGTTATTTTTAGAAAATATTCAAAAAATACCAAAGTAAACACAACTAACAGCCTACACACATACAAATAATTTATTGAACATTATGCCCATTCAACAAAGTGACACACATATTTTTCAGACAATTGTCCCCGGAAAAACCCAATGCGGGAAAACCGATGCAGCAGATATGATGGTTTATTATTATTAAGTAGAATATGAGTACAACAAATCTGGGCACCCAACTGGTTAACCCAACAGATAAAATAATAGATCTGTAGCACTACCTACTGTTCTGAGACCAAAAGCTAACTGATCCACACCCTCAAATGGGATTTACAGGACTCATATAATTTCTGGCCCTAGAAACCCCAGCGCTACCCCTGAAGCCCCAGCATCATCCCTACTAGGCTCTACGTGCCCCTGCGCTGCTCAGAAGGGGACCGTGTAACCCCAGACTGGGTGATGCAGTCCTTATGCTACCCTGGAGAGCCTCTACGTAACCGTGGAGGCCTCCTGAAGCTGCAACACTACCCCTCCTGGCCTACGTAGCGGTTGAAGCCTTTGCGCTGCGCAGCTACTGCTGCCCTTGCTTCTCCTGTGCCTCTTATTGAATCTTGGCTCCGGGATTAGATCATCCCCTCAGCCAATACTACCCCTCGCTGTAGAAAATTCTTCTGTAAATTCTTAGCAAAATTCTCAAAAGATTGCTTGATCCGCATCACTTAGAAAATTTCAACAAATGTGTTTAATTAATTCACTTTAATTTTTATAATTTCCTAAGTTTAGACTTAGGGTCCTAATTAAAAATAATAATTATTTGAATAACTTCAACACCAAATGAAATTTCTCCAAATGCTTTCCGGGTTTTGAAGGTGATGTGTTTCTTAGCCTCTCCACAAATTTTAAGGGCTAGAGCACACCCAATGCTACCCCAATACACAAAATCTTAACACTCCCTCTAAGCATGAAGTGTGCTCTAGCAATACATCCACACCATGTATCAAAAGATCTTGTTATTAGTATTTGCACTGCTGATGCTTGGTCTGACTCTCATCCACTGCGCTGCTACCCATGTTAATGCCATTGACACTGCCACATCTGTACTGCAACTCCCTCTCAACTTGCTGCATCATGCTGCCCATAGCACTGCCACTGCTAACTATTGCACTACAACTTAGTTGCCAAGAAGTAAGCAACTGAAAGACTCCTACCCAATCATTGAAAGACAAGTCAGACTGCATCTCATCACCAAAGCCATTGCACTACTATAGCTCTGCACTACGTGAGCATTGCCTCTCTACACTGCTGCAGCCTCTGCACTATGCTTCTCCCTCTACAACATCTCAACACTGCCCTCTGGTTCACTGTGAACTTCTGCATCCATCTCCAACTTGTCCTACTACCGTCTTAAGGCTCCCGTAGCTCGTATGTGATCCAAGAGTTGGGCTACTCAAGGATCCTGCCAACTTGATCTGTAGCTACTCTAGATATCCATGTCACCCCACTTACGTGGCTCATGAGCACTCATGGCTATGTCATCATCACTCCCATCGTCCTTTGCTGTTGTAGCCTTGGAATTAGAAGCTCCTTTGTCCTTCTTCTTAGGACAAGTGATGGCGAAGTGTCCATGTTCGCCACAGTTAAAGCATCGGACCTTGGATAGGTCCCTCTTCTTCTTCCCTTGATGCCTTTGTTCCTTCGATGCAAGGGTTGCATCATCTTCCTCTTCTTTCTTCACCCTGATAGTTCCGCTGTTGTTGTTCTGCTTCTTGGTGATTCTCTTGATCTCTTCTTGGCGGAGGATTGCCCACATGTCCGCCCAGGATGGTAATGCTGCCCTGCCCAGTATGCTTTGGAAAAACATTTCCCAATCCTCAGTGACTGCATTAAGGGCAGTCATTACCAAGAGCCCTTCGTCTGGAGGTGCACCCATGACAATTAGTTGATCTCGGATAATCTGAAGTCGAAAAGGGAAGGGATCTACCTCCTCACCCTTCTGCATATGGAATAGCCTCATTTGATTCTCTAGAAGCATTTTCTATTGAACTGAGATTCCCTGATACATCGCTTCCAAAGCGGTTCACATCTCATTTGTCGTCTTATTTCTGGAAATGTGTAGCACGACGTGATCCTTTACTCTGTCCATGATCAAACGCTTATCCCACGCTTGATTTTCATTGAATTTCTTCAGAGGATTAGGATTTGCAGGCTCATCTAGGACATTCTCCACATGGTTCTTGATGTCATACTCATCCAGGATCGATAGGATCTTGGCACTCCAGATGATGAAGTTGGAAATACTATCCAACCTGTCGTGATCTCTCAGCTCACGAGAAGCCATCTAGCTCAAATATGACAGAAACATTACTCTTCTCCCTCTTTCTATGGCAACACAGAAACGATGGATCTGGGTTTCTCGGTTACTAGAAACTCTCTAGTAACTGCACCTTTTGAAATATCATTTCCCTCCTGTAAATATTTAGCCAAAACAATCAGATAGTTGTCTCCAATCCTCCTGATCAAATCTCAGATCTGTTTGGCTCAAATCTGCAGAGTGACTGTCTTCCTCCCGCTCTTTGTTGACTTAGCTAGGCACAATTCTGCATCGACAGAACCTCCACCACACCAGCACTGCTAAAGAACTAAAGCACTGCTTCTGGATCTTGGCAAACTGAAAAGAAGATTGGATTGTGTCCCTTTGGCTGGCCTCTGCGTGAGCAGATTGGCCCAGTGCAACCTCTACGCTGCTTAGAAGTGGACTACGTAACTCCAAACTAGGTGTCGCATCCTTATGCTGGCCTGGATAGCCTCTGCGTAAGCCTATCGACCTTCTGAAGCTGTAGCACTTCCCCTCTATGGGTCTGTGTCCTCCTGCTATTGAGCTACCCTCTCCGGATCTCTGCTGCTTCCACTGCTACCCTGTAGAAAAATATTCTTTAGTTGATCTACTGGAGAATCAACTTGATCTGCGATCGCTCTGATACCATGTGAAAATTTCTAAATACAGTAATACACAAATGCTACTGTAGTATCTTGGTTTACTTCTCTTACTTGTGATTAAATTATACAAGTTATTTTCAGAAAATATTCAGAAAATACTGAAGTAAACAAAACTAATATCCTACACACATACAGATCATTTTCTGAATATTAAGCTCATTCAACAATGTGACACACAGATTTTTTGGACAATTGTCCCCGAAAAAACCCAATGCGGGAAAAACGGTGCAACATATATGAGGGTTTATTATTATTAAGTAGAATGTGAGTACAAAAAATTTGGGCACCCAACTGGTTAACCCGACAAAGAAAATAATAGATCTGCAGCAATACTTGTTGTTCTGAGACCAAAAGCTTAATTGATCCACACCCTGAAACGAGATTTACAAGACTCAACTAATTTATGGCCCTAGAAACCCCAGTGTTGCCCCTGAAGCCCCAACGTCAGCCCTGCTAGGCTTTGCGTGCCCTTGCACTACTCAAAATGGGACTGCGTAACCCCAGACTGAGTGACATAGTCCATACGCTTCCCTTGAGGTCTCCTGAAGCTGAAGCCTTGCCCCTCCTGGGCATGCGTAGCAGCTGAAGCCTTTGGACTGTGCAGCTGCTGCTGCTGCCCTTGCTTCTCTGTGCTACTCCTAAACGTTGCTCCTCTGCCTCTTTCTGACTCTTGGCTCCGATATCAGATCATTCCCTCAACCAATGCTACCCCTAATCTTCTAGAAATTCTTAGCAAACCCGCCCTAGAATTCCAGCTCAATCTCTTAGCTCTACCTCTATGTGTGTCTCCAACTGACCCTCAAGCCTTTCTCTTATACTTTTTCATTGAGACATCAACGACCGTGATTTAATCTCTTATTGATGACTAAGATTAAAAGAATGCTTGATCTGTGTCACTTAGAACATTTCAGCACATGTGTTTAATTAATTCACTTTAATTTTTCTAATTTCCTAAGTTTAGAATTAGGGTCCTCATTAAAAAAAATAATTATTTGAATAACTTCAAAACCACATGAAATTTCTCCAAACGATTTCTGAGTTTTAGAGGTGATGTGTTTCTTATCTCCTCCACAAAGTTTCAGGGCTATAACACACCCTATGCTACTCCAATACACAAAATCTTAATAGAAACATCAGATTTTTATCACTACATTCTGCGACAGCAAATGCAAAACTACAAGCTGGAACATAAAACTGGTCTTCGATTGATAGAATACTTCAAAAATTAATTGCTTTAGATTCCACCCAAGACAATACACTTCATTGGTTATTGCGTCATTTCTTTTTGTTTCTTGAACACCTTTAACCATAGACATAAATGCGTAACTTTGTATATACGTCACTCTCATCGCCTTTGGGAGAGGGTAAATTTAGAGAAATACCCTAAGTCACTAGGACGTTTAAGAATGAAATTTCTGGCTGAATATTCATAGGCAGCTAGTGTGGACCTCCTGACTCTTGAGCCTACTGCGAACATATATGCCTTTAAGCATTGAGTTACATCCAATCCCCAAGCTTTGTCAACTCTATATTGAATTCGGAAAACTTCGACGGTGAGAAATGAGAAGGAAATAGGACATAGGCTATTTGTACCACTAATGTACCAAGAAATAAAACAAAATGAAATATCAACATAAAAACATTAAATACATAATAGAGATCCCCAAGCATTGGGAAATAAAATGTTAAATTGGATAGCCAATTAAATTGAAAAAAAATAAATTAAATTATTTCTAAAAAATAATAAATTTCAAGTATGAAATTTAAATTATAGAAATATGAAATATGTCATTAAAATTTTGGTTAAGTGTGACAGCTTCATTAAAGTTAACTAGTGTTAACTAGTTAAAGACAATTTGTTTAATTTTATTTTATCTGGCAAGAAAAACTTAAATCATTACTGTTGATAAAACAAATTATTTAATTTGTTGACTTATTAATTTGGAGAAATTAATTAATGAAAAGAAAATCTTTTTAAGCTGATGGTAAAAATGTTTCCAAGAATAGGAGGTGGTTGGGGACAGTTGGAAAGACAGTTACCTACTCCTCTAAGGATAAAGCTAAATCCCAGGGGAGGAGTAGGGGTTCTGTGAAAAAATGGTAAAGGGGAGTATTTTCTAGAGCTGGTGGTGATCAGTTGAAAATAACTCACAACAACCCTTGTGAAACCAACTTTTCTGAGTTTGACTGGATAGGCCATCCAGAGGTCATAGCAAAAAGAGAATCTATTCCACTGTTAACCTGGGACACCGGCCAAATTCTAGAGCTAGGGGGAAAGTGGAGGATGTAATAGCCTCCCTTGATGGTTTGGAGGTCCACAGCTTGAATTTTCCTAATTCAGATAAGTTTTACTGTGAATTTTAAATTAAGTTGGTGCTGGATTTTGAAAATTTGTGCACAACATTATAGATGAGTAAATACTGTTCTGTTAATATATATATAAATTTCGATTATAAATCTGAGGCAGGAAAGGAAATCTGTAGGAAACAATACTCTTCCCTGATATTATGATAGGAAGCAACATTTAATATTAATTTTTTAACCCTTCTCTGTTATTAAAACTTGATGGAACAAGTTAAAGTAATATATATATATATATATATATATATATATATATATATATATATATACATATATATATATATATATATATATATATCTCACATGTCATGAAAAAAAGATAACATAGTAACTGATTATGTTTTAGAAGATGAAAATAACAAGAAAAATGTTGTAGCTTAAAGAAAAGCAGAATATAAAGAAATGCAGGTAAACGAGGTGTAAAGCATTAAGCACATTTAACCATGTTTTACTTACTTCTGTATAATTGCAGGCACATGTATGTTTCTTAACAGAACTGGAATAATGTTCGAATAGAGCGATGTTCGAAAGAGAAACACATTATAATTCTGCAATTGTAAACTAGGACCCCTAGATTAAGATGTTAACGGGCTCGACAAACTGTCGACCTTAGTTCTGGGTGCGAACCTGAAACCGAGATGCATTGTCCGCGGCCATTAAACCAATCTATACACAGACACTATCCTGTGGTGGTCTGGTCACCGTAGCTTGGGGCTAAACCAGTATTACAGAAAAGATACTAAGGTATAGAATTTTGTGAAGTGAGTAACCGAAAAGAACAAGGGTATGGGACCCATTAACCAGTAAAACAAACTTAGCACAAAACTTCTTTTCAATCAAAAAGAGAAAGAACATGAAATAAAAGTCATGAATATCCCTGTAGATCGTTCTTTAAAATACTATTTACTGTGAACAGACGCAATGGTATAAACACGATTTGTAGCATAAAAGAAAACTATATACAAAAGAAAAGATGTCGAGAATGAACCCTGATATGCTTATCTTATACTGTTATAAACGCTGTAGTAAAAAGGTAAATATAAATGTGCAGAGTATATTATTACAAACTCAAATTCAGTACCAACAGTATATAAGAAGAAAATTTCTCAGAGAACTCGACAGGGATAAGTAAACCCTTAATTGTTCATGAACAAAAACCTTGGGTAAAAACCCTAAGAAAACCTCCTCGAACGATAAATTTCATTGCTAAAAAATTTGAAACCCTAGATCGGTTTAAAAACCCCCTTTACTATTAATACACATGCCATACAAAGGTGAATACACTAATCAAGTAGCAGAACAGAAGTCTGATAGATTCTAGGCTACAGTCTCCCTTCAAAGGGGCAGGGTACCTGTTAATAAAGAATGGAGAATTAGCCGAGGTTGTGGTGAATGCAGAAGTGAATGCAAGTAGGGTTCGCAGGTTGGGAAAAACACTAATCTGAAACATAATAACAACCTAGTATGAGAATTAAGATTATAAGTTAAAAAAAAAAACATCATGTAATCGGAATTAACTGAGTTCGGAGCCGAAGGGCACGAGTAAATACCTGTATAGTGGAAACTCCATTCGTCGGCCCTGCAGTATATAAATAAAAACAAAACTCATAAAGTATTCAAACCTATGGTATGCAGTAATCAAAGAAAAAACCCAGAAATATTGATGGAATACTGATAAGGTTACCCTGACACCTTGCTAAGCGCATTCTCTCTTTGCAACCTTGGATGTATGAGCAGTTTGGAAGCACCACAATTCTCTACAGGGTTTTAAACCACGAGAGAAACAAAAAATCAGTTGAATAGGTTGATGGGCAGCTTAAAAAAAAAGGAGAATAGGGTAAACAGAACTTTGATAGCAGAGCAATGAGTATTTCCGCAAGGGGAAATAGAAGACCTAAAAAGGGATCGAGGCGAAGAAACTAGAGGAAGAGGCCGAGCTCTGATACACGCCAAAGAACAATTAAAACAACTCGTTAGCTCTCAGTTAACCCATAGTAGGCTCTGGGGTTTTCCCTCGGGAACCGTGAAGAATCCGAGGCAAGTTTCACAGCTGTCCAAGATAATTAAGACCCAAAACTGCTAAGAATTAATTAGATTTGACATAAACGCTACGGTTGGGACCATATCCTGCCAAGTGGTGTATTATATATCCCAAGGATAAATGTGATCGTAAATTACCATAAGTAGAGTAGATCCGCATTCGATCAAACTAAAGTTATCACTGTTTTTGTGTTGTGAAGAAACCTTAATCCAAAGTATTGATGGGTATATTTTATATGTGGAGATTTTCGTACCATTGTTCTAACAAAATTACTATAGCCGAAACGAATAAACTCAAAACCAAAAGCATCGGATGGCTAATAATAACATTGTTATATGTATTGCATAGTATCGTGAAAGTGATCTTATGTTTATATTTTTACAAAGGTAGATAAAAAGCAATTTTTTTTTATAGTAGTAATTAAATTAAGGATGAAGGTGACAAGTGGTATTAGAGCAAGTTACTACGCTGGGACCCTAAGGGTCGACTAACGATGAAGCTGTGCATGTGAATAGTGCACACAGAGAGAGAGAGAGAGAGAGAGAGAGAGAGAGAGAGAGAGAGAGAGAGATAATGAGCAGAGCTATAGCATCACCATCACAACAAGAGGAAACTCAAGCACCAACAGTCATGAACCCAGAAATGTGGGTTCAATTAAGTGTAGAGCAGCATCAAAATACCAGTTGGTTGCTTGAAGAACAACGACATCAAACTAAATTCTTGTTGAACACGGTACAACAATTACAAGAGGAAATTCTAAGAGTCCGGAAGGATAATGAGCAACTGTTACAAGATCAGGAGAAAATATTAAAGAGTTTATCAGACAAACAAAATCAGGAGATGGAGCATCCAAGTGCTGAAAGAGGCTTATCAGCAGATGAAGATCAGCAAACCAGAAATAATACTACAGACATAGTTGAAAAGAGTCCCTCCCAAAGAAGAAAAAACAAGAATTACAATGAGGCAGAGTCGGGAAATTTGTCTGACCAGCAAGACATTAAGAGACAGAAAGTAGAATTGCAGGGAGAATTTCGCAAAATTAAACCACCAACGTTTGATGGTGAGGCAGAGGAGGTGGCCGAAGCCTGGTTAATTAATATAAATAAGTACTTTCATGTATATGAATATAGCAACAATCTGAAGGCCAGATTGGCTATATACTAGCTACGAAAAAAAGCCACCCTGTGGTGGGAAGAAGTGAAAAATGTATGTAGCATTAATGAACAAGATATTACTTGGGAATTGTTTTAGCAGTATTTTAAAGGCAAGTACTTGACAGAAATATTTTATGATAAAAAAGCTAAGGAATTTCATGATCTAAGGCTGGGAAAAATGACCATGGATGATTATGTCACTAAATTCACTTCCCTGTTACGTTACGTTCCTTATCTCCGAGAAGAAAAGGCCAAAGTGCAGAGGTTCCTGAGTAGTCTATCGACTCATATGAGGGAACAAATAGAATTTGTTAATCCTCAGACCATGGATGAAGCCATTCGTAAAGCACGAATGTGCTATCAACAGTCCAAGGCCAAGGGTGAAGGAGTAAAGATCTAGCAGCCAAAGACAAGTCAGAAAAGTAATTCCAATTTCAAAAGCATTAAAAGTGGCAACATTAAAGGCGTAGCACGAAATTCTATTAGTAAGAAATTTGGTAGAAATCACCAAAGAACCAAATGGCCAGTGGAATAAAAACCCACGGAAGCATCTAGTAAGCCAGAGCAGGGATAGATTACTAAACCTCCTCTACAGTGCTGGGGCTGTGGGGAGGCTCATTATTATAAAAACTGTCCACAACGAACCAGAAACGACACGGTGGAAAATCTGCAGGAAGCATCTACAGTGGGGGACGTGGCGCGTAGCATACCCCATATAAATGCAGCTTTGGAAGACCGATAGGCTGGTTATCAGTCACAATGATTGAATTAGAAGGTACTTTACTAACTAAACCTGTTTCAATTTTGGTAGATCCTGGAGAAAGTTTGAGTTATGTAAGTCCAAAATTAGTGGAAATGTGCAAATTAAAAGAACATAAATTTAAGAATTCCTGGTTAGTACAGCTAGCTACCGGGGCAAAACAAAAGGTAACTGCAAAGATTCCGAATTGTACATTGGAAGTGGCAGAACAATAGTTACAAGTAGATTTAAATATTTTACCATTGGGATCTTATGATGTGTTATTGGGCATGGATTGGTTGGAAAAAAACTGGACCTTAGTGGATTGTAAAGATAATATCATCTATTATAGAATGCAAGATGGCACGCGAAAAGAGATTCAAGGAATTAAAAAGCCAATGCAATTACGTCTAATCACAGCATATCAAATGGGTAAGTGTATCAGAAAAGGATGCCAGCTGTATGCAATTCAAGTGGGGTACACAGACTCCAAGGAGAAGTCACCAATAATGGAGGACATCCCTGTAGTACAGGAATTTCTGGATGTTTTTCCAGAAAATATCCCTGGTTTACCACCCAAGAAAGATATTGACTTCACCATATAGTTGCTACTAGGAGCCTCCCCAGTGTCAAGAGCTCCTTATAGAATGAGCGTGCCAGAACTAACTGAACTGAAAATGTGGCTACAAGAACTACTAGACAAAGGCTATATCCGTCCAAGTGTGTGTCCATGGGGAGCACCAGTCCTATTTGTTAAAAAGAAAGACGGAACCTTACGTATGTGCATGGATTACAGGAAACTTAATAAGTTAACTGCCAAGAATAAATACCCCCTACCAAGAATCGATGACTTATTCGATCAAGTAAGAGGGGCTAAGGTGTTTTCTAAGATAGACTTAAGATCCGGATATCACCAGATTCAAATTAAAGATGAAGACATTTGTAAGACAACATTTCGCACTCGTTATGGGAATTATGAATTCGTGGTGCTACCCTTTGGATTGACGAATGCACCAACAACCTTTATGAGGTTAATGCATGTCATCTTTCATCCATTCTTGGATAACTATGTACTTATTTTCATAGATGATATTCTGATATATTCTAAAAGTGTGGAGGAACATAAAGAGCATTTGAGAATAGTCTTGGAGATGCTAAGAAAGCATCAACTATATGCTAAGTTTAGTAAATGTTATTTCTTTAAAACAAAAATCCAATATCTGGGACATGTCATATCAGCTGAAGGAATCGTTATTGACCCGGAAAAGATCAAAACTATTATGGAATGGCGAGTACCCCATAATGTGGCTGACATTAGATCGTTTATGGGATTAGCTAGTTATTATAGAAGATTTATAGAAGGATTTTCTAAAATTGCTTTTCCTATTACATCTTTGCAGAAGAAAGGAAAACTCTTCAAATGGACAAATGAGTGTCAGAACAGCTTTGAAAAGCTGAAACAACTTCTGACTACAGCATCGGTATTGAGGGTAGTTGACCCTGATAAATATTATTAAGTTTGTACTGATGCAAGTAAAGAGGGTGTGGGAGCAATCTTAACCCGGGAAGGTAAAGTGGTAGCATACGAGTCTAGAAAACTGAAGAACCATGAACATAAATATTCTGCTTATGATATGGAGCTTACAACAGTGGTGCATGCTCTCCGGGTGTGGAGGCATTACCTCCTGGGTAAGAGGTTTGTACTTAAAACAGACCATAGTAGTTTGACTAATTATTTTAAGCAAACAGATTTAAACTCCAGGCAAGCAATATGGAATGCCTTTCTAAGTGAATTTGATATGGACATTTAGCATGTTAAGGGAAAGGAAAATCATGTAGCAGATGCGTTGAGCAGAAAGTTACATGGTATTTATGCACTATACTATAATCAGCTAGAAAGCCAATTTTTGGAACAGTTAAAAGAAGAGGCACAGAAAGATCCGGAGTACAAATTTCTATGGTAGCAAATGGAAGAAAACAGGAAGCAAGGCAAAACATCTGAGTATGGAAAGAATGAAGATCAGGTGCTGACCTTTTGAGGAAGAATATATGTGCCTAATTGCATAACTCTTAAGGAGTTAATATTGAATGAATTTCATCGCAGAAATTACGCTGGTCATCCGGGATATCAAAAAATACTTACTGCAATAAGAAAGGTGTATTATTGGCCAGGCATGCGTAAAAATATTGCTGAATATCTAAGCAAATGTTTCAAATGTCAGCAGGTAAAGGTGGAGCACCAGCACCCTGCGAGACTATTGCAGCCCATACCCATACTTGAATCGAAGTGGGAGGTTATCTCCTTAGACTTCATCACAGGTCTACCGCGAACAAAAAGATTGAATGATTCAATCATGGTAGTGGTAGACAGATTAAGCAAATCTACACATTTTATACCTGTACAGTCTACTTACAAGACAATATAGATTGTTGATATATTTATGAAGGAAATTTTTCAGATTGCATGGGATCCCAAAAACTGTTATTTCAGACCGAGATGTTAAGTTTACATCTGCGTTTTGGAAAACTTTGTTTTCAGGTTTGGGAACTCAAATAAATTTTAGCACCGCTTATCATCCCCAGACTGATGGACAGACGGAGCGGGTAAACCAAATATTTGAAGACATGCTGTGCGTGTATGTAATGCAGCAACCGACCAAGTGGGAATATTATTTGCATCTTGTCAATTTTTCTTATAATAATGGTTATCAGGAATCTTTGAAAATGAGTCCCTTCGAGGCGTTATATGGTACGCAATGTCGTACACGAATAAATTGGAGCGGTCCTAAGACAAAACTAATGTTGGGACCTGAAATGTTGGCAGAAATGGAAGCTGAGGTAAAAATAATAAGGCAGAATTTGAAGGCTGCGCAATACCGACAAAAGATTTATGCAGATAAGAAAAGGTCTTATCGGGAATTCGTAGTGGGAGATCATGTTTATGTGAGAATTAAGCCCAGGAGGAGTACCTTGAGATGGAAATCTTGTGCCAAATTATCTCCCAGATACTGTGGACCTTTCCAAATACTGGAAAGAGAAGGATCCATAGCTTATCGGTTGGCTTTACCCAGCCACATTCAAGTTCACAATGTGTCCATGTGTCTTTGTTGAAGCGATATGTACATGATGGAAAACATGTGATTCATTGGCAAAATATTCAGGTAGGATAGAAATAAAAATCCTAACTTGAAGTTCTGAACAAAATTGATGTATATTGACTTGGAAACATTTTTGTTTTTTAGGTAGAACTGGACGGAGAGTTTCTAGTGGAGCTGCAACGCATACTTGACCGAAGAGAAATCGAACTCCGCAAACGAGTAGTTATCCAAGTAAAAGTGCAATGGAAGCACTTCAGACCAGATGAAGCTACTTGGGAGGATGAGAAGTTCATGTAGGAAGCTTACCCGAAGCTCTTTACAGAGCTAGGCTGAAACACCAAGGACAATGTTACTTCCAGGGGGGGAAGTTGTGATGGCTTCATTAAAGTTAACTAGTGTTAACTAGTTAAAGAAAATTTGTTTAATTTTCTTTTATCTGGAAAGAAAAACTTAAATCATTACTGTTGATAAAACGAATTATTTAATTTGTTGACTTATTAATTAGAAGAAATTAATTAATGAAAATAAAATCTTTTTAAGTTGATGGTAAAAATGTTTCCAAGAATAGGAGGTGGTTGGGGACAGTTGGAAAGACAGTTACCTACTCCTCTGAGGATGAAGCTGAATCCCAGGGGAGGAGGAGGGGTTCTGTGAAAAAATTGTAAAGGGGAGTATTTTCTAGAGTTGGTGGTGATAAGTTGAAAATAACTCACATCAATCCTTGTGAAACTAGCCTTTCTGAGTTTGTTTGGATAGGCCATCCAGAGGTCATAGAAGAAAGAGAATCTATTCCAATGTTAACCCTGGACACCGGCCAGATTCTGGAGCTAGGGGGCAAGTGGAGGACATAATAGCCTCCCTTGATGGTTGGGAGGTCCACAACTTGCATTTTCCTAATTCAAATTAGTTTTACTGTGAATTTTAAATTAAGTTGGTGCTGGATTTTGAAAATTTGTGCACAACATTATAGATGAGTAAATATTGTTCTGTTAATATATATATATATATATATATATATATATATATATATATATATATATATATATAATTTTGATTATAAATCTGAGGCAACAAAGGAAATCTGTAGGAAACAATACTCTTCCCTGATATTATGATAGGAAGTAGCAATTAATATTAATTTTTAACCATTCTCTGTTATCAAAACCTGATGGAACAAGTTAAAGTAATATATATATCTCACATGTCGTGAAAAAAAAGATAATAGAGAAACTAATTATGTTTTAGAAGATGAAAATAACAAGAAAAATGTTGTAGCTTAAAGAAAAGCAGAAGATAAAGAAATGTAGGTAAACGAGGTGTAAAGCATTAAGCACATTTAACCATGTTTTACTTACTTCTGTATAATTGCAGGCACATGTATGTCTCTTAACAGAACTGGAATAATGTTCGAATAGAGCGATGTTTGAAAGAGAAACGCATTATAATTCTGCAATTGTAAACCAGGACCCCTAGATTAAGATGTTAACGGGCTCAACAGACTGTCGACCTTAGTTCTGGGTGCGAACCCGAAACCAAGATGCATTGTTTGCGACCATTTAACCAATCTATACACGGACACTATCCTGTGGTGGTCCGGTCACCGTAGCTTGGGGCTAAACCAATATTACAGAAAATAAACTAAGGTATAAAATTTTGTGAAGTGAGTAACCGAAAAGAACAAGGGTATGGGACCCATTAACCAGTAAAACAAACTTAGCACGAAAATTCTTTTCAATCAGAAAGAGAAAGAACATGAAATAAAATTCATGAATATCCCTATAGTCGTTCTTTAAAATAGTATTTACTGTGAACAGACGCAATGGTATAAACATGATTTGTAGCATAAAAGAAAACTATATACAAAAGAAAAGATGTCGAGAATGAACCCTGATATGCTTATCTTATACTGTTATAAACGCTGTAGTAAAAAGGTAAATATAAATGTGCAGAGTATATTATTACAAACTTGAATTCAGTCCCAATAGTATATAAGAATAAAATTGCTCAGAGAGCTCGACAGGGATAAGTAAACTCTTAATTGTTCATGAACAAAAACCTTGGGTAAAAACCCTAAGAAAACTTCCTCGAATGATAAATTTCATTGCTACAAAATTTGAAACCCTAGGTCGGTTTAAAAACCCCCTTTACTATTAATACACATGCCATACAAAGGTGAATACACTAATCAAGTAGCAGAATGGAATTCCGGTAGTTTCTAGGCTACAGTCTCCCTTCAAAGGGTCAGGGTACCTGTTAATAAAGAATGGATAATTAGCCGAGGTCGTGGTGAATGCAGAAGTGAATGCCAATAGGGTTCGCAGGTTGGGAAAAACACTAACCTGAAACATAATAACAACCTAGTATGAGAATAGAGATTATAAGTTAAAAAAAAACATCATGTAATCGGAATTAACTGAGTTCGGATATGAAGGGTGCGAGTAAATACATGTATAGTGGAAACTCCATTCGTCGGCCCTGCAGTATATAAATAAAAACAAAACTCGTAAATTATTCAAACCTATGGTATGAAATAATTGAAGAAAAAACCTAGAAATATTGATGAAATACTGATAAGATTACCCTGACACCTTGCTAAGCGCATTCTCTCTTTGCAACCTTGGACGTATGAGTAGTTTGGAAGCGCCACAGTTCTCTACAGGGTTTTAAACCATGAGAGAAACCAGAAATCAGCTGAATAGGTTGATGGGCAGCTTTAAAAAAAAACGGAGAATAGGGTAAACAAAACTTTGATAGCAGAGCGATGAGTATTTCTGCAAGGGGAAATAACAAACCTAAAAAGGGATGGAGGCGGAGAAACTCAAGGAAGAGGCCGAGCTCTGATACGCGCCAAAGAACAATGAAAACAACTCGTTAGCTTTCAGTTAACCCGCAGTAGACTCCGGGGTTTTTCCTCGGGAACCATGAAGAATCCGAGGCAAGTTTCACAGTTGTACAAGATAATTAAGACCCAGTACTGCTAAGAATTAATTGGAGTTGACATAAACGCTATGGTTGAGACCATATCCTGCCAAGTGGTGTATTGTATATCCCAAGGATAAATGTGATCATAAACTACCATAAGTAGAGTAGATTCGCATTCGATCAAAGTAAAGTTATCACTGTTTTTGTGTTGTGAAGAAACCTTAATCCAAAGTATTGATGGGTATATTTTATACGTGGAGATTTTCGTACCATTGTTCTAACAAAATTACTATAGCCGAAACGAATAAAATCAAAACCAAAAGCATCAGATGGCTAATATAACATTGTTATATGTATTGCATAGTATGGTGAAAGTGATCTTATGTTTATATTTTTACAAAGGTAGGTAAAAAGCAATTCTTTTTTTATAGTAGTAATTAAATTAAGGATGAAGGTGACATTAAGCCAAACTAATATGGTTTGACCACAGACCCAATGCATTCTGATTATGCATTCTTTTTGCCGAATGAGCCATATTCCTCTGGGTCTCGACCTCCTCACAAAATTATTGTATATGAGTACAAACATATTCTCTTTTTGCTAAATGCAAGAATTATTTTGGTATTATATGTTCAATTAGGCTTATGGCTTATGGTAATTATCTATGTGTTCTCCTTTTGCCTCGTTGTTATCATTGTCTGGCCTTTGCATACAAGGTTTTGTCTATTAAACAATAAAGATCTCTCTTTATTTGTGCAGTTTTACACTCCTTATAGTCGAATTTGGGGACAGTTCTCCCACCTGTTGTATATGGATTCGGTTTTGTATATGGATTTGGTTTTGTGTTCAGCAGTGGCTGTGTAGTTTACACTAATTGTTTTTGTTTTCCCATTTTTATCTCCTATTTTTTTTATTTTTGTTTCTGCAATACAATCTTGAGTAATTCGAGTACGTTGCTATTTTGTATTTTATATTTCAACCTGAATTTGTTAAATGCATATTCTTATGTTCACTATACCATTATAATGTATACTTAATTGCTTGAAATACCTTTCTAGATTTATGCAATACAATTTTGAGTAATTCATTGCTATTTTGTGTTTTATATTTCAACCTGAACTTGTTAAATACATATTCTTATCTTCACTATACCATTATAATGTCTACTTAATGGCTTGAAATACAAATTTATTTTATTGATTTTTAATAAATACATATATATAATTTCTTTTAATAGAAATAAATAAATCACAAACATTAAATAACCAATTCAAATATGCATCTATGCATCCCATTTAAATATGCATCTATTCATCTAATTTCAAATTGCATTATATTGAAACATATAAATATGTAAATACAAATTTATTTTATTGATTTTTAATAATTATATATATATTTTGAAAAAGTAATTTTTTTAATAGAAAATAAAGAAATTACAAACATTAAATAATCAATTTAAATATGCATTTAATAGATGCATTTAATTTCAAAGTGTATGATTATACTAGATATTATTGAAACTCCATACAATTTTGGTGTAAGTATAATTTTTTATTAAATTTTATCTCACTTAAATTTATTTTCTATTTATATTTATTATTAAGTCAATTATACTTTTTAAATTAAATGTTTATTTATTTATTTATTATCAAGTCAATTATAAGTTCTTTAATTAAATGTTGTTTTTTTAATATAGATAGGTGATGTAAATTTAAATATAAACTTTTTACATTTTTTTCTATTTATATTTATTATCAAGTCAATTATAATTTTTTTAATTATATGTTTTTTTTAGCATAGGTTATAATATTTTTAATTAAATGTTGTTTTTTAACCTAAGTTAATAAATTTTGTAAAATTAAATGTTGTTTTTTTAACATAGATTATTAAATTTTATTTTTTTAACATAGTTAGGTGATGTAAATGTAAATATAAACTTTTTGTTTTTTATTTTTCTATTTATATTTATTATCAAGTCAATTATAGTTTTTTTAAAATTAAATATTGTTTTTTTAACATAGGTTATTAAATGTTGTTTTTTAATATAGATGGGTGATACACATGTAAATATAATTTTTTGACATTTTTTTTCTATTTATATTCATTATCAAGTCAATTATAATATATTTAATTAAATGTTGTTTTTTAACATAGGTGATGTAAATATAAACTTTTTACATTTTTTAATTAAAGATTTTTTTTTTTTTTTTAATGTAGGTGATGTAAATATAAAATGTAAATATAATTTTTTTTACATTTTTTTTCTATTTATATTTAGATAGCTAATGTAAATATTTTTATTTTTTATATTTTAATTAAATATTGTTTATTTATTTATTTTTTAATTAATTAATTTATTTAATGTAGGTGATGTAAATATAAATTTTAATTATCCCTATCTTTATTAGTTTTTGAATAATTTATTTCTCAAAGCAATTAAATATGTTATATAATATATAAATATATTATAAAGTTATTGATTAGGTTGCCCAATTAATACATCTTCAAACCTTCATATCAAGAAAGAATAGTATGATACTTAATTAATACATCTTTACACTTTCATATCAAGAAAGAATAGTATGATATTTCCAAGGACATATAGCACATTGGTATGGTATACGGCATAGTTTATTTCTGAAAGTATCCACCTTACTCCTACATATTTTTCACGAAAGAAATATGGCTTATGATGTGTGATTGGTTTTGGTTGATAATAAAGTTATATGATTTTTTTCACAAAATAAAAAAAACCATTTTCTATTATATTTCAATGAATAAGCTAATTTTCACCTCTCCTCACTTCATACTCCATGACAACATATTTTCTTATACTTTTGAAAGAATACTAATTAATAATATTTATATAAATACATATTATTAATATTTATATAAATTATTAAAAAACATTAAAAAAAAACAATTAACAATTTATATAAATTAAATTATTTATATTCATAGTAAATAAATTTATGTAATTAGATAAATATAAATATATAAAAATCTATAACAAATAATTAAATGCAGAAAATGTTATTTTACAAAATTTAATAATACAATCAATTATATTTTAAAATTAATTTAATTATATAATATTTTAAAATTTAAAATCTTTATATTTTAATGTTTTTATTTCCATTTAACTATGTTAAAATTAATTAAGCGGGAGGGAGAAGCTCAACCTCCTCTGAAATGCTCTGTAGCTTCCAACGAACTGATTAGAACTCTAGACGCTGATTAATTGCAAGTTTTATTTCAATTTAACTATCTTAAAATTTTACAAAGTTTAATAATACAATATCAAAATCAATAACAAATAATTAAATGTAGAAAATGTTATTTTACAAGATTTAATAATAGAATTCATTATAATTTAAAATTAATCTAATTATATAATATTTTAAAATTTAAAATCTTTATATTTTAATGTTTTTATTTCTATTTAACTATGTTAAAATTAATTAAGCAAGAGGGAGAGGCTCAGCCTGAAATGCTCTGTAGCTTCCTCCTCTGAAATGCTCTGTAGCTTCCAACGAACTGATTAGAACTCTAGATGCTGATTGGAGCATAAATGCCTATTTAGTTTAAGATTTTTAAGGATTTGGATTAAAAATATGAGTGAGACTAGTGAATTAAGGATGGTGTTATGTCAAAATTTTCATATCCGTTAACCTATCTTGAATTAATGGCTATAATTATTAAAAATATTTTCAATCTATCTTAATTTAATTGCAAGTTTTAGTAAAACAGTATTTTCGTTGTAACTTCGTTCAAGTAAAATATGAGTGAGACTAGTGAGACCAGTGAATTAAAGACGGTGTCATGTCAAAATCTATGCACCTTCGTTCAAGAAAAAACCTATCTTGAATTTATTGCAAGTTTTATTAAAAAATATTTTCAACATATCTTGAATTAATTGCAATTTTTATTAAGAAATATATTTGTTGTACTTCGTTCAAGTTTTGTATGAGTGAGACCAGTGAATTAAAAATGGTGTCATATCAAGATCTTGATATCCAAATACTAACTCCCAATATCTTTTCTCTGAAACATCCAGCGGATTGAGCTACTTTGAGTTGATGGGAATAGATTGTTATGGTTCTCCCTTAAAAAGGAAGTTTGAAAGGTGGCTTCCTCATTCTTGATTAATATATTTGAAATGAATCAATTGGTTAATATATTTGGTAATTTTATTCTGAGAAATTTATGGCAAATGTTGGTTTATAAGTGCAAAATTCATGGTTGAAATTTTAAATAAATTTGTATAATAATTAGATGTAAATTGAAATATTATTTAAGGTTACTATAAATTTTTAAAATTAGTTTTTCGGTAATTTAATTGGTGATATTCATGAAAATGAAAATAAAGTGTTATGTATTAGGAAAAAGGTTTAAATCTCCTCCATTTACCATGTTTGTCAAAAGATCAAAATCTACTTGAACCTGATCCAAACTTTATTATTTTACTGAAAAAATTTCTCAAAATTTTTAGTATTATAAAATATTAAAATATATTGATTTACACTATTTTAATAAATGAGTATGTCAAGATAAATGTAACATCTACGTTATTACACCATGTTACATTTAAAAAAAAAAAAAAAAAACAACATTAACATTTACACTTTACCTACATGATTTATTTGGGTGAATAAACATGAATCATCAAAACTTACCATATATTATTCCATAGTTTATAACAGAAGGTATATATATTGTTCATAATTAAATTTGTCATTTGCATCGTTTATGAATTTTGACTTTAAAGTACCATACATTAAATTTTGGGTACTCCCGAGTCATTTCACGCGTACATTCATTAGATTTTGTAATCAAATCAAACTGTGCAATGAACCTTAACCACTGTATTACTCCGGTTACCACTTAAATACATATATTTGGTTCAACGTATGAGTCTCAGAATTTTCTCTAGCATTTAAGTTAAGTCCGTGGTTGAAGATACGGTCTCCAACCGTTTTCAAGGTCTGGTGCCTCCTTCGCCATAGGATCAAATCTCCTCGCAATCAATGGTGGTTAGAATGGATGGGGTGGGTTAGGGTAATCACCCACCCCCCCATCTCCCACCTTGGCCTCATTGTTGCATTACGTCGTTGACATTTTGGCTCTGCAACTCCATTTGCCGCTACAATATGACTTCTGCCATTATGGTGATTCATTTTGTTGCCCATATACTTGTTTTCATTGTTCCGCTCGAATTTTCCTTCTGAGTATCGCATGGTAATTTTCTTTTGGAACCATACTATGGTTCCGAAAATCTTTCAGCAAGGTAGATCTTTCATCTCTCATTTTCTTCCGGCAACATACTCTTATGTCAAGGTTTCACCGAGGCTTCATGCAATTCCTCTTTGCCTCGAACAGGTCTTTGAGCTTACGACAACAAGGTAAGTTGTTCACTGTATTAATTTTAGTAGAGTTTATCATACAATTCATATTGTTTCTTATTTATTTATTTTAACTTTAAGGCACCTTCAATACACTTGACCAATATTTTCTAATTCATGTCCTTACTGGTATTCTACGGTTTTGCTCTAGGTACATCTCGGTACTTGTGGCGAACCAATTTAAATACATGGCAATGACCTTCTCTCCCATTATCACTGGTAAGTAATCTCGGACATTTCCTCCAGACATTTCTTTACTGTTCCGCGTTGTAATACTCACCTCTGCTTACTCTGCAAGTGAGGTTTCATTCTTTCGGTGATTGACCAGTTGCAAAACTAGATTCCACTTATTTATTGAGGAATGAAAGCCATAATTCGTGGCTCGGTCTTACTGTGTTTTATTTTGTATAAAGGAATTTCTCCTTTCTGCTCTCAGAGGTTTTTCAGTTAAAACGAGGGTTTTAGTTTTCCGTTATAAGACGGTGCCTTACTTGACGTTGTAAATGATAACTTTAAGATTTCCTTGGCATTAGTACTTGTATTTCTTAACTACTGTGTAACTTCTATAATTTCAAATAGATAGTATCCGAATTGAGCTAAAAGGATTAACTTGTAGCTTTCGGGTTTCATTATTGTATTACAAGGACTTGGTGTCTTCGATTATATGTTTCAAAGTGCGATAGTTGAATGGTTACATGTTTTTATTTTATTCTGAATCGACATTCTTGTCATTTCCTGTTTTAAGCATTCCAGTCCAGTTCCACTGTTTTGGGTTTTTGTATAAGACTAATAAGCCCTCCCATAGATCTGGCAATGACTCTATTGGGACTGGAGCCAGAATATTTGTTAAGGTTCAGGCTCTAAACCCACATAAAATTTACTATAATTTTTCATAGAGGGGTACCTCAGCTGAATATTATCTTGTAATTTGCACAGGTTATAATCTATTTTACAGTTGTTATTGCATAGATATTTACTAGATTGAAATTCTTAACAACCAGCATTCTACCCTCTCTAAGTTTTCTCATTTATTTCCTTACCTTACTATTGTTTTTTTTAAAAGAAAGAAGAAAAAAGTACTAATATTTTCAATATTGTTTTGCTATTTAAATATAAGGACCGTACTCAGTTTTTCTTTCTGAATTTCCGTTCCAATTCCTAAAGAAATCAGTTTTCACCCATTCTGCTACTTCCTAATTTATTTGGCCATATAGAATTCCTACTTTTGTACAGTATATGATAAATGGAATTTTCAGGTTTATATCTCCATGTATTTAATACTCTGTCCGGTATAGTAAAAAGAAAATATGCATTCTGATATAAAATTATTCTCATTCTAGTTCTTGCACAGAAATGGAAAGTATACTTATTATGCATCTTCATATATTTGTAATTCTTCTATTGCATCGAATAATAATAATTCCCCATTATATTTACTTGAGGTTCCTTCTTGCACAGTAAGAGAAAAATAAATACTGATATTCACTTTTTCTTTCAACTGTTTATTAAATTTTGCAACTAGATACAAAACATCAAACAATAACTTAAGAGCTATATGTACCTACTTCAAGGTTTAGGATTTTTGGTCTTAGTAACTGTCGGTCCTCCCAACCTTGTGTGAGGCGATTACGTCCTCAGCTCCCCCCTTGCTCCACACTAGGTTTGAGGAATTTGTTTGAGACAAATATTTTGACCTCGGGATTAAATAAAATCCAGTCAAGCTTCTTAGGGGTAAGTTCCCTGAGTTCCACTGGTACTAGCACCAACTCTGGACAACTCAGAACCATCATACAATGCTTAGCCATCTAATTCTCCTACACAAAACCCCATTCCCTCCTAGGATTTCCTTTAAATCCTTTACATGATTGGTAACTGTACCTCTTCTTGGGTTTCTTGGAATGTTTTACCACACAGTTACTTTCACCTTTTACTCAAAATAAAAACTGTCATTTAATGAAATTCTTTAAATAAAAGTCATGTGTTAATATCGTTAACAAATTCCTTATTTGTTCTAATTCATACTATGTCTAAATAACTTACGTAACAATAAGTAAAAGTAAAAACTAAATCAAGAAGTTACATCTTCCCCCTTGGAGGAAAACACCGTCCTCGGTGTTACTCATTTCCTGAGAACAATTCCGGAAAAGCCTCAAGCATAAATTTTTCGTCTTCCTAAGTGGCCTCCTTCGGGCCAAAGTGCTTCCACTGCACCTTAACTTGGGGGATGACTCACTTCCGGAGCATTATTTCTCTCCGATCTAGGATATGCTACGATTCTACCAGGAACTCACCATCTGGTTCTACCTGCAAGCAGCAATATTTTGAATTAGTTCAAATCAAAAAATCATTGTATGTAAATTGTATGTCTTGTTCGACTTACATGTATACCCTGCCAGTGTATGATGTGCTTGGAATCGTGCACATAACGCTTCAATAAAGACACATGAAAGACATTGTGCACTAATATATGGCTTGGTAAAGCCAAACGATAGGCCACTGTCCCTATCCTCTCTAGGACTTCAAAAGGTCCGCAGTAGCAGGGAGCCAAATTGGCACAAAAATTCCAACGCAGGGTACTTTTCTTTGGCTTGATTCTCATGTACACATGGTCGCCTACTGCAAATTCCCGAAAATTTCTTTTCCTGTCTGCATAGATATTTTGTCTGTCTTGAGCTGCCTTTGGATTCTGTCTAATTTTCTTAATCTCCTGCTTCCTCTCTTCCAACATATCTAGTCCAAGCATCATTCTATTTTCTATGCTACTCCAGTTTATAGGAGTTCGACATTGTTCCCATACAGTGCTTTGAAAGGGCTCATCTTAAGATATTCTTGATATCTGTTGTTGTAAGAAAACTCAACCAAGTGTAGGTATTCCTCCCATTTCGTTGGCTATTGCATGACATACATGCGCATCATATCTTCTAAACTTGATTCACCTATTATATTTTCCCATCTGTTTGCGGATGGTAGGCAGTGCTAAATTGTATTTGCGTTCCTAGACCATTAAATAATGTCTTCCAAAACGTTGATGTGAACTTCACATAACGATCGGAAATTACTGCTCGGGGAATACCATGCAATCTAAAAATATCCTTCATAAAAATATCAGCAATTTGCACAGTCTTATAAGTGGATTGAATAGGAATAAAATCTGCCATTTTACTAAGTCTGTTGACTACCACCATAATCGAATCATTATGCCTTTTATTCTGGGGTAGACCCATAATAAAATCAAGGGAAATAACTTCCCACTTCCATTCAGGCACTGGAATTGGTTGAAGCAATCCCGCAGGGTGCTGATGTTCTATCTTAATCTACTGGCATTCTAGGCACTTAGTCAAATATTATGCTATATCCCTCCTCATCTTTGGCCAGGTATAGTCTTTTTTGATTGCTGTCAACATCTTTTGGTAACCCGGATGTCCGGCATAAGTACTTCTATGATACTCATCCAAAATAATTCTTTTTAGACTGTCCCGGTTGGGAATATATATCCTCTTTCGAAAAACAAGTAGTTGTTTTTCATTGAGTTCATATTCAGACTGCTTTTCCCGTTTCTCATCATCTTTAATTGCTACCACAAATTTTGATATTTTGGGTCCTCTTTTGCTGCTTCCAAAATCTGGTCTTTAAATTTAGGTTCATTCTGGTTAAAGTATAATTCATAAATGCCGTGCAATTTTCTGCTCAAGGCATCCGCCACGTTGTTCTCTTTTCCTCTTACATGCTGAATATTGAAATCAAATTCGCTAAGAAACACATTCCATCTTGCTTGGCGGGCAATCAAATTAGCCTGCTTAAAGTAACTGGTTAAGCTACTATGATCGATCCTCAGCACAAATCTATTCCCTAGCAAATAATGCCTCCATATTTTCAAAGCATGCACAACTGTAGTCAATTCCAAATCATATGATGAATACCTCTACTCATGATCCTTCAACTTCCTAGATTCATATGCTATGACTTTTTCTTCCTGGGTCAACACTGCTCCTACACCTTCTTTGTCTGCATTAGTACATACCTCGAATTCCTTGCTTGGATCTGCTACCTTCAAAACAAATTCAATAGTTAACAGTTCTTTTAATAACTCAAAACTTTTTTGACATTCTTGTGTCCATTTGAAAACTCTTCCTTTCCTTTGCAAATAAGTAATAGGATAAGCTATTTTGGAGAAACCATTAATAAATCGTCGGTAGTAACCAGCCAAACCCATAAACGAGCGTATATCCGCCACATTCTTTGGTACCTTCCATTCCATAATTGTTTTTATCTTTTCTGGGCCCACAACTATTCCTTCAGCCAAGATTACATGCCCCAAGTATTGGATCTGTTCCTTAAAAGAAATCACATTTACTAAACTTGGCATAGAGTTGATGCTCTCTTAGCATTTTCAATACTATACGCAGATGTTATTTGTGCTCTTCCTCATTCTTAGAGTAAATTAAGATATCATCAATAAATATTAGCATAAACTTATCCAAGTATGGGTGAAAAATTCCATGCATTAAACTCATAAATTTTGCTAGTGTGTTGGTTAACCCAAATGGTATAACCACAAACTCGTAATTTCCATATCTGGTACGGAAATCTGTCTTGCTTATATCCTCATCCTTGATTTGGATCTGATGGTAGCCTGACCTTAAGTCAATTTTGGAGAACATCGTAGCTCCCTTGACTTGGTCAAATAAATCATCAATGCGCAGCAGGGGGTACTTTTTTTTAATAGTCAGCTTGTTGATCTGACGATAATCCATACACATATGCATGTACCGTCTTTCTTCCTTACAAATAGTACCAGTGCTCCCCATGGGGAAACACTTGGCCGAATATGACCCTTATCCATCAACTCCTGCAATTGCATCTTTAACTCTGTCAATTCCGGCACACTCATACTGTAGGGAGTCCAGGACACGGTGCTGCTTCAAGTATTAACTCAATAGTAAAATCAATATCTCTTTTTGGTGGCAGCCTTGGAATCTCCTTAGGAAAAACATCTTGAAACTCTTGCACAATAGGAATATTTTCTAACATGGCAATCTTGTCTTTTGTGTTGGTAAACCCAACTTGAATTACATAAAGCTGGCGACCATTTTTTATACATTTACTTAGTTGTGATGCAGTAATGGGTCGCAACTTGCAAGGATTTTTAATGCCCTGCAGTTCTTGTCTTGGCCCATCATTGGACTTGAAATGTATAATCTTATTCTTACAGTCTACCAAAGACCAGTGTCTTTCTAGCCAATCCATTCCCAAAAATATATCATAAGAACCCAATGGTAGAACATTGAGTTCCACAGTTATATGCTGGTCCCTAATTTTTAATTCACAGTCGGGTACCTTAGTATGAACCCGACTTCTAGTCCTTGTATCCAACTGAACCAGCCATGGCTTTTTAAATTTTTGTTCCTGCAATTTACTGCTTTCAACTACATGAGGATGTATGTAGCTCAAACTGGCACTAGGGTCAACTAGAATAGAAACAACTCGAGTTTGAATCTTACCTTCTAATTCTATCATGGTCAGCTGGTAATACGCTTGTCGATCCTCCAACGATGCGTTGATTCTGGGTATGTTTCGAGCTACATCCCCCACCGTTGATGCTTCTTGCAGATTTTCTGCCACCTCACTCCGTCCCCGATGTGGGCAGTTCTTAAAATAATGAGCTTCTCCACATCCCCAACACTGCACCGGGGGTTTCTGAGGTTGCCCAATGTCTGGTCTACTAGAAGCTTCATTAGGCCTTTCTTCCCCCATCCACTTAGTTCTGTTTTTGTTTTTACCATTATGTTTGCTGAGTGGATGTCTCGCAACATTCTTGAAATTGTTGGATCTTCTATTTCTGTTGTTGGAAAAACTTTTCTGCCCCTTTCGAGGTGGCTAGATTTTCCCAACTTCTCCCTTCGCCTTGGATTGCTCATAGCACGTGCCTTCCTTATCGCTTCATCCATGGTCTTTAGATTCACAAACTCAATCCTTTCCTTCATATGAACTAGCAAACTGCTAAAAAAACGTTGCACCTTAGCTTTTTCATCACGCAAGTAGGGTACATATCTTAGTAAAGACGTGAATTTTGTAATAAACTCATCCATAGTCATTTGGCCTAGTTTCAAATCATGAAACTCTCAGAACTTCTCATCATAAAATATTTCAGTTAAGTACTTGTCTTTAAAGTACTACTGAAACTCATCCCAAGTTACGTTTGGATCTTCTACTCCTCTTACATTCTTCACTTCCTCCCACCATAACGTTGCTTTCTCCCGCAACTGGTAGATGGCTAGGTGAGCTTTAAGCTTACTGTTATACTCAGACACCTGAAAGTATTTATTCATATTTATAATCCATGCTTCCACCATTTCCTCTGCCTCTCCATCAAAATTAGGAGGCTTGATCTTCGAAAATTATCCCTGTAACTCCACTTTCTGTTTTTTCAACTCCTGCTCTTCCATAACATTCCCAGATTTCGCCTCATTATAGGTTCGACCTTTATGACTTTAAGGAGTTCGATTGTCTTCCACATGATCATGTACTCCTTAGCGTTGATCCCTGTTTTCTTGAGTATTTCTCTTAGGGCTTGGTTGTCCACTGGGAGGATTCTATCTATCCGACAGACTCTTCAATATCCTCTCTTGTTCTCTCATCAATCTTTCGTTGTCACTGCGTACTTTAAGCATTTCTGTTTGTAGATGTTGAACAATATCCAACAATATATTTGTCTGTCATTGCTTTTCTTCCATCATTCTTCTTGTCTGTTGGTGCTGGTCCACACTGAGCTGCACCCACATATCAGGATTGGTCACAGGATGAGTCTCTCCCGTGTTTCGAGGTGGGTGTTGACTTGATCCTCTTCTCATGATTATTTACAGAAATCTGTTTCCTGTACTTATCACAAGATCAAATCAAAAAAAGTTCATAAAAATTCCCAACACAACAGTAAGTATGGGTCTGGCCCATTTGTCCCAGTTTATAACCTATGCTCTGATACCACTTGAAACATCTACGTTATTACACCATGTTACATTACCATAAAAAAACATTTACAGTTTACCTACATTATTTATTCATATGAATAAGCATGAATCATCAAAACTTACCATATATTATTCCATAGCTTATAACAGAAAGTATATATATTGTTCATAATTAAATTTGTGATTTGCATCGTTTATGAATTCTGACATTAAAGTACCATACATTAACTTTTGGGTACTCCTGAGTCATTTCACGCGTACATTAATTAGATTTTGCAATCAAATCAAACCGCGCAATGAACCTTAACCACTGTATTACTTCGGTTACCACTTAAATACATATATTTGGTTCAACGTACGAGTCTCGGAATTCTCTCCAGCATTTAAGTTAAGTTTGTGGTTGAAGATACGGTCTCTAGCTGTTCTGAAGGTCTGGCGCCTCCTCCATCGTAGGATCAAAGCTCCTCGCGATCAACGGTGGTTAGAACGGATGGGGTGGGTTAGAGTAACCACCTACCCCCCCATCTCCCACCTTGGTCTCATTATTGTATTCCTTCGTTGAGATTTTGGATCTGCAACTCCATTTGCCGCTACAGTATGACTTCTGCCATTATGATGATTTAGTTTGTTGCCCATATACTTGTTTTCATTGTTCCGCTCGGATTTTCCTTTTGAGTATCGCATGGTAATTTTCTTTTGGAACTGTACTATGGTTCTGCAGATCTTTCAGCAAGGTAGATCTTTCATCTCTCATTTTCTTCCGACATCATACTCTTATGTCAAGGTTTCACCGAGGCTTCATGCAATTCCTCTTTGCCTCGAACATGTCTCTGAGCTTACGACAACAAGGTAATTTTTTTACTATATTAATTTTTAATTCATGTCCTTACTGCTATGTTGCAGTTTTTCTCTAGGTACATCTCGGTACTTGCAGCAAACCAGTTTAAAGACCCGACAATGGCCTTCTCTCCCATTATCACTGGTAAGTAATCTCAGACATTTCCTCATGAAATTCCTTTACTGTTCCACGTTGTAATACTCGCCCCTGCTTACTCTGCAGGTGAGGTCTTATTCTTTCGGTGATTGATCAGTTGCAAAACTAGATTCCACTTATTTATTGAGGAACGAAAGCCATACTCTGTGGCTTGGTCTTACTGTGTTTTCTTTTGTATAAAGGAATTTCTCCTTTTTGCTCTAAGATATTTTTCAGTTAAAATGAGGGTTTTAGTTTTCCGTTATAAGATGGTGCCTTACTTGGCATTGTAAATGATAACTTAAAGATTTCCTTGGCATTAGTACTTGTATTTCTTAACTACTGTGTAACTTCTATCATTTCATATAGATAGTATCCGAATTGAGGTAAAAGGAATAACTTGTAGCTTTCGTGTTTCATTATTTTATTAGAAGGACTTGGTGTCTTCAATTTTCTATTTCAAAGTGCGATATTTGAATGGATACATGTTTTTATTTTATTCTGAATTGACCTTCTTGTCATTTACTATTTTAAGCATTCCAGTCCAGTTCCACTATTTTGGGTTTTTGTATAAGACTAATAACCCCTCCCATAGTTCTGGTAATGACTCTATTGGGACTGGAACCAGAATTTTTTTTAAGGTTTAGGCTCTAAACCCACATAAAATTTACTGTAATTTTTCATAAAGGGGTTCCTCAACTGAAGATTATCCTGTCATTTGCAGAGGTTATAATATGTTTTACAGTTTTTATTGCATAGATATTTACTAGATTGAAATTCTTAACAACTGGCATTCTACCCTCTCTGAGTGTTCTCATTTATTTCATTACCTTGCTATTGTTTTTTTTAAAAGAACGAAGAAAAAAGTACTGAGATTTTCAATATTGTTTTGCTATTTAAATATAAGGACTGTACTCAGTTTTTCTTTCTGAATTTCCATTCCAATTCCTAAAGAAGTCAGTTTTTACCCATTCTACTGCTTCCTAATTTATTCGGCCATATAGAATTCCTACTTTTGTACCGTATATGATAAATGGCATTTTCAAGTTTATATTCCCATGTATTTAATACTCTGTCCGGTACAGTAAAAAGAAAATATGCACTCTAATATAAAATTATTCTCATTGTAGTTCTTGCACAGAAATGGAAAGTATACTTATTATGCATCTTCATATATTTGTAATTCTGCTATTGCATCGAATAATAATAATTCCCCAGTATATTTACTCCAGGTTCCTTATTTCACAATAAGAGAAAAATAAGTACTGATATTCACTTTTTCTTTCAACTGTATATTAAATTTTGCAACTAGATATAGAACATCAAACAATAACTTAAGAGCTGTATGTACCTACTTCATAGTTTAGGATTTTTGGTCTCAGTAACTGTCGGTCCTACCAACCTTGAGCGAGGCAATTACGTCCTCAACTCCCCCCTTGCTCCACACTAGGTCTGAGGAATTTGTTTGAGACAAAGCTTCTGACCTCAGGATTAAATAAAATCCAGTCAAGCTTCTTAGGGGTAAGTTCCCTGCTCTAGACAACTTAGAACCAGCGTAAAATGCTTAGCTCTCTAATTCTCCTCCACAGAACCCCATTCCCTCCTAGGATTTCCTTTAAATCCTTTCTGGGATTAGTAACTGTCAGAACTGTCTCAACCTCTTCCTGGGTTTCTTGAAATATTTTACCACACAGTTACTTTCACTTTTTACTCAAAATAAAAATTGTCATTTAATTAAATTCTTTAAATAAAATTCACGTATTAATATCTTTAACAAATTCCTTATTTGTTCTAATCCAGGCTATGTCTAAATAACTCACTTAACAACAAGTAAAAGTAAAAACTAAATCAATAAATTACAATGAACCTGATCAAAACTTTATCATTTTACTGAAAAGATTTCTCAACATTTTCAATATTATAAAATATTAAAATATATTGATTTACATTATTTTAATAAATGAAGAAATACTTGGTATAAATATTTATTTAAGAATAAATAAATAAATTAAAAGAAAATTTGTATAATTTAATATTAAAACATATAAATTAAAAGTGAATTTAGTTTTATTGTAAAATATTTGACTATAATATAATAAAAATTTCTATAATTATTTATATTTGAAGATAAGATTAATATCTTGTGTAACTATTAGGGTGGATCTTCTATCCATCATCATTCAATAGGGTCCACCAGAGAGGATATTAAACTTATACCTATATAAAAAATTTTAATTAGTAATTCAAATTTTGTTAAAAAATAAATAAACTACATTTATATAGTGATAAAGTGGAAAAGTTCAACATTGAAGAATATTTTAGGACTGTTTTATATTTAATTAAATAATATAACATATTCAATTAATATTATGATATAGCAATGTTCTTTAATGTGATTTATATGTATTACTGAATTAATTTTATAATTGTAATACTATCTTTAATGTTTTTTTTATATTGTGATTTAAATGTATTAGTGCATTAAATTTATAATTGTAATACAATCATTGTAACTAGTGAATTAAGGATGGTGTCATGTCAAAATATTCATATCCAAACACTAACTCCCCGTTTGTGACGTACATCAACACATAATTTAAAAAAAAAAAATTATTAAACTTACTTAAGGTTGATTTTTACCTTATACCATCATCAATTTTCTAAGTATGATAATTCGTTATATATATATTACAATATAGTTCTCTCCAACCATATTATAAAATAAACTTGATTTATATACATAATCCTACATACGAAGTCAAAAAAGAATAGGCATACAAAATGAAACTATAAAACATTATACTATGCGAACAACCCACAATGTAATCCTCGCTCGGCACCTTCATAGTTCTTTCCATCGGCTTACATTTATTGTAGGTGTAAGGCTTCTCGATTATGGTGGAGCTCTTAACTCATTTTACCAACGTGGCAACATTAGTTGGGTGGCATGAATGCAATTCGTACTGGGTAATAACTATGCTGCTACCTCCGAAATCTTCCACCAGATCTGACGAGTTCCCAAGTAATCCTTTACATCTCCACCGTAGACTGCTTTTAGATTGACGGCTGGAAAATCTGGGCGGCAGGGGCTTTGTGATGCCCGCCTAACCCTAACATCTCGACATTATTACTCGGCTCTGTCAATTTTGATCAAATTTCGTCTGTGAGGCTTGAGCTCAGCTCCGACTGGAAATGACAGCACCGTCTCCGTCACTGTTACCACCAAATGTCTACCCTGCTTTGATACTTCTCGACGTTGCAATGGAAAGCATAGTATTACCGACGTTTGCCACAAAGAAGGGCTATTCTCATTTTCTTTTAGACTAGTTCATGGGTTGACACTGATGTAACCAACACGCTCCGACTCCTCAGTCACACAGGTACTGAAACCCTCTTTCCTCTTGGGCAAAGAATCTCTTGTTTTTTTTGTCACTTCTACAGTTTTATATAGAGTTATAAAATTGGTCTAGCCTTCGATTTTCCTTGGCCGTGATTGTTAGAGTTTTTTCAATGCGACGGAGGGATTTTCTTGGATGCGGTTCTTTGTTTTAGGTATAAGCACTACTGCGGTTCAATTTTCCGAGCATTGATGTTTCCTTTTTATCATAGAAAAATTTTTTTTAGCTTTGCGCCTCATAGAAGCTACCTTACAATGTTTATCTTTTCACAGAAAGCATGAACTCAGGTTGGCCGCCCTAAACCCTTATTCCGCTTGCAAAAAGGCATTCAAGGTTCTACTACAGCACATTGGTTCGCTCAAGAAATTAACTTACAAACCCTCTTCCACGTACTTATGAAGCTATGACTTGTTCAATCTCTGGTGGCTCATTGACTCTTCTTAGAGCGAAAGATATTATTTTAATCCTTCTTGGGTCTGCTTGAAGTTTTAATACATGTAGAGTGAAATGTAATATTAATGGGGGTTTATTATGTTACCTCGTTAAACTCTCGAACTAGTAGTTGCTTATTTTGTAATGACAATATTTTTTAAGAGATGGACTCTCATGAGTAATCTCAGGCAGATAGTAGTCCTCACTATATTATTCCTTTTTTTATAATTAAATTCTCAGTATTTTTACTCATCATGAGTCTTTAAAAGATTTCTTGTATATTTATATATATCGAACTAGTTTTAATTCAACTGTACACCAATTTCCTTTTCGGTCTATTCCTTAGTTTAATGACATGTTTTTCATAAAGATTTCCGAATTATATTTTCACTCTTTACTCTTTAGTGCACAGATTTTTCTACATATTAATGGCTACATATTATTCTGTTCAGTTTATCCTTATAAAAAGGCTCTTTAATTCTCATTTGGCGTTGACCGGACCACCCATTTCTGTTCGTGTATATATTAGGAGAGTACTTGAGAAACAACTGGTTCTGGGGTTTGTTTTTTACCCCAAACCCTCAACTGACAGTTACTCGGTTCCTACTCTCGTTTTAATCTTTAATATGGAATTATTGTTCTCTGATAAAGAAATGAATAATGAAAGAAAGATGCATTTCCTAGATTCCTGTATAACAGTTCATTCTTTAATCGTTGTATACAGTTACATTAATTTATGGAGCTTGAAAAGTTAAAGTACCTATAGTTTTCTTGTATAACCCATAAGCCCAAAGAATTTAAGCTGCAAAACTAACCATCCTTTTCGTATCTGAAAACTGTCAAATTTAATCACATAAAAGGGTATTTTATATAAATATTGATGGAACTCTTTCAATTTTTTTTTAACAAGATATCACAAGTAATTTCTCATACAGGTACCAGCAAAATAATTGGTACAAATCAACCTTAGATTTTCACCTTTTATAACCGGCAAACAAAATGTTTCTGAGAGTGTTTTTCTCTAATTCTGTGATAGAAAGAAAGATTGTAATTACATCTCTAAAGAATGCATTGACTACAAGAGTACTTATCTGTGTTTAAGTATAATTTAGCTGTGGTCCTCCCAACCATCAAGTGAGGAAATTACTTCCTCCTTGCCCCCGCGCTCCAAACTGAATGGTACAGGTTAACAATGGATTTTCTTTCTGTTGTGACCTCAAGACATCCAGTCTAGTGAGTACCAGAAACTTTAGGAAATATCTGAGTGTGATTCCACTGGTTAATTTCCAGCTCCAGAATCCCTCACTCTTTGCTTAATCCATCAACAGAACCCCTACTCCTCATCGGGATCAATTCTTTATCCTCAGAGGAGTAGGTAAATGTTTCCAACTGTTCCCAACCTTTTTTCAGTTCTTGGAAACATTTACCATCATCTTTTTACTTTTCTTATCCAGTTATTTTATAACAACTCTATCATTAAAATTGATAATATTAATTGTCTTAATTTTTTTTTTTAATTAACAAATAATAAAAGTCACTTAACTAGTTAACCAACTAGTTAGCAGTAAATGTAGTTGTCACAAATCCCCCCCCTGGAAGTAACACCGTCCTCGGTGTTTCACTCTACCTCAGAAAACAGTTCTATGTAGGCCTCGCGCACAATTTTTTCATCCTCCCAAGTAGCCTTATCTGGGCCAAAGAGCTTCCATTTCACTTTAACCTGGGTGATGACTCGTTTGCGGAGCATGATTTCCCTTCGGTCAAGTATGTGTTGCGGCTCGACTAGGAACTCGTCGTCCGGCTCTACCTGCAACAATAAAATTTCTTGTCAATTTCTCACAAAGAAAAAAATCATATTGCAAGTTAGGATTTGTATTTCTATCCTACCTCTATATGCTTCCAATGAATTACATGTTTTGAATTGTGTATGTAATGTTTCAATAAGGACACATGAAATACATTATGTACTCGAATGTGACTGGGTAAGGCCAGCCTGTAGGCCACAGGTCCTATCCTTTCCAGAATTTGGAAATGTCCACAGAACCTAGGAGCCAATTTGGCACAAGAGGTCCACCGCAAGGTACTTCTCTTGGTTTTAATCCTTACGTACACATGATCTCCCACTTCGAACTCCCAATAAGACCTCTTTTTATCTACATAGATCTTTTTTCAATCTTGTGTAGTCTTCAGATTTTGTCTGATTTTTTTAAATTCTGATTCCATTTCAGAAAGCATCTGGGGTCCCAACATTAGTTTTGTCTCGGGGCTGCTCCAATTTATGGGTGTGCGACATTGCCTCCCATACAAGGCCTCAAAAGGACTCATCTTCAAGGACTCCTTATAACCATTGTTGTAAGCAAATTCCACCAGATGTAGATATTCCTCCCACTTGGTTGGTTGTTGCATCACATACATGCACTGTATATATTCCAAGACTTGGTTTACTTGCTCTGTTTGATCGTCCGTCTGGGGATGATAAGTTGTACTAAAGTTTATTTGAGTCCCCAATCCAGTAAACAAAGTCTTACAGAATGCAGAAGTAAACTTAACGTCCTGATCTGAAATAACTGTCTTTGGGATTCCATGTAGCCTAAAAATTTCCTTCATGAATATGTCAGCTATTTGTAGAGTCTTGTAAGTAGATTGTAAAGGTACAAAATGTGCAGATTTACTCAATCTGTCCACCACCACAATGATGGAGTCATTTTGTCTCATTGTTCGGGGTAAGCCTGTAATGAATTCCAGGGATATGACCTCCCACTTCCATTCAGGTATTGGTATAGGCTGCAACAACCCTGCGGGATGTTGATGCTCCACCTTCACCTGTTGACATTCCAAACATTTACTTAGATATTTAGCAATGTTTTTACGCATACCAGGCGAAAAGTATACCTTTCTTATCGTAGTCAGCATTTTTTGATAACTTGGATGACCTGCATAATTACTGCTATGGTACTCATCCATTATCAACTCTTTCAGAGCCCTGCGATTAGGCACATATATTTTCCCTCTGAAAGTTAGCATCTACTCTTCATTTCTTCCATACTCAAATGTACTTCCTTGCTTTCTATTTTCCTCCATTTGTTGCCATAAAAATTGGTATTCTGGATCTTTTTGTGCTTCTTCCCTCACCTGATCCAAAAATTTATTTTCCAATTGATTATAATACAGTTCATATATACCATATAATTTTCTGCTTAAGGCATCAACCACTCGGTTTTATTTTCCCTTCACGTGTTGAATATCCATATCAAACTCGCTTAATAAAGCACTCCATCTTGCCTGTGTTGAGTTCAAGTCTGCTTGCTTGAAGTAACTAGTCAGGCTGCTATGATCTGTTTTTAACACAAACTTCTGGCCCAGCAAGTGGTGTCTCCATACCTGGAGTGCATGTACTACTGTTGTTAAATCCAGATCGTACATTCAATACCTTTGTTCACAATCCTTCAATTTTCTTGATTCATACGCCACCACTTTACCTTCCTGAGATAGGACAGCTCCCACACCTTCTTTACTTGTGTTTGTACATACTTAAAATTGTTTGTTTGGGTCAGCTACGCTTAACACAGGTGCAGTAGTCAAAAGCTGTTTTAGCTTTTCAAAACTGTTCCGACATTCAACAGTCCACTTAAAAAAATTTCCTTTCCTCTATAAGGAAGTAATAGGAAAGACAATTTTTGAAAATCCTTCAATAAATCTTCAGTAGTACCCAGCTAACCCCATAAAGGACCTAATTTCCACCACATTTTGGGGCACTCGCCATTCCATGATTATCTTGATCTTTTCTGGATCAACAAAGATTCCATCTGCTGAAATAACATGGCCTAAATACTGGATTTTTGTTTTGAAGAAATCACATTTGCTGAACTTAGCATATAGCTGGTGTTTTCTTAGCACTTCCAGCACAATCCTCAGGTGTTCTTTATGCTCTTCCATGTTTTTAGAATAGATCAGAATATCATCTATAAATATAAGTACAAAATTATCCAGGAAAGGATGGAAGATTCCATGCATTAACCTCATAAAGGTTGCTGGTGCATTTGTTAATCCAAAGGGTAACACCACAATTTCATAATGTCCATATGTGGTACAAAATGTTGTTTTGCAGATATCCTCATCCTTGATTCAAATATGGTGATATCCATATCTTAAATCTATCTTGGAAAACACTGTGGCCCCCTTCACTTGATCAAATAGATCATCTATCCTTGGTAGAGGATATTTTTTCTTAACTGTTAACTTGTTGAGCTGCCTATAATCCATGCACATTCGCATGGTCTCATCCTTCTTCTTCACAAATAGTACTGGTGCTCCCCAAGTCGACTCACTTGGACGTATGTACCCCTTGTCCACCAGTTCTTGTAATTGCATTTTCAGCTCAGTTAGTTATGGCATACTCATTCTATAAGGAGCTCTTGATATTGGGGAAGCTCCTGGCGTTAACTCTATGGTGAAGTATATGTCCCTCCTTGGTGGTAATCCAGGAATATTTTCTAGAAATACATCCAGGAATTCTTGCACCACAGGTACATTTTCCATCATAGGCGACTTTTCCTTAGAATCTGCATACCCCACTTGGATAGCATATAACTAGCATCCCTTCCTTCTACATTTATTCATCTGGGATGCTGTAATTGGGTGTAACTGTAACTATTTCTTAATTCCTTGAATCTCTTTATGTGCTACATCATGCGTTTTGTAATAAATAATATTTTCCTTACAGTCCACTAAGGTCCAATGCTTTTCTAGCCAGTCCATGTCCAACAAAACATCATAGGATCCTAATGGCAGAATGTTCAGGTCTACTTGTAACTACTGTTTTGCAATTTCCAAAGTACAGTTTGGAATTTTTGCAGTTACCTTTCGTTTTGCTCCAGTGGCTAGCTATACCAGCCATGAACTTTTAAATTTGTGTTCTTTCAAATTACACAATTCCACTATTTTGGGATTAACATAACTCAGACTTGCACCTGGGTCTACCAAAATAGAAACAAATTGGGTTAGTATTTTACCTTCCAGCTCAATCATTGTTGGCTGATAATCTGCCTGTCGGTCCTCCAATGCCACAATTATATGGGGGATGTTTCTTGCCACATCGCCTACTGTAGAAGCTTCCTGCAGGTTTGCAACTGCATCACTTTTTGCTCGCTGCAGACAGTTTTTGTAGTAGTGTGCTTCACCACACCCCCAACACTGTAAAGGTGGCTTGGTCGCCTACACTTGCTCAGGCTGACTGGATGCTTCTGTAGGCTTTTCCTCTGCTGGCCATATGGTTCTCTGGTGATTCCTGCCAAATTGTTTGCTGACAGAATTGCATGCAGTATTCTTAAAATTACTGTTTTTGACGCCTCTGAAACTCGAGCTATTTTTCTGTCCTTTCTTCGACGGCTAATTCTTGCCAATCTCCCCTTTAGCCTTGGATTACTGATAGCACATTCGTGCTTTACGAATGGCTTCATCCATGGTTCGGGGGTTTACAAATTCTATTCGCTCCTTCATATGTGTTGGCAGGCTGCTTAGAAATCTCTGCACCTTAGCCTTTTCCTCTCGAAGATAGGGAACATATCGTAACAGAGAAGTGAACTTGGTGATATATTCATCCATGGTCATCTTTCCTAGTCTTAAATCATGAAATTCCTTAGATTTTTCATCATAGAACCATTATGTTAGATACTTGTCCTTAAAGTACTGCTGGAATAATTCCTAGGTGACATCTTGCTCCTCTATGCTGCGAACATTCTTCACTTCTTCCTACCACAAAGTGGCTTTCTCTCTCAATTGATATATGGATAAACTGGCTTTCAGGTTGCTATTGTATTCGTACACCTGAAAATACTTATTCATGTTTATTAACCAAGCTTCAACCACCTCCTCAACTTCTCCATCAAACGTTGGTGGTTTTATTTTTCGAAACTCCCCCTGAAGTTCAACTTTTTTCTTTTTAACCTCTTGCTAATTTGACACATTGCCTGATTCTGCTTCATTGTAATTTTTGTTCTTGCCTCGCTGGGATGGGCTTATTTCCACTCTGTTAGTGGTGTTGTTTATTTTTTGTTGCTCGTCTTCTTCCTGCATGTTTCTGTCTGTACTTGGATGTTCCACCTCCTAGTTTTGTTTATCCGACAAGCTCTTTAATATCTTTTCCTGGTCTTGCAGTAATCGTTCATTATCTTTTCGAACACACACCATTTCCTCTTGTAGTTGCTGCACCGTATTCAACAGAAAACTGGTTTGATGCTGTTGTTCCTCCAGCAACCTACTAGTTTGTTGGTGTTGTTCGACACTTAACTGAACCCACATTTCTGGGTTCATCACTGGTTGTGCTTGGGGTTCCCCAGTATCTTGAGGTGGTTGCGGTGCTGATCCCTTTCTCATCATCCTCCTCTAAATCTTCCTCTATGCAGTAGTCACACACACAGCTTTATCGTCAATCGACCCTTAGGGTCCGAGCATTTAAATGCTGCTCTGATACCACTTGTGACATACACATCAACACATAATTAAAAAATAAAAAATAAAAAATAAAAAATATTAAACTTACCTAAGGTAGATTTTTACCTTATACCATCATAATTTTCTAAGTATGATAATCCGTTATATATATATATATTACAATATATTTCTCTCCAACCATATTATAAAATAAACTTGATTTATATACATAATCCTACCTACAAAGTCAAAAAAGAATAGGCATACAAAATGAAACTTTAAAACATTATACTATGCAAACAACTCACATTGTAATCCTCGCTCAACACCTTGGTAGTTCTTTCCACCGACTTACATTTATTGTAGGTGTAAGGCTTCTCGATTATAGTGGAGCTCTTAACTCATTTTACCCTCATGGCAACGTTAGTTGGGTGGCATGAATGCAATTCGTATTAGGTAATAACTATGCTGCTACCTACGAAATCTTCCACCAGATCTGACGGAGTTCCCAAGTAATCCTTTACATCTCCACCGTAGACTTCTTTTAGATCGTTGGCTGGAAAATTTGGGCGGGAGGGGCTTTGTGATGCTCGCCAAACCCTAACATCTCAGCATTATTACTCGGCTCTGTCAATTTTGATCTCATTTCGTTTGTGAGGCTTGAGCTACGCTCCGACTGGAAATGACAACACTGTCTTCGTCACTATTACCACCGAATGTCTACCTTTCTTTGATACTTCTCGACGCTGCAATGGAAATCATAGTAGTACCGGCGTTACCCATAGAGAAGGGCTATTCCCGTTTTCTTTTCGACCAGTTCATGGGTTGACACCGATGTATCCAACACACTCCGACTCCTGAGTCACACAGGTACTGAAACCCTATTTTCTCTTGGGCAGAGAATCTCTTGTTTTTTTTGTCATTTCTACAGTTTTATATATGTGCTGTGATGTGCAATTCTAAAGAAAAGGCTCCAATAATGGAAGATATTCCTATAGTACAGGAATTTCTGGATGTATTTCCAGAAAACATTCCTGGTTTGCCACCCAAGAGGGATATTGACTTTACCATTGAATTGCTACCAGGAGCCTCTCCGGTGTCAAGAGCCCCTTATAGAATGAGCGTGCCAGAATTAACAGAACTAAAGATACAACTACAAGAACTGTTAGATAAAATTTATATCCATCCAAGTGTGTCTCCATGAGGAGCACCGGTCCTATTTGTTAAGAAGAAATACGGGACTTTACGCATGTGTATGGATTACAGGCAGCTTAATAAGCTGACAGTTAGGAAAAAATACCCCTTACCAAGGATCGATGACTTATTCGATCAAGTAAGAGGGGATAAGGTGTTTTCCAAGATAGACTTAAGATCCGGATATCATGAGATTCAGATTAAAGATGAAGATATTTGCAAAACAAAATTTCGCACTCGTTATGGACATTATGAATTTGTGGTGCTACCCTTCGGATTAACTAATGCACCGGCAACCTTTATGAGGTTGACGCATGGCATCTTTCATCAATTTTTGGATAACTTTGTACTCATTTTCATAGATGACATACTGATATATTCAAAGAGTGAGGAGGAACATAAGGAGAATTTGAGAATAATTTTGGAAATGTTGAGAAAGCATCAGCTTTATGCTAAGTTTAGCAAATGCAATTTCTTTAAAACATAAAACCAATATCTAGGACATGTTATATCAGTTGAAGGAATATTTGTTGATCCAAAAAAGATAAAAACTATTATGGAATGACAAGTACCTCAGAATGTGGCTGACATTAGATCGTTTATGGGTCTAGCTGGTTATTATAGAAGGTTTATAGAAGGATTTTCTAAAATTGCTTTTCCTATTACATCTTTGCAGAAGAAAGGAAGGATTTTCAAATGGACAAATGAATGTCAGAATAGATTTGAAAAGCTGAAACAACTTCTGACTATAACACCAGTACTGAGGGTAGCTGACCCTGATAAAGACTATGAAGTTTGTACTGATGCTAGCAAAGAAGGTGTTGGAGCAATATTAACTCAGGAAGGTAAGGTGATAGCATACACATCTAGAAAACTGAAAGACCATGAATAGAAATATTATGCTTATGATTTGGAGATGACAGCATTTGTACACGCTCTCCGGGTGTGGAAGCATTACTTGCTGGGTAAGAGGTTTGTACTTAAAACATACCATAGTAGCTTGACTAATTATTTTAAGCAAGCAGATTTAAATTCTAGACAAGCAAGATGGAATGCCTTTTTGAGTGAATTTGACATGGACATACAACATGTTAAGGGGAAGGAAAATCGAGTTGCAGACGCGTTAAGAAGAAAACTACATGGTATTTATGCCTTATACTGTAATCAGCTAGAAATCCAACTGATGAAACAGTTAAAAGAATAAGCACAAAAAGACCCAGAATATAAATTCTTGTGGTAGCAAATGGAAGAAGATAAAAAGCAAGGCAAAACATCCGAGTTTGGAAAGAATGAAGATCAGGTGTTAAATTTTCGAGGGAGAATTTATGTGCCCAATCGAACAAGTCTAAAGGAGTTAATAATGAATGAGTTCCACCGCAGCAATTATGCTGACCATCCAGGATATAAAAATATGCTTACTGAAATAAGAAAGACATATTTTTGGCTAGGTATGCGCAAAAATATTGCTGAGTATCTAAGCAAATGTTTGGAATGTCAACAGGTCAAGGTGGAGCACTAGCATCCTGCAGGGCTATTGCAACCCATACCCATACCTGAATGGAAGTGGGAGGTTATTTCCTTAGATTTTATCACGGTTTTGCCACGAACAAAAAGACAAAATGACTCTATTATGGTAGTGGTAGACAGATTAAGTAAGTCTGCCCGTTTCATACCTGTACAGTCTACATACAAGACGGTACAGATTGTAGATATATTTATGAAGGAAATCTTTAGGTTGCATGGCATACCTAAGACTGTGATTTCAGATCGGGATGTTAAGTTTACATCTGCATTTTGTAAAACTTTGTTTTCTGGTCTAGGAACACAGATACACTTTAGTACTGCCTATCATCCTCAAACTGATGGGTAGACAGAACGGGTAAACCAAGTTCTGGAAGACATGCTGCGCATGTATGTGATGCAGCAACCAACCAAGTGGGAAGACTACTTTCACCTCGTGGAGTTTGCTTATAACAACGGGTATCAGGAATCTCTAAAATTGAGTCCTTTCGAGGCATTATATGGTAGGCAATGTCGAACACCTATAAACTGGAGCAGTCCTGAAACAAAATTATTGTTGGGACCTGAAATGTTGGCTGAAATGGAAGCTGAGGTAAAAAGAATAAGGCAGAATCTGAAGGCTGCGCAAGATCGACAAAAGATTTATGCAGATAAGAAAATATCTTACTGTGAGTTTGCGGTAGGGGACCATGTTTACGTGAGAATTAAGCCCAAGAGAAGTACCATGAGATGGACCTCTTGTGCCAAATTGGCTCCCCGGTACTGTTGACCTTTCCAAATACTAGAAAGAGTGGGACCAATAGCCTATAGATTGGCCTTACCCAGTCATATTCAAGTACACAATGTGTTCCATGTGTCCTTACTGAAGCGATATGTACATGATGAAAAACATGTGATTCATTGGCAAAGTATTCAGGTAGGAAAAAGAATAGGAATCCTAACTTAACGTTCTGAATAATTGATGCATACTGTCTTGAAAACACTTTGTTTTTTCAGGTAGAACCGGATGGAGAGTTTCTAGTCGAGCCGCAATGCATACTTGACAGAAGAGAAATTGAACTCCGCAAACGAGTAGTTATCCAGGTTAAAGTGCAGTGGAAGCACTTCGGACCGAATGAAGCTACTTGGGAGGATGAGAAATTTATGCGGGAAGCTTATCCGGAGCTCTTCACAGAGCTGGGTTGAAACACCGAGGACGGTGTTACTTCCAGAGGGGGAAGATGTGACAGCCTCATTAAGAGTTAACTAGTATTAACTAGTTAAACACAATTTGCTTATTTTTATTTTATGGCAAGAAAGACTTAATTGTTATGTTTATGAAACAAATTATGATTTTGTTTTTTGTTATTGAGTTAATTGGAGGAATTAATGAGTAAAAAGAAAATCTTTTAAGCTGATGGTAAAAAGTTTCCAAGAATAGGAGGTGGTTGGGGACAGTTGGAAAATAGTTACCTACTCCTCTGAGGATAAAGTTGAATCCCAGGAGAGGAATAGGAGTTCTGTGAAAAAGAGGTATAGGGGAGTATTTTCTAGAGCTGGTTGGGGACCAGTTGAAAATAGCTCACAACAACCCTTATAAAGCCTGAATTTCTGAGTGTGACTGGATTGGCCATCCAGAGGTCGTAGCAGAAAAGAATTATTTTCCACTATTAACCCGTGGCACCGTCCAGATTCTGGAGCTAGGGGGAAAGCGGAGGACATCATAGCCTCCCTTGAAGGTTGGGAGGACCATAGTTTGAAAGATTAAGTTCCAAATAAGTATACAAAACTTGAGTATGTTGAGCTATAGTCTTAATACGAAAAGTTTAGACTCTTTTAGATTTACTAATTTTACAATGCATCCGTAGAGGATTGAATATCGAAGTTCTGTTAAGAGGTTGTCATGTATTTTATGTGTAAAGGAAGTTCTGTTAAATGGTAGTAATGTAATTTCTGTGTAAAGGAAAGAAAGGTACTACTGTTAAAAATTACATTTATATTTTGTGTGAACTGCGGTATGAATTTATATGTTTACCTATCAAGAACATACAGGGATTCATTGCAATTACAGGAAAATAAATGGTATTTTCTTATTACAGCTATAACCTTACTGTACGCACAGATACCGGTATTTATTCAGTAGGGAAGCAAACAATAAAAATGATACAAACAGTTGACGAAAATGCATGCTGTAATATATATTGATACTCATAGATTTAAATCTCTTGACGACTGTTAAAGGTATCAAACCAGTAAATCAAGAATCGTAGAACTTGAGGTTTAGGGTTTGGGCTGAAACCCTACCCTTGCCCATTTGTTCTTTGTAGACCAATATCTATACTCAGACCTTCACTCAGTGGTCCGGTCACCGTATAACTTATGATAAAAGCAACGAGTAAGAAAATAAAGATTGGCGGAGTATAATTTAACAGTATCGCTATATTACAGAGGCAAAAAAAACCAGAACCTATACGAAAGAAACCACAGAAAACCTCGTCACTGTATCATGCAACGAGTAAACAAAAATTGGTATATGATAAAGATAAACCGTGAAATATCGTTCAAGAATACAATAAATATAAACATTATTTCTCTCTAAGATGCAATGCATGCTCAGCAATGTATGCATGCATGGATTAAAGTCCTCACAAATATTATTATGCAAGAAGAAGTTAAAACCAAGGCATTTCGAACATATTTATAAACGCATCATAGAGAAAAAAAAACGAGATCCGAACCAGCATGTAAATATATTAACTCGGTTATCATTGCAAAGGTGTATAGGAGCATAACAAAGTCGATAAAAAGAAAACCCCTTTCTTTCTTTAAACCCTAAAATAAGTTCGAGGGTTAAAACCATTCCTAAGCATTTCAATGGAGTTTGACTGTATCAAATTACAAAAGAACTATAGAAATCAGAGAGTCTTTGAACTCTTGACATTTATTTTATTAGTTAAAAACTAATGAGACGAAACATTAACGGCCCAATGAGGGTTTTCTGAATGATACAAGACCGAAACCCTAGGGTTTCGACTCCCTCTGTAATTATGGTACCTGTATATTAACGCGTTGTAAGGAAAGTGTTCAAGAACCAAGGTAAGCACAAATGTGACTTGAATAACAAGAGCAAGCAACAGACCTACCACAGACAAAAAAAAAACAACTTATGAGATAAGAGGTTGTGTGCAATAACTTAACCAGAAAAGAGGATGGAAACCCTCGGTGAACAAATTAACTGGTAAAGAATTTACCTGAGATCTATTAAAGGATTTCGCGATGGCTAGGACTGAAAAGCCTAAAAAGAACAAGATGGGTATTAAACCTTTCAGAACATAAACCACTAAAAACAATAGCCGAGATTGTAGATGAAATTCTGATTAAACACTATAATCTAATGCACATAAGATTAAAGTAATCATTTTATACCTAAGAACCTCCTTCTGCCAACATTTGCCTCGGGGTTTTAAGCTCTCGAAACCCTGCAGCTGGGCACGGTTGAGGTTTTTAATCATTGCAAATATCTTTTAACTGGAGAAAGTTAACAATTCGGAAACCAATAAAATGTAGAGCCATCCTTGTAAACTCCCCAAGAGAACCAGGTAGAAAACTGGTAGTATTTATGAAGTTATGGGCGAAGAAAAACCATAGTTCCTCGGTGGTGTTAAGCTCAGGTTGTGACTCCCGGTCAGCAAGAAAAATGCTCGGTGTAACTGGAAGTCTCGACTTGGGGAATTTCGATAGACCTCTGCAGCAAATCCCAAGGAGAATCACGAAGGACATGGAAGTTGTCCCAGTGGTGTTAATGCACTAAGCAGTGGGTCAAGTGGAGTTGGCACCAACTTCGTAGGATTTTAATGTCCACTGCCAGGTGGATCTCCACCAACCCAAAACCAACAAATAACATAGACTTATGCATATAAGATATATCCATTCCAATGATCCGAATGTATTACAACTAGAGTGAACCAAGTTATTATGCACCAATAATCTATTATGCCATAGTTCAAACAATTATCAAGGTATCGGGGTAGAGTAATATATCCATGAACCTATATTCGAATGTGCAAGAAGTAAACCACTCATAAAAGTTGTGCATTATATTCTAATAGAATTATTCACATCCAGTGCTTCAATAATTATTAAGTCGATGTTAAAAGAACTCAGAACCAATAGCATTGATTGGTTAATCACTTTGGTTATATATATATTGATTGGTATGATGCATATGAATAATGTTTATATGAAAGTGGTAAGTAATTTTTTTTTTTTTACTGTAGTAATTATGTTAGGATGATGGTGACATCTCGGTGAGGAGTAGGGGTTCTGTTGCTGGATGAAGGAAAGAGTGAGGGATTATTGAGTTGGAAATTAACCAATGGAATCACACTCAGAGATTTCCTAAATTTTCTGGTACTGACTGGACTGGATAACCTGAGGTCACAGCAAAAATAAAATCCACTGTTAACTCGTATCGTTCAGTTTGGAGCACGGGAGCAAGGAGGACGTAATTACCTTACTTGATGGTTGGGAGGACCACAACTAAATTAAACTTAAACACATATAAGTACTCTTGTAGTCAATGCATTCTTTAGAGATGTAATTACAGTGTTTCTTTCTATCACAGAATTAGAGAAAAACACTGTCGGAAACATTTTGTTTGCAGGTTATAAATAGTGAAAAGCTAAGGTTGATTTGTACCAATTATTTTGCTGATACTTGTATGAGAAAGTTACTTATGATATCTTGTTAAAAAAACACTGAAAGATTTCCATCAATATTTATATAAAATACCCTTTACTGTGATTAAATTTGATAGTTTTCAGATACGAAAAGGATGGTTAGTTTTGCAGCTTAAATTCTTTGGGCTTATGGGTTATAAAAGAAAACTGCAGGTAGTTTAACTTTTCAAGCTCCATAAATTAATGTAAATGTATACAACGATTAAAGAATGACCTGTTATATAGAAATCTGGAAAATGCATCTTTCTTTCATTATTTGTTTATTTATCAGAGAATAGTAATTCCATATTAAAGATTAAAACGAGAGTAGGAACCGAGTAACTGTCAATTGAGGGTTTGGGGTAAAAACCCAACCCCAGAACCAGTTGTTTCTCAAGTAATCTCCTAATCTATACACGGACAGAAATGGGTGGTCCAGTCACCGCCAAATGAGAATTAAAGAGCCTTTTTATAAGGATAAGCTGAACAGAATAATCTGTAGCCATTAATATGTAGAAAAATATGTGCATTAAAGAGTAAACAGTGAAAATATAATTCGGAAACTTTATGAAAAACATATCGTTAAACTAAGGAATAGACCGAAAAGGAAATTGGTGTACAATTGAAATAAAACCATTTCGATATATATAAATATACAAGAAATATTTCAAAGGCTCATGATGAGTAAAATTATTGAAAATTTAATTATAAAAAAAAAGAATAATACAATGAGGACTACTATCCGCCTGAGATTACTCATGAGAGTCCAATCTCTTAAAAACTACTGTCATTACAAAATAAGAAACTGCTAGTTCGAACTATTGATATTACATTTCACTCTATAGGTATTAAAACTTTAAGCAGACCCAAGAAGGATTAAAAGAAGATCTTTCACTCTGAGAAGAGTCAATGAGCCGCCAGAGATTGGACAAGCCATAACTTCATAAGTACCTGGAAGAGGGTTTGTAAGTTAATTTCTTGAGCGAACCAATGTGCTGTAGTAGAACCTTGAATGCCTTTTTGTAAGCAGAATAAGGGTTTAGGGCGGCCAACCTGAGTTCATGCTTTCTGCGAAAAGATAAACACTGTAAGGTAGCTTCTATGAGGCGCAAAGCTAAAATAATGTTTTCTATGATAAAAAGGAAACGTCAATGCTCGAAAAGTGAACCACAGTAGTTATTATACCTAAAACGAAGAACCACATCCAAGAAAATCCTAATGTGGAAAAACTCTAAGAATCCTGAAAAACAGGAAAATCGAAGGTTAGACCAATTTATAACTCTAACTAGTAGAAAATGATGTAATTAGTGACTAGGTGACCAAAAAAGTTAGTCACCGCAATTATTTCATGTGAATTACTACTAAATTTGAGCAATTTTAAGTGACCGAACTAAAAATGACTAACTTAAACGACTAATTTAGTTTAGGGATAAAATATATGACTAGATAATAAGTGACCAAACTAAAAACGACTAACTAAAATGACTAATTTAGTCTAGGACTAAAATATATGACTAGATAATAAGTGAAAAAAGTAATAATGATTAACGTAAATGACTAATATAGTCCAAGAATAAAAATATGACAAGATAATAAGTACAACAAGTATATGAATTAGTTATTTACGTTAGTAATTTTTAATTGTGTCACTCCGGAAATGAAAAATTGCAATTTTGATACTAAAGTGTGAGTTGGCCCAATTTTATTGGTCGTAGTGTATTTTGTTCTCCCAATGGAAAGCTACCACGTGGCCCAACTAGAGGCCGCCACCTAGCGCCTCCACATTGGCTAAAACATTATTAAGGGTCGGAAGGCCTTAGTGGGAATCAAATTGATGACCTACCACAAAAAACTCCAAGGCCTTACCATCTCACCTACAAGTGGTTCTCAACCATAATGTCTGTCACTTATATTTGAATCACATGTATGGGTGCATTGGGAGGAGGGGTCGAGCGGTGAGCCCTAACCCCTGGTCGTATCGCACCTATATGACTTGTCGTGGAGGTGGATGGAGCAAAGGAGAGTGGACCAACCCCAACTCCTATTCATATTTGCAAGCTATAAGACTGAGCACATACCAGATATGCATTTGGTGGAGGGGGGAAGGGACTTAGGCCCTAGCCCAGTCCCATGGCGTGGCATGTAACCACAGGTGGACACATAAAGGGTTAATCCGAAAAGGGTAGAGTTTGACGCTTGGCCCTAGGTCACAGTTTCAGCGCATAACCACCGACTAAAGATTTGAGAGTTAGCGCGGCAGGGGCGGGCGGTTAGCCCCAGCCCTTAGCCACATCACCTCTTTTAAATTTATTTATTTACCATACCTCTTTTATAAATATGGTATTTGACCTATGGTATTAATATTAATTTATCCCATGGTATTATTCCCATAGACTTCATCTAAATAAAACCTCATTTTTGAGTTTTTTTTTTTAAATATAAAAAAATTTATGGAATAAAAATAAAAGAAAATTTTCTTTATTTACCATACCTCTGATATATATATATATATATATATATATATATATTTACCATACCTTTAGAGTAAGTATGAAAAAATATTTTATTTATTTACCATTCCTTTTTTTTTTATAAATATTCTTAAATATATTGATTACAATTAATGAGACACTACCTACCCTACCCTACAATTGATCACACATCTTACCATACAATTAATTAGACACTAACCAACCTTACAATTGATCACACATCAACCTTATACATGATTGTATAGCGGGTGGGGAAATAATTATATTATTCAATATTTTTAAGTTTTCTTATTCAATTTATTTTGAGATATATATAAATAATCTTGCTCGGATTTTTTCTCTCTTTCGCTAGTCGTATTACTCAATTTTTTTAAGGTTTCATATTCAATTTCCTTTGAAAAGGAATCTTTCTTGGAGTTTCCCGCTTTCACCAGAAATGTTCTCAATTTTTTTTGCGAGTTTTTTTCCCGCTTTCACCAGAAATGTTCTCAATTTTTTGAGAGCGCTTTAGGAGCACCTACCATATAACTATCAGGGGAAGGACAACAAATAAAATACAAATACAGATCTAGAGCCACAACATGATGGGGTTTGAGCAGAATGTCTAGCAGTATTAAGCAGAAAATGACCAGCAGGATAACACCGGGCATAGGAGCCTATCTATTAGGGCAGCATACAGTTGAAATAAATCAAGATGCTACAATAGCCTATGTTGGAAATTTGGATGCCCAAGTTTCAGAAGAATTACTATGGTTTTTTTCATCCAAGCAGGGCCTGTAGGTAGGTACGCACACTCTTCATTGTCTCATTTGCATTAAATAAAAAATGGAAGAAAAAGAGCAAGCCACGGACCTTATTCTCTCATTTTGCAGAACAGGATCTGTAGCGGGGTTTTAAGGTAACTTTATCTTTTAAGGTTTAAGGATTTTTGTTTTATGCTACATTCAGTTGGAAATTTTTTATGTGGAGGATTTGAACTGAAATAGAGAGTCACTTCATGTAGCTATCACATGAATTTCTCAGTTTTCAATGGTTTTTCAACTAGGGTTTTACTCTCTGCTTCAAACACACATTTTCCTCGGGCTTGTTAAACCAGTTCCTGGTTTCTAACTGGTTGGTTGGTTCAGTAGTGAAGTCGACGGAGTGCTAGGGTGCATACCGGGGTTCCCTTCTCGTGGCTCTCCACCCATCAGCATTCGGTAAATTTAGAGGGGGGAGGCTGCGGGGCAAAACTTTGGTCAAAATGATATTCCTTGCAATTGTTGTAAAACTACAAGAATTCTCATCATGGAACTACGTAAGAAAGACTCTAAAATTCCTAATCAGCACATCACAAGAGCACAGTTGGGTCGGCGGAAGTGGGGTAGTGTTATTTCTCTCACAGCGGTTCAATTCCTCAAAGAATTGGTAGGCAATATTTAGACATAGTAGATCTAATAAATGTAGTGGTTTTAGTATTCCTTCAATTGGCTTTTGGATCTCTGTTAATTTTATGAGTTCTATTGTGTGTATGTCGTTTAAGCATGTAATGATCCTATTTTTTGCTACATGACTTCACATGATGAGGTATATGCCGATATGTTAGTGCTAGCATTTCGAATAGGCCGATATGTTAGTGGCAACATTTCAAAAGGAGGCTACCAATGCCCAACATTTCTTCCTAGGAAGCTTCTGTAGTTTCCTAAAAATAGCTAGATGGATGCCAAACTTCTTTAAAATCCATCAGGATAGTTAAACTTGGCCAAACCATCTAAGAAAATTCTCAAATTCCATCGAACTCATCAATTTTGGTCAGATTCCTGGAGTCTTGGTGTGTCAGACTGGGCTTTACAGAGCTTTACCTAAACAAGTAGACTTGACCCACTTCATACCCAAGCCAACTGTCGAGTATGCAGCAACATCAATGGAACCTGTTACAATGCTTCAGTCCTTGCAACAAAGCTGAAGGATGTACATTCTTTGCAGTGCAGAGTCTCTGTCATGGTTTACGAAACACTTCAAAAGAAAATCTGGGAGTGTTATTAGCAGAAGCATTGGGGACGTTAGGGGTAGTAGTTGTTAGATTTTGACCAATGTTGTAAAATTATGAGAATTTAAAACAACATATCAGAGAGCCATTATTTGAAATATTGGGCAAGAAATTATGTTTCTCACTACTGTGAGTAAATTATGAGAGATGCAGTGAAGCCAGAAAAACATTATTTGAGACCATTGTTAGAACGTTCCATTTTTTTCGTATACGAAGTAACATGAAGTGCCCATGCACCATCTTCTACTGGTATTTATGATAAAACTGAGATGAAAAAGAGCCACAGAGGACGTGCCCTAGAGTTTATCATGTTTGAATAGCTGGAGTCATATAGAGAAAAATATTTGTTGACTAGGTGCCACTGATAGTATTGGATTTTTTAAATTTAGTTTATATTTTATAGAAATTGAGATACATTGGAAAGCATTTACTCTAACCCTACTGAAAATGTAATCCGACTGCTTAAAATCTAAGGCTTGAGTTGGAGCCAGAGACAGTAGCAAATATAATATTTATTTTTTAGTTTATATTTTATAGATTTCGTGATATAATGGTGAGCATTCATGGTAACACCCAAAGCCCTGACAAAGGACTTTAACTCCTTAAACTACAACCTCGACAATGTTCCATAGGGACTCATCCCCAAGGGTCTGGTGCACACACCCCTCGCACCCCAAGTACCTGGGAAAGTGGACTTCAAGTATTTTTGACAATCCCACTGAAAAAAAATTCAATTGCTTAAACTGTGGCATGGGAAAAAACATGTTCAAATGTAATATACGAGGGAAATTTTCCCCTGTTTTTTCTCCCAAGGTTTCAATTCGATTTAGGGAATCACCAAATATAAATAGTGTACAATGACAGTGGCATCTTCATAAACAAAAGATGGCCAGCTAACAAATTTTAACTCACAATAACATATGTTATTAAAAAATTCAAGTCAATAATTCATCACAATGATAAATATAATTGATTCTACCAAATTCCACTTATCTTTATTCAATAGTATAATGGTCCCATAGATACACGCACAATTTAATTTATGTGCAACAACAACAATCCAAAGTTCGATTCCCATTTCTATGTTTGTTCGATCCTTATATGAGACTAATAATCACTAAATAATTAATGATATTATGGATTTTCCGTTATTAATATATGTATGGAGATCTTGATTCCAATATGATTCTTCCTGAACATTTTGCCTATATTTTCAGTGGATCTGCGTGTTTGGTGCCCCCAGTTTTTTTTTTTATTCGGATCCAGTGCAAAGGATCAGATAAAATAATGAGGGGTACTAACATTACAGAAGTGAGATTAAACATTTTAATAGAAGGATGAAATAGTCAGTGTGAAAATGTTTGTCGAGAGCATGCTTTATCTACATAAATCCAGAAAAGTATGGAGGAACAAATGAATTTTATCCATAGAACCTCCCCTTCACCTTTATAATGTGGGAATCACCCAGTCATTGTGTGACCATTGGTGAGTCTTCCTCTTTTTCCAGCAACTTCTGTTGTTGCTTCTGCTCCATATGTCGCCCTCAAAATATATACTTCTTCCTCGCCCCAACTCCAAATCCACGACAGCTCTTCTCACTCATGAAGCCCTTGGCCTTGCAGGACATTGTTAACCTCAACATTGCCAACATAATTACCACCCACGGTGGAGGTGAAGATCTCTCTCTCTCTCTGTAGAGGAGATAGCTTCCCACATTTCAGTATTCGCGCCTTGCAACATGAATATGAAGGCACCTTACTTGGAATACCTGTTTCTCCTTATCATATATTTTCCTTCCTACAATGTCTACACTGAGACCTTCACTGATATAAAATAATGAGGGGTGCACTTAACTAACAAGAGGAAAAAAATAATAGTTGAATATCGTTGTAGGATTAATGCATACCTAACAAGAGGAAAAAAATAATATTTGAATATTGTTGTAGGATTAATGCAGGGGTCTTTGGATATCTCGTGTTTCTATGGGCAAAGCCTTATCAATGATCCCCACTAAGTCAGGCACAACATTGATGACTATCTTGTGAGCTTTCAGAAACTCTGCAGATTATCCAATTATTATAATGAATGAAAAGAAACAAATGGCCTGAGTTAGTTTTATAAAGTTCCTAATGCAGGGGTCTTTGGATATCTCGTGTTTCTATGGGCAAAGCCTTATCAATGATCCCCACTAAGCCAGGCACAACATTGATGACTATCTTGTGAGCTTTCAGAAACTCTACAGATTATCCAGTTATTATAATGACTGAAAAGAAACAAATGGCCTGAGTTAGTTTATAAAGTTCTTTGGATATCTCGTGTTTCTATGGGCAAAGCCTTATCAATGATCCCCACTAAGTCAGGCACAACATTGATGACTATCTTGTGAGCTTTCAGAAATTCTGCAGATTATCCAGTTATTATAATGACTGAAAAGAAACAAATGGCCTGAGTTAGTTTTATAAAGTTCCTAATTATTTGAACGACAAACCTGCATGGCAGAAGGGGAAATTTCATCCTACTAACAAGATGGACTCATGCGCTTCAATATTTGTCTCATTTTTCTTTCTATTTTGATCTCCAATTCAGAGAAATGAGTGCTATTGGATCTATTCTTTAGATTATGGTTTAATTTCTGTGTAATTAGGGCATTGAGTATAAAAACTATGTTATTAGTCTTTTGATGTTGATCCTCGTGAGTAGATCCAAAAGAGAAACTAGAAGGGTTGGTACTGGTTTTACCTTGCTGAGTTAACATGTTGTCATGTTAACACCTGTCATCCAACCACAGACGTGGTGGATTATCGTGCAAAGGGGTTCAAGGTATCCATGTTCACAGACTATTTGGAACAAAAGTCCAGGCCATGCACCATTATTTTCCCTAATCTGCACCGAAATATAACATCTCATAGAGAAGAAATTTTGGAATCTCGATTTGATCGAGTTCAGTTAGTTGAGGGAGACAAAATATCCTGAAATTTGCTTGTGTACTTTCACTAACTCGAAACAAGATGTAACATCCCATAGGGAAGAAAT